>CM019064.1:359215667-359798776 GCA_009667805.1 Leptobrachium leishanense | reverse complement strand
TGTACTGGATAGAAGAACCCTCCCCCTCATCCACCCCAAGTGTAATATCAACAGGGGAAATTCCTCTTCATCCTCTCCTACCATAACCAGCACGGGAGAGGATTCCCCCTCCTTGGGTGTCAACTCAGGTTGAGGAGCTAGGACACTCACATCAGTTACAACATTCTTATTTTGAACACATTTGAGCAACTCCTCATCAACAGTGTCCACAGTCATGTTTGGTGGGGTGACCCTGAATTGTTCCCCAGTTCGATGGGCAGTTCAGTTTGTGCCAAGCACCACAGTTCAGCAAACAAGGGGCAGTCCCGTCCCACAATCACATCATGTATCAGAGTACTCACCACCCCGACCTCTTGGGTGACCGAAGTGTTCCTGGCGGAAATGGTGACAGGGATCAGCGGATACTCCCGAGTATCCCCATGGATACAGACAACCCGGAGGGTTCTTTGTACTGGACCGAGCCTTCCGACTACCCGGGCATGCACCAGGGTGACCATACTCCCAGAGTCCAGGAGAGCTTTGGCTGGGCGGTGATTCACCCACACAGTACATTCAAACTGACCCCCCTCTAGGTCAAGGTGGGTAGTGCACGTTGTGAGGGTGTAGAAAGACACTCTCCGAGCGGATCCACACTCCATGGGCTCCTCCTGTAGCGGACACTGTGCCCGGGTATGGCCCCAGGCGCGACACCTCCAACACTGTATATCGCCAGCAGTTCGGGTAGCGACAGGCCTCTGCAGAACCGAGGAAGATGATTTTGGGGTGCTGGTTCCCGGATCCAGGGACGCTTCCCTCCGAGGAACTGAAGCAGGCCTCACAGGCGGTGGCAAGACTGGTCCTCGACGACTGGTTGGTCTGAGCAGGTCCTCCACCACGGTGTATCTCTCCACCATCTCGACTACCAGTGCTGCAGTCTTGGGGTCCCCATGGCTGACCCAGCGCTGTAGATCCTTTGGTAGAGACCTCAGGTAGTGGTCCATCACAACCCTTTCGACCATTTGCTCTCTAGTCAGGGTCTCTGGCTGCAACCACTTTTTAACCAGCTGTCCTAAGTCATGTATCTGGGACCGGGGTGGCTGGTCAGGGCAGTACTTCCAGCAGTGAACACGTTGAGCCCGGACAGCAACAGTTACCCCAAGGCGGGCCAGAACCTCAGCTTTCAGCCGGTCATAATTCTTTGCATCTTCTAGTGGCAGGTCAAAATATGCCTTTTGAGGGTCTCCTGTCAGAAACGGGGCAATGAGACCGGCCCATTGGTCTTGGGGCCACCCCTCTCTCTCAGCAGTCCTTTCAAACGTGGTAAGAAATGCTTCCACATCATCACTGGCAGACAGTTTTTGGAGGAAATGACTGGCCCTTATGGAGACATGGTTACCAGTAGTGACCACTGCTTGATCACGTCCAGGTGCAAGTTGCTGCATGGCCTCCCGCAGGGCATTGATCTGCGTCTGTGTGGCTACCTGCTGTGCTGCAAGTTGTGCAGCCAGCAAATGGTGCTTTCTTGTTGGGCAGCAACAGCCTGTGCCAGGGCTTGTTGCTGCTGAGCCATCGCCTCTTCATGGCGAGTCTGGGCCTGCACATTGACAAAGACCATCTGCTTAACGAGCTCCTCCATAGCTGTGGACTTCAGTGCAGCCTTAGTCCAGGACATGCAATCAGAACACTGTCCTTTAAAAATGTCATTTTTTTTTTTTTTTTCACAAAAATTCCTCTTGCTTGGCGTGTGAGGGGTAGCAAATTGCCCGCATTCGAAACACCAGTTGTGACGTTTGGGGGCCCACAAAGCACGTGCACAATGTCTTTCACAAACAAAACAGTTTTATTCACCCTTTCAGGGCAGTCAAAAAGGCAACATAATAAGTACACGCTTGGGTTCAGCGAAATTAAAGCAAAGTCCTGATCTTCAGCACAAATAAACAGAGAAATAATAGTGGCTCACCAACGCTTTAAACCGTCCCAAACCTAGGGAATCCTTTCCCCAGTATGTAGAAGCCTCTCCAGCAAGGCACAGCACGTCTCCTGCTTTTGGAACACAAACACACAGCTTCCACTGATTACTTTCCTTTTCCTGAAATCCCACCATCCTCTCTGGGAGCTGCTGGCTTTAAAACTCTTCCTGGACAGGAAGATTAACCCTGTGGTTGCCCTTAAAGGGTCCACAACCCAAATAGGGGTGAAACATATTGTCCATCCAGGACCCAGCCCTGCCGACCTCTACAGTATTTAAATGTTTCTATCATATCTCCTCTGTCTCGTCTTTTTTCCAAGCTGTACATGTTAAGATCATTAAGCCTTTCTTGGTAACTTTTCTCCTTCAAGCCGTACACCATTTTAGTAGCCCTTCTCTGAACTCTCTCTAAGATGTCTATATCCTTCTGGAGATACGGTCTCCAGTACTGCACACAGTACTCCAAGTGAGGTCTCACCAGTGCTCCGTACAGTGGCATGAGCACTTCCCTTTTCCTACTGCTAATACCTCTCCCTACACAACCAAGCATTCTGCTAGCATGGGGAGGGAACTCAGACGGTGTCCAAAATGTCTCTCAGCTCCTTGAAAGGGAGGCTCAGTGGATCAGGCAACACATTACCCCGAGAGACCTCCGCAGAGAAAGTCAGAGCCCCCAGCACAGCAGATAAAAGGTACAGAGCAGACGTCAGGTCGTTCACAAAGGTCACTGTAGCGGGAGAAATCTTTTCACGGGGCCCGACAAAATGTAGTGACACAGTAGGAGAGCAAGCAGAAAGGATACCAGGCCTCCCGATGACCACTTGCCTCCAGCACTCAGACAGCTTCGGCGGATCAAGAAGGGACAGAGTGCTCCGTTGGACCAGAGATGTGGTCGGATCGTACATCGACCGCCTCCATATGCAAGAGACCTGGGGTGCAGAGCTGCAAGTCCAAAGTGCCCCCTCGTGTAGAGGGAAGAGATCCTCCCGAGTCATCGGAATGTCGCCTGCACACATCCAGAGGTGCGTCAGCAGGCCCTCCCGTCGCCAACTCCTGTCCTCCAGCAACTTCCAGATCTGGGATCACACACCTCCGTCCAACTTCCCCTCTGGTATGGGACCACCATTCCCGGAACTCCGAGGAGCTCTGCCAGCATACTCTTTGTAAGCAGCAGGGAGTCGGACAGCTGCAGGGGAGGTGCAGAGATCTCCCCATCCGGTCCCCCTGTACAGGCAGCCAGTCCAGCCCGAAGATGGGGGCCCTCTATCTCCATGGCCAGATCCAGACCGCAGCTCTGGAGGGGGGTGTATCACCGCAGGAGGACGAAGGAGAAGCAGAACACGAATCTGTCGGGGGACAGAGAGCAGGTCCCAAGATGGTCGCCGGTAAGGCCCTGTCGGGGAACCGAAGTGCCTCAGCTCCTACTTCCAACCCCAGAAAGTCATCCAAAAGGATCGGAGGACTCAGCAAAGACCTCCAGGGGCCGAGGTGAGAGTAAAAAGTCGATCCAAAGTCATCGAAAACCACTGAAGTAGTCAAATCGGGACAGAGCCCAGTCTCTCTGCTGCCTCTCACCTCGGCTGCTAGCCACGCCTCCTCCCTGATTTATTTTTAATCCCCCCCTCCACCCCTTTCTAAAGTTATGTATGGCATAGGTCTCCACAGAATGATGTGCCGCTTGGGTAATTGTCCTTTTTCAGGTCCTCATCTACACATTTTGGATGTTTCTCAGTTGGTTCATTATAAAGAGTATCAAAATTAACAGATTGCAAACAATAACTGTTACATGTATGCGCACCCTAAACATGTCACCTCTAACTTATGGTATATGTTTCCTATATCCCTCTAGATTGTAAGCTCCTATGAGCAGGGCCCTCTTCACCTCGTTTCCATCCTATGTCCATTTATCTGTATCTTGTTCCCTTTGGTTATTGTAAAGCGCTGCGGAAACTGTTGGCGCTATATAAATGATGACAATAATAATAATAATATTCTTATTCTTTTATAACTCAAAATGTTAAATAAAAAGGAACAAATCAAGGAGGAACAGAACGTTTAGATAGAAAAAAGTAACTGCATAAAGGGCCGCCATCAAGAAGCTGACAGTCCATGATATGAACAGGGATCCAATGGATCTAGGGTGCCCTGGACCTTTCCAAATCCTGTGCAGATTGTCATAGGCTGCAGTCATACGAGCGCACTGAGTGTGTCCGTGTGACTGCTCTTCCCTACTAGGGATGAGCCGAACACCCCCCGAGTTCGGTTCAGACCCGAACTTTCCAAATGTTCGGATCCGAACCCGAACTCAATACAAGTCAATGGGGCTGAAAATTCGGTTTTTTAGAGTGCCCTCCAAGAGGGCATATATGTTAGATATTTGCCATAAAAGGTGTATGGGGGTCCGGGTAGTGCCCTGGGGACAGGAAACCAGGACAAAAAGTAAAAAAAAAAAAAAACGTTTTTAAAAGGGACAGTGAGTTTTCCATGAAATTAGGCTAGGGTCAGACTAACGCATTTTTCACGTTGTCCGTGAAAAAGTGCGTTCGAACGAATGGGTGTATTTTTTCACGGAATACGCAATAGCGGTCATACGATGCGCAGTTTCATCCGTGATTTTGTACGGATCATCAATAAAACTCTTTTTGCGTCTGGACGTTATGTTGGCTGGACATTAGCAGCGTCTGACGTCTCCTAATCACGCACACACGCCGCTAGCAGACGCAGCGCACTCTGTACGTCAGTACTAGTGGTTTCACGTTCTCGAAAAAATGCGTTTGTTTGCCGCCTGCGTTGCGCGGCTGCACTTTTGTGCGACCGTACTTCGTATATTGGCCGTCATTGCCCGGCATCTGCTGCTAGCACGGCCGTGATTATGTGCGGCTGCACGCGCGTTCGCACTGCCTCAGTCTGACCCTAGCCTAAGGGTTAAAAATAAAAACGAAAAATTCCTTCAAATATCGTGCCTAGGAGGTCCCCATAACCTGCCGGCGAAGTGGCGGATTTCTAGGAGGTATAGAAATATGTAAAAAACAAAAAATTACATTTCAAATGACGATAGATACTTTTCCTTTAATCTATCCATAAACAACTGCTTGGAGCGGCAGTCTGTATGAAAAGAGGAGACATTTTCGGACACGCAGAAAAAGTTTACTGATTTTTTGGCGGTGAAAAGCGGGAGAATGACTGGAGAATGGAAAATTCTAGACCAAATAGCCGATTTGGAAAGTGAGATAAATGGGAGAATTTTTCTGGTTTGTCTATTTTGACCTAGAATTTTCTCTTCAGTCATTCTCCTGAGTTTCACCTTTCTCTGAATAACCCTGTCAGGGTTATTCAAAGAGCGGTGAAGAGCAGGAGAATGACTGGAGAATGGAAAATTCTAGGTCAAAATAGCCAAACCAGAAAAATTCTCCCATTTAGGCTAGGGTCAGACTAGCGAATTTTTAACGTGCGTTTAGCCGCACTTAATCACGTCCGCACTAGCAGCAAATGACGGGCAATATACGAAGTATGGTCGCACGAAAGTCTGGCTGCGCAGCGCAAGTGGAAAATGAACGCATTTTTTCGAGAACGCAGAACCGCTAGTACGGACGTACAGAGTGCGCTGCGTCCACTAGCGGCATGTGTGCGTGATTTGGAGACGTCAGACCCTGCTCATGTCCAGCCAACATAACGTCCAGACACCCAAAGTTTCCTGGTTTGGATCCGTGTAAAAAAAAAAAAAAAAAAAAAAATCACGCACAAAAATGCGCATCGTATGACCGTTTTCGCGCATTCCGTGAAAAAATACGGCAATGCGTTCGGACGCACTTTTTGACGGTCGCTGCGAAAAATGCATTAGTCTGACCCTAGCCTTATCTCACTTTCCAAATCGGCTATTTGGTCCAGATTGTTCTCTTTTCCTGCCATTCTCCTGGTTTTCACCTTTCTCTGAACAACCCTGAGAGAGAGGTGAAAGCCAGGAGAACTGGCAGGAGAAGAGAACAATCTAGACCAAATAGCCGATTAGGAAAGTGAGATAAATGGGAGAATTTTTCTGGTTTGGCTATTTTGACCTAGAATTTTCACTTCTCCAGTTATTCTCCTAATTTTCACCGCTCTCTGAATAACCCTGTGAATGTTTAATCCTGAGGTGAGAAATAACATTGCTTTAGATGTTAAAAGCGGGAAATGAGGAAATTTTTTATTTTTTCTACATGATCGTGTTTGGTCTCATTAGAAAGGCAGCATATTTAGGCTAGGGTCAGACGAACGCATTTTTGCGTTGTCTGTGAAAAAGTGCGTTAGAACGAATGGACGCATTTTTTCACGGAGTACGCGATAGCGGTCATACGATGCGCATTTGCGTTCGTGATTTTGTACGGATCATCAATAAAACACTTTTTGCGTCTGGACGTTATGTTGGCCGGACATTAGCAGCGTCTGACATCTCCAAATCACGCTGCTAGCGGACGCAGCGCACTCTGTACGTCAGTACTAGCGGTTTCACGTTCGACAAAATGCGTTCGTTTGCCACTTGCGTTGCGCGGCCGCACTTTCGTGCGACCGTACTTCGTATATTGGCCGTCATTGCCCGCCATTTGCTGCTACTGCGGCCGTAATTAAGTGCGCCAGAACGCACGTTTAAAGTGCGCTAGTCTGACCCTAGCCTAAAGGAGAGAAATTAACACTTCTCAAAAGCAGACACCACACCCCTCAGTATAGTCTACATATAAAGTATGAAATTCATTAGAACAGGCTAAAAACACCTGGTGTTTATGACCGTTTGTGAATAGAGGTCATTTAGAGATGAGAATCTTTGCACGTACACATTAGTTTTTAATTCAATATCTAATAAACCATTGCTTATAATATTCTGCAGTAAAGAGTCTCTTTATTTCTAGATTTTTTAGTATTTTTTTAAGCATTTTCTATACTTTTTTCAAAGTTTCTTTTTTTTTTTTTTAAAACTCGAACCGAACACACCCAAAAAGTTCGAAGTTTGAGAACTTTCGAACAACCAAAGTTCGGGCCGAACTCCGAACCGTCCGAACAGCTCATCCCTATTCCCTACCTCCATCACAGCTTTGTGAAGATTTGACGGGGAGGGTCACACTACTTACGTATGCTACCACCGGACATGCTTTCAGTCTCCCCATCAAAAAGCTACGACGGATGTAGGACAGGGCTACAAAGTCCGATCCTCAATAGGAGGATTGAGCTTTGTAGCGCTGAGTGCACTAACTGCGTTCAGTGAGGTGGCCACAGGGCATCAGAGTGGAAGGAAGTGGAACGTCCACTCTCACGGACAATCCTTCCACTAAGTGCCACAGATGTAAGAGTCCCTCCATGCTGCCCTGGACCAGGTTTGTTTGTAAACCTGTCAAACTATCCCCCAGGGCATGAAGCCAACACTTCCGTGCAGTACTGTGCTCTGATATATAGTTCTCTCTGCCGCCGTAGACTGCCGCTGTGCAGCGATCTGCAGCAAACTGCACCCCCAGGCCATGAAGCCAACACTTCCATGCAGTACTGCGCTCTGGTATATAGTTCTCTCTACCGCCGCAGACTGCCGCTATGCAGCAATCTGCAGCAAACTGCACCATATTTCACCGTCATTTTTACAATACAAACAGCACCAAAATTGCACCGTATGGGAAAATTCAACATTCAGCGCTCTTCGGGAGGCATGTCAGTGCTTTGCGCAGCAGCACCCCTATCCATACACATCTAGTCCCACCATGCACAAAAGGTGTTTTGGTAAACATGGAAGTCCCACAATGCACAAAAAAGGTGTTTTGGTAAAACTGCATCATGTCTGCACCATATATTTTCAATGGGAGTTAAAAAAACAGCAAAACCAATATAAAATCAGTTTTTTAACTCACCTAATAAATTCGTCGACGTCATCTTGGCCCAGTGATCATTCTGAACTCCCAGGATGCAAGGTGATATCGCCCATCTGCTGCGGTCTTTACCCGTCGCCAGAAGTCGACCGTCGGACGTCTGCCACAATGGACGATGGTTCCATTCACAATCATGTTACAGGTTCGGACGTACGACGACAGACATATCGGATGATCGCACCATTGTTCGAAAACGGTTCCAGTGGACAGCCAGCCTAAGGGTCAGTCTTGGTTTATTTTCTCGTGCTTTGGATCACTGGATGCACGCCTGTATATGCGGCGGCATAGCAGCAACTATGGCAATGGCTTTGTATTATTGACGTGCGTCTGTGATGGCATATGTTGTGCCTTAGACACTTTTTGAACGAGGTTAGTATTAAGACCTATGTCTCCTATCAAGATTGAGCAAGAATTTTCCCATGTGTCTTTTGTCTTTTTGATTTTATAATTTTCTGGTGTTCACGATGAACGTCTCTTATTTATACCAATAAAGTATTTACTGATTTGTTTCTGGCATTCCTGGTTTTTGAGGTGTATCCCCTAGCCAGTGGTCCCTTGTTGTTTTCTTGTTAAGTAACCCCGTATGTCCCATCAAAGGAGATCAAAAATGGAATTGCCTAGTGCTGAAACTGGATAATTAGTGGTGGTGATATCTCATCAAGGAATGAGATATTGCATTGCTCTTTATGATCCATGTGATATCAATCTCCTGATATGACATCACTGTGATAGTTATCCTGATGGGAGGTTCGCTATATTTTTATTTCATAATGCTATTTCTTTTGTGTATTCTAAAATAAATCTCAGTCTTTAAATATCTTTAAAAGTAGAAGAAAAGCCGAATTTATGTGCATCACCATAACAGTGGAGCACCAGTCCATTTTCTGCATTAAGCATAGGGTTCTTGAAGCTAAGTTGGATGTTTCTGGTTATATAAAACCTTAATAGACGGTGTTAGATAATCTACGGTATTTTAAAAAATATATTTCCCAACACTATTCTATGCGCTGTTTTGTATCAAATGTTGAATAAGTGCATAAAATGAACAACATGCACAATTTTATACAAATGTAAACCTCACCCTGCACATATGTTGGTTAATTATCGGCGTTCTATCAGAGACATGTTGGTGCGTTTTTCATACTGTGAGTTTTTGGTTCATTCATAATTTTTTTCTTCTGTGAATTAATGTTATTCTAGATAACATCGCTACAAGCTGTCCATTAAAGGCATGTCTTATCTGGGTGAGTGCCCTGTCTGTGTACAAATAGATTTACGGCTGAACAGTCAGGTGTCTGAAAGTGAACACATGATGGAACAGAGCCAGGGGGTGTGAAAAGTTCAAAATAAGCTCATGGATTCTTTATGCTCAGACCTGAGCCTGATTCCGATAGAGCTAGTCTGGTCCCACCTCTGCCAGCTCCTGATTGGCTGCCTGGGAGGCATGTCCAGAAAGTTTCTTACATGTCTTGAAATAGCTACAATGTAACAACCGGCTGTTCCATAAAGGGATCTTGTTCAACTGGTTCATCTATCTGAACCTACTGAACCCAGCTCATACCGAGAGACCAGGCGTCACTCTTCTACCTGGGATTTGCAAGCGCCGTAAAGTCACCTGTGACCAAGCCTTCATTTTTCTCAAACTATAGTTTGGTGAAGTTCTGTCAACAGGCATTTCAGGACAAATGCAGACATATCCAAACAGCATATTGGGTTTAATATAACATCAAGCGTTTGTCCAATCACAGCAGGAGAGCCAAGATAACGTCTCATTTTAAGATCATCAATTTTGGAAAGCCTCTAAACTGTGCGTCCAAGAGAATCGTCTGAAGTGATCGCTAGAGTTGGTTCTTCAGTGCAGATCATATATCTTTTCCTGTCCTGTTGGACCACCATGCCTCTGTTCACATGGCTAAGAAGGGCCAACTTAAAGATGTTTCCAAGGTCCTTGAATTCCTTTCCTGGGATGGATCAGAACACTGCCCGACACATTGGTTCTGATTACAAGACGTGGGATCAAGGAGTATCTTCCCAACACCAGACTGAGCAGTGAGCATTGAGTATTAAGTATTTTGTGTTGATCTGTGTGTGTTGAAGCAAATGAATTGGATGTTTGAGGATGGAATATGCATTAAAAAAAAGCAACAACAATCACATGTGCTTGGCTGAACATGATTGGAGTTGTATGCATCAGGAACACATCCGCCACATGTCACGTCTTGGGTCTAGCTTTGAGTTTTATGTTTAGGAGAGTTGTTTTGGCAGGCTGAGGATGATGGCCTGAGTTAAAGAGACATTCTAGCTGTGTTTTGACTTTACCTAAAACAATTCAGCATATAAAATCAAGCACGTTTCTAATTTACACCCTTATTTTAAGTAAAGTTCAAAAACTATTAGAAATGTCGCTTAAAGCTGTGACTGAATGTACCCTTAATTTAACGGCAATAAAAAAAGATCTGAACTTTATTTGAAGTACGTTTTACTGAATTTTATTTTGTGGTTAGCAATATATGTGATGGCGGCTTGTTACATCAGTTTGGGAAAAGAACACTGCTTAAGGGGAATATTTACTAAAAAGTGGATTGTGGTGAAGTGAAAAGGTAAACCGATTGTTCAAGTTAAGGCTGGTGTCAGAGGGTCGCACCATGTGCGCCCGTACTGACGTGCCTTCTGGCGTCCGTCTCAGCATTGAGAGGCTGCGACGGGGCCAGCCATACGCTGTTGCGCGCGCACACGCATCCGTGCAGCAGCTCTCTCCGTCAAAGCACTAGGATGCGCGTTGACGGAACTGCAGAGCACGATCCTCCATAGGTGTGCTCAGCGAGGTGACCAGACGGGCGTCGAGTGGGAGGAACATCCACTCTCACAGTTAGAAAGCTGGAAAAGCTGCCCAACCCAGGAGATTAAATCACTGTAAACACTAGTGTGTGATTTATACAGGAAATAACTTTGGAATTTAAAATCGTATGGCAAAGCAGCCAGTTTTGAAAAAAATCTCAGACAGGCATTTTTTAAAATCTTCGGTGTTTCATTTAGAATTACCCTGAACAAGTTCCTATTTATTATTCCCAGATACTCAAAAAAGTGACTTTATCGCAGAGAATCAGTATGCAGAGTGAAAGTAGGGCTTTTTTTGAAAGAAACAAATGGTAACAACACATCATGGCAAGAAAAGCACTGATAGCTCATTGCCATACATTCAAATGTTGTCACAACTGGCTCAGCTATGCATGAAGGAATGTACTGAAGCTTGTTACTGCCCTAGGTACTTTAATTTCTGCTCCCCCCAGCAGATGTCTAATTAACCCCTTTACTGCTGAACCATTTCACCTCTGTGCTGAGCTCATTTTGACTATTTTGTGCTAATCATATTTAAAATTTAAACATGATTTGAAGTCATGTTTTATTGTAGGACCCAGACAAATTATATATCCTTATGTTCAGAAGACAAGGCAGATCCACAGATCCATAATATATCACTATTATATGTATACGTCATATCCCGTCAGAATGCAATAACAAAAAATGTAAAAAAATAATTTCCATTCAAAGTTCAATAATTTACACCTTGTAAAATTATCTCTTTAACATTTTATCATCCAGACCTTGTGGTTATATATTCTATGGGATACTCATGTTAAAAAAAAATTAGAAATGGGAACCTGTTGCTGTATTTTTCTGAGAAAATACACAATGTTAGCTAAAACTAAAAAAAAACAACATTTTAAGCTTGTATTGTGTTATATGAATAATATGACTATGTATAGAACACTGAACTTGCTACCAGCGTGGAAAATAAGGTGAGCAACGACAGTGGTATTGCTCATTTTACACATGACAAATGGACAATACCATTGCTTAAGAACAAATAAATAAATAAAGCATTATGTTTGTGTTTTTTTTCTTTACATGATACCAAACATGACCATGTAAAGTGTCATTAGAAGGGCCAGACTCTGACCTGTCCAATGACACCTAATATGAGTTTGGGTTGTAAAGAATGGAGACACATGGGTCCAAAGAACCCCCACTCTGCTCGCAGTGGTGAAGCAGCTCGCGTTTTAGACTGACCAATGTGTAATAACACTTTGCGCCAACCCCTGCAATATTTGGTCTTGGCGTAGGAAATGAGTAGGTGAGTTAGTCCAGTGGCATTGTTCGTTTTACAAGTAAAAGCACATAATGTCACTGCCTTAGAACAGAGAAAAAAATGCAAGTGCATTTTGTATTTCATTTTTTCTTTTTTATATTTTTACCTATTTCATGGCCATATTTGGTATCAATGGAAAGGCCAGACTCTGCCCCTTTCAATGACACCTCACTTGACCTCATGGGTTTTAAAATTTAGATGCAGGGTTCCAAGGGCCCCCTGCACCCCTTGCAGCAATTTAGGTTTTTGATGAACCAATGTGTAATAATGCATTGTGCCATCACCTTCAAACTTGCTGGCATTGTGGGAAATGAGAAGGTGCGATAGGGCAGCAGTGTTGTTCAACTTATAATTGAAAAGGGAACAATAATGCTGCATTAGGGAAAAAAATATATTTTTTATCTTATTGTTTTTACAAAAAACCTGGACATGCTTGGTATCACGGAAAGGCCATACTCTGCATGTTTCTGGTACTCCCAACCAGTACCAGAAATTTTGCTCCTGAGGACGCCCTAGCGGTGAAACATGTCGAGCACCTGATATGGGATAAATTGTTTTTTGTACATTTTTATCTTATTGGATCAATGACAGCATTGTTTACTCTATAGTTAGTCTCTTTCTTTCACTGTTCTATGAGACCATTCTAAGGATCTCTATTCTGGCCGCATTGGGCCGCTCTTTAAACAAGTGTATTTTGAGACTAACCTCCTTTTTTGGTTGACCCTATGTTTTGTTGTTTGCCAATATGCTATGACCTATTCATATGGTAAGCGATGTGGATTTAATATGTTGAACAAGGTCCTAAGAAAAACAACCTAGTCTGTCATTTTTCCAGTGTCTCACCTACCCATATAAAGAATCTACACCCGATGTGGCATTGATTTTTTTTCTTTTCTACATGGCTTGTGTGGGACACAGTTGTTTATGTATGTTTGTCAGTTTGATTTTTTAAGTATACAATAAATGCTACGTTTTAATCTCTGTCCTCACCTATTAAAACATACTCTGCATGCCCCTCTAGAGGGACCCCTGAATCTCCACCATAGGGATCTCCCTGGCCAGCTGGGGATTGTTCCTGTCACCAACGCGCCTGGAAAGGTCCTAGAGGCAGGACTGACATCCAAGATGTCAGCCCTCACCAGAAGTGTAGACTGCGGTTGGCGCCAGATCGGCACCGAGCTACAGGGCTGCAACGACGTGCTGAGCGCATCCTCCACAGTCAAGCGGAGGACACAGTCAGCGTGTCGTCCGCAACCAACAGGTTAAACATATGCATAACCATGAAGTTAAGACAAATATTCATTATATAGCGAGATAGTTATGTCAATAAGATGTAATTCATAACAAATGCAAAGAATCTTATTTACACCAAGGGACTTCGAATTACAACTATTTTAAAAGCACCAACATATTTCGCAGCGCTGTACAATGGGTAGAACAAAACAAACATAAAATTAAGAAATAAGTTTGACACACATAGAATGATACTAACAGGACTCTGCTCATGTGAGCTTACAATCTAAGAGTGTGTTTGTAACACTTATTACAGTTTAGAGCAGTGGTTCTCAACCTGTGGACCCTCAGGACCCACAATTGTCCTTGGACATTAAGTCGCGACCCAAAAATAATTGAATTTCTGAAACATTATAATTTATTCCACAAAACAACGTGCGCAACATTCTACAATGTATGCTTTTTTTAAACAATTTTGTAAACAGGGATTCTTTCCAAAATGGATAGTGCTGTAATCCCAGCACTAGTGAAAACGAAAGCGCTGTTGAGGCAAAAACCCAATAAAATAAACTGTAATTGAAATTAATTAGAACTCAAGGGAAAACTGTGGATGCTTTTTGCTCTTAATAAGTGTCTCAAAGTCTGGGGTGATGGTAGACAAAGCAATTCTAATTTAAATCACTACTGAATGAATAATAATAAATATCTGCATATGCCTTTCATTGGAGTTGAAGCTGCCTGTTTCTACAAAAGCCACCGTGGGGACAGAACAATAAGATATAAAAAAACTTTAACTCATCTGCTCTGGGCTCACCCACCGTCTGTCTCTGCCGCTGTGCACATTATTTTTTCGCAGCAGCCTGCCCTCCCTAAGCCTACACAATTTGTGTAGCTGAACTCTACACTAATCGCATAAACTCAAGCTGGCCAAGAGATTGAGAAGTCTGCAATGCGTGTCTGGCGCTGCCTACTTCCTGAACCTACGCTCTGCAGTGCCTCAGAGAGACACTGAAGAGCAATGGAATAGCTTGGACCAATGGGAAAGCACCATTGGTCCAAGCCATTCAAAAAACGCCTGGCCTATATAAATGTACTTTGCTTCACTGAGATGTGCATTGTGCACAGTGGCTCCTGGTGTTGGGAGTACAGAGCGTGCCCCCCAGTCACTCCCCACACCTTCCCATTACTGATTTCCCCCCCCCACCTTGCCATTACAGAGTATCTTACCTGATGCAGCGGGTCCCAGGTGGCACCTGGGAACATTCAGAGGTAGCCGCGCCGTCTGGGTCCCGCTGCCCCAGGTAAGATGCATCAGCGGGTCCCAGGCATTAGAGAGAACTGGGGCACTTGCCCCACGACCCAGTCCGCCTCTGGTCGCGACACACTTTTGGGTCGCGACCCACCACTTGAGAAACACTGGTTTAGAGGCTGATTGCTGACAATTTTTTTGATTTGCAGCTCTAAATACAGGACACTAGGAAAAACCCTGCTGTTCCCTCCCCGCTCTCCTAGTACTTTTTAATAAACTTTATTTATTGACCACCACATGACATAACTGTACAGACAACAATTAGCAGAAAGCAATGAATCAGGCAGTAATGAAAACATGAGGAAAAATCAGGGGAAAAAGAAAGATTCTCTCTGTGATGGGAATTAATGCTAGACATGAACAGAGGTATCCGAGCCCTGGAAACAGTGTAAATAATTTGAATCCATGTTTTCCCAAAACTCAGGTGTCCCATCCCATATGTTACTGTCATCCAGTACATCAAAAGTCAGGCGATACATGTCTTTAACAAGACTTGGGAACGGTCTGTGACCATTGTAAAAAGAACAAAGAGAATGAAATTAGAATGACTTAAATCATGAAACTTGTATTTTCAATCTAATAGAGCTCATTTTTATTTCTGAAATTGTGGTCTAATTTATGTGAAACTTCAATAAGGTATCTTGAGCTTTTTTTAAGTTGATGCAAAATAAAAGGGTTATTCAGAGAGCGTGAAAAGCAGGAGAATGACTGGAGAATAGAAAATGCTAGGTCAAATTAGCCAATCCAGAAAAATTCTCCCTTTCATCTCATTTTCCAAATCGGCTATTTTGACCTAGAATTTTCCATTCTCCAGTCATTCTCCTGCTTTTCACTGCTCTATGAATAACCCTGTTAGTCTATGGAGTGGACTGACTTCTGCACACGGGTAGCAGAAGGGAGACAGGGCAGTCAAGTACAGTGGAGGCAGTTTTCTTTATTTATAAAGCGCCAGCATATTCTGCAGCGCTGTACAAAAGGCACAGTAGACAGGGTTACAATACAATACATTGAACAACATTTGACAAACAGTACAAGAGGAGATGAGGCCCTATTCCCGTAGGAACTCACAATCTAGGAGGGTTGGGGTTGGAAACAGGAGGAGAGGACTGCAAGGTGAGAGTGATTGATGGTTGCGTCAGTGAGTTGGGTGGTAGGCTTCCCTAAATAGGAACGTTTTAAGGGAGCGTTTGAAGGAAGAGAAGTTATGGGAAAGTCTGACAGTACGAGGGAGAGCGTTCCAGAGAGTGGGGGCTGCGCGTGAGAAATCCTGCAGTCTATCATGGGAAGAGGTGATGCGGGGAGAAGCTAGGCGCAGGTCACTGTTTGACCTTAGGGAGCGGGCTGGGGTGTATTTGGTGATTAGTGAGGACAGGTAGTGGGGAGCTGAGTCAGTGAGAGCTTTGTAGGTCAGGGTAAGGATTTTGAACTTAATTCTGCAGTGGATGGGGAGCCAGTGAAGGGACTCGCAGAGGGGAGCGGCAGAGACAGAGCAGCGGGTGAGGTGAATTAGCCTGGCGGAGGCGTTCAGGATGGATTGTAGGGGGAGAGGCGGGACAGAGGGAGGCCAGATAAGAGATTATTGCAATAGTCGAGTCGGGAGAGTACCAGGGCGTGTATGAGTTGTTTTGTGGTGACAGCGGTAAGAAATGGCCGAATTCTGGAAATATTACGCAGTTGGTATCGGCAGGAGGAGGAAAGAGACTTGATGTGGGGGATGAAGGAAAGAGCAGAGTCAAGTGTAACTCCAAGACAGCGCACTTAGTTTGATGGGGAGATGGTGATACCCTCCACCGTGATAGAGAAGTCAGGAGGTGGGGAGGCATTGGAGGGAGGAATAAGTAGGAGCTCAGTCTTTGACATGTTGATCTTTAGGTGGTGGGAGGCCATCCAGGAGGAGATGCCAGATAAGCAGTCACTGACTTTGGAACGGACAGGGAGAGAGAGAGATCAGGGGTAGATAGGTAGATCTGAGTGTCATCATCATAGAGGTGGTAATTAAAGCCAAAGCTGTTGATGATTTTGCCCAGGGAGGAGGTGTAGATGGAAAAGAGCAGAGGACCAAGGACAGAGCCTTGAGGTACACCAACAGATAGAGGCAATGAAGAGGAGGAGTTACCAGCAAAGGACACAGAGAAGGACCTGTTGGATAAATAGGAGTCAACCCAAGCGAGTGCAGTGTCACCGAGACTCAGAGAGTTGAGGGTCTCTAGAAGGAGGGGGTGGTCAACAGTGTCAAAAGCAGCCGAGAGGTCAAGCAGGATGAGAATAGAATAGTGGCTGTGTTTTTTAGCAGTTAGGAGGTCGTTGGTGACTTTGGTGAGGGCAGTTTCAGTTGAGTGTAGGGGACAGAAGCCAGATTACAGGGGGTCAAGTAGGGAATTGGAGGACAGGAAGAGGGAGAGGCGGTTGAAGACTAGTTTTTCTAAGAGCTTTGATGTGAAGGGAAGCAGGGATACAGGGCGGTAGTTGGATGGAGAGTTGGGATCGAGGGATGATTTCTTTAGCAAAGGGGTAACTAGCGCGTGTTTGAAGGCGGATGGAAAGGAGCCAGTGGAGAGAGATAGGTTGAAGATGTGTGTGAGAGCAGGGGTGAGGGAGGAGGAGAGGGGAGGAATTAGATGTGAGGGAATGGGGTCGAGCGGGCACGTGGTGAGATGTGAGGAGGACAATAAGGAATTGACTTCCTCCTCAGTGGCTGGGAGGAAGCGGCAGAGGGTAGCAGAGGGGACCTCTGGGAGTGGAGGTGGCAGATAACTATCTTGTGTTGGGATGTTGCTTCTGATAGTTAGAGTTTTGCTGAGGAAGTAGTCTGCCAGGTCTTGAGCGCTGAAGGCAGCTGATGGGGGAGGTGCAGGTGGGTAGAGGAGGGTGATGAAGGTGGACCAGAGCCGTTTAGGGTTGGAGGACAGCGTAGATATAAGAGATGAGAAGAAGAATTGTTTGGCCAAGTGGAGGGCAGAGGTGTAGGACCGGAGAATAAACTTGAAGTCAGCAAAATCAGCTTCAGAGCGGGATTTCCTCCAGGCACGCTCTGCAGTGCGGGAGCATCTTTGCAGGTAGCGAGTCTGGAGGGTGTGCCAGGGCTGAAGCTGGCGGTGTGGGGCCTTACAGAGTCAAAGAGGAGCAAGAGTGTCTAGAGCAGAGATAAGAGTAGTGTTGTAGTGATTAGTGGCAGCATCAGGGCAGGTGAAGGATGAGGTGTGAGGGAGGTGGTGAAGTAGATTGGAGAATTGATGGGGGTCCACAGCATGTAGATTTCTGCGAGTGTGTGTGTGGGGTGGGGGAGCAGGGTGTTTAGGAAGTCCAGATAGGTTGAAAGAGAGAAGGTGGTGGTCAGAGATGGGGAAAGAGCGACAGTTGAACTCAGAAATGGAGCAGAGGTTGGAAAAGACAAGGTCAATAGCGTGACCATCGCGGTGGGTAGTGAGGAGGGAGGATTGTGTGAGTCCAAGGGAGGACGTGAGTGAAAGAAGTTTGGAGGCAGCAGGGGTGGAAGGATCATCAATGGGAATGTTGAAGTCCCCGAGAATTAGGCATGGAAGATTAGAAGACAGGAAGTGAGAAAGCCAGGTAGCAAAGTGGTCAAAGAACTGGGAGGTTGGTCCCGGTGGGCGGTAGATGACTGCCACCCTGAGGGCCAGAGGAGAGAACAGGCGGATGCAGTGTGTCTCGAAGGAGGAGAAGGAGAGGGATGGGGGTGGAGGGAGATGCTGGTAGGTGCAGGTGGGAGAGAGCAGGATTCCGCCACCGCCACCATTTCTCTCACCCGGTCTGGGGGTATGGCTCAAGTGTAGACCACCATGTGAGAGAGCAGCAACGGAGGCCGTGTCAGAGGGGGTTAGCCAGGTTTCAGTTAAAGCTAGGAGGTTGAAGGAGTTTGAAAGGAAGAGGTCATGGATTGCTGTGAGTTTGTTGCACACAGAGCGAGCGTTCCAGAGGGCGCAGGAGAAAGAGGACAGGCGCTGAGGGATTATGGGAATGAGGTTGCTGGGCTTGCCGGGAGGTGATTTATGTGCGATGGAGATAGGATGAGAGGGAAGTATTGGATGTGTTGTGGGGCATGGGTTAGGGGATATGTCGCCTGCATAGAGTAACAGCAGGAGGGTGAGAAAGAGAAGGTGGGAATGGGATTTGTGTGAGTGGGAGTGATTGGCACCACAAGAGATAGAGGGAGACCATGTTCTGAGGAAACAAAGGAGCTCATGTGAGGCCATCATGTGGGACGAGAGGAGGGAGGGAGAGATACAGATAGTGTAGGGGTCGGTGGTAGAGGGGCAGGAGTTCCATTTAAGGAGAATGGTAGAAGTAAAGAGTAGAAGTGTGAGAGAAAGCATGATATAGATGTGCGTTTACCCAGAGTAAAAAGTGGGCCTTGCAGTTCCTTCCTCCAGTCCCGCAACTCCAGGAATCAACTCCAAACTTCCACAGGTCTATTCACTAATGGGTGAAGTCAGGAGAACTGGCAGAAGAAGTGAAAATTCTAGGTCAAAATGGCCAAACCAGAAAAATTCTTCAATTTAATCTCACTTTCCAAATCGACTACTGGATTTAGATTGTTCTCTTCTCCGGCCAATTCTCCTGAGTTTCACCTTTTAGTGAATAGACCTGAATGTTTCAGCTGAAGCATCAGCCTTTGTCAAGTTCAGACTTTTGCACTTCTGTCAATCAGAATGCCTCACTTGGGAGAGCAACACATAAAATAAACATATATGGGAGAGGAGGTGGTTTCTGTGTTTAATGTGTACAAATGTAGCTGCAACCCCAATAGCCCCACATACATTACTTTGGTGTTAGGTAGGTGCTGATAGCAAGTCACCTATGTATAAATCTGTTCATGTTCCTATAACATAGGAATTAGGATTGCCGCAAATGAGAATAAATCCTGGAGAATATGTATCAGGTATTGTTACAGCAGAATGAAACACATACAGGGTTATTCAAAGAGAATCGAAAAGTCACCGCACGTTCGGTGACTTTTCATTCTCTTCAATTCGGTTCGATTTGGCGATCCAATTTCGGCGACCCTGCGGTGTATTCAGCAAGCACCACAGGGCCGTCATAGTGCAGGGAAAAACCACCGCAAAACTCAGCAAACGCACACCGAAACCCGTAAAAACATCTGGATTAACCCTGCTGAACACCCCGGAAAAACCCGAGCAGCCACCAATCACAGCGCAGAGCAGCTGCCGGAAAAAGCCGACACGCAGACGAATGGATTGGAAAAAAAACGTACGCTTGAATGTTTGAAAAGTGAAACGCTGTTTGCAAAGAAACTACTGAGCGAAAATGTCTGAAATTTACATGAGGTCCAATGAATGATAATAAAAAGGGCTGTTACAGAAAAAACGATTAGAAACAAAAAGAAAAAAATTTGCAAAAAAATCCCAAAAATGCCTAAAAGATCCAAAAAAAATCTATACATAACAGAGACTTTTTACTGTAGAATATTATAATCAACAGTTTATTAAATATTGAATTTAAATGGGAATATTTTTAACATTGAAGCCATTGGGATTCGCCTGAATAAACCTGTCGAAAGAAACCACCGAACAGCAGGGCAATTCGGCAACTCTTCACTGCTGGTTTTTGTTCTCTGAATAGACGAAGCATTGTTTATATATGGGGGTTTCACTGCCCTCGAACAGGCACCGAACAGGCACCGTATGTGCAGGCAATTTGGCGAACTGCCTGCTCTCTGAATAGCCAGGAAAGGTAACCGTACGCTGAATTTCACTGTTCGGTTACCTTTCGGCCACTATTCGGATCTCTTTGAATAACCCTGACAGGCTTATTCAGAGAAGGGTGAACCTCTGGAGAACTTTTGGAGAAGTGAAACTTCTAGGTCAAAATAGCTGATTTGGAAAGTGAGATAAATGGGAGCATCTTTCTGGTTTGGCTATTTTGACCTAGAGTTTTCACTTCTCCAGAGTTTCACTTTTCTCTGAATAACCCTGACAATCTTTACTGAGGAAGCGGAAGCCAGACTTCTGTCCACATCACCTGCCTTTTTTTCTAAATTCCCCATGATGGCCTTGGGTGATATATGCAGATAGGACTCTACCAAAACTCTGATAGTAATGTTAGCTGAATGGTGCAATATTTCTGTAGATTACACAACGGAAGACATTAATCGAAGTCAGAAAGCATTGATCAGTGTATTGTAGAATACTTTAAGTCAGAGTTTATTGACATTCCAGTTCCAGTTGGAATTCTATTACTGGCAAACAGAGTCATTGCAGCATTGTGGGGACTGGGTCCTATTCAAATATCTAGGTAAATTAGGAACATCTAAATGTGACACCTGTGAAAATTGGAAACATTTAATTATTGTTTAAACCCTGATAATATTCCAGGTTTAGTGATGCCATGTTTTCTCTGTGCAGGATACAGTGAAGGCCAAATTAAAGATCAGCTTCTACAGCTGTCTGAGTTTTAAAGTTTTGAATTGCTCTGTCACCATGGTACATAATGGACGAGAAAAAGGAGATTCTACTTCTGAAACAAAGCTGGCAATAAAATAAAAAAATCTGACTTGGAATAAATAGCCAATATTTAAATCCATGGTCCCCTCAATTGAACAGATATTGAGCTTAAATAATTTTCCCCTGTCTTCAAACACAGTTAATCTTGTAAATGTAAAATAAAATCTCAATTAAGTTACTATATTCACCATGTTTAACCTCTTTGTGTTTTCAACTTAGAAGATGTCTTTGTGTGCAGCATGTCTCCATTCTCAATGTAGAAGCAGGATGGACAGTCCACAAGCTTCTACAGGGTTATTCAAAGAGAAACGATCTGGCCCTGAAATGTAACTGGACACTGACAGGGTTATCCAAAGAGATCCGAATTGCTTGAGAAAGGTAACCGAACGCTGAAAATCAGCGTTCGGTTACCTTTCCTGGCCATTCGGCTATCCAGAGAGCAGGCAATTCGCCAAATCCTGGCGAATTGCCTGCACATACGGTGCCTGTTCGGTTCCTGTTCGAGGGCAGTGAAAACCCCATGAAAAAGCACTGCTTCGGCTATTCAGAGAACACAAACCAGCAGTGAAAGGTTCCCCTAATGCCCTGCCATTCGGTGGTTTAATTCGGCAAATTTATTCAGGCAAATCCCATAGGCTTCAATGTTAAAAATATTCCCGTTTTAATTCAATATCTAATAAACCGTTCATTATAAAATTCTGCAGCAAAAAGTCTCTTTATTTATAGATTTTTTAGGATACTTTAAGCATTTTTCAGATTTTTTTTTTCAGTTTACTTATTTTTTTTGTAACAGCCCTCTTTAGTATCATTCCCTGGACCTCCTGTGAAAACTTCAGACATTTTCGCTCAGTAGTTTCTTTGCAAACAGCGTTTCATTTTCCCAGATTCATACAAATGGTTTTTCTAATTTATTCACTGCCTCCTCTACGTCACAGCTGCTTCGGCTCTGTGTGATTCGGCTCATGTTCGGCTCCTGTTCGGCTTTTTCGAAGGTTAATCCAGATGTTTTTGCTTGTTTTCAGCGTGCATTCGGTTAGTTTTCGTCAGGTTTGCGGCAGCTTTTCCCTGCAATTCGGGGACCCTGTGGTGTTTGCTGAATACATCGCAGGGTCACCGAAATGCAATCGGCAAAAGGAACCGAATTGAAGAGAACGAAAAGTCACCGAACGTGCGGTGACTTTTCGAATCTCTTTGGATAACCCTGTGAAATTCAGGGTACGATTACATTTCCTGGCCATTCGGCTATTCTGAGAGCAGGCAGTTCACCAAATGTTGGCGACTTGCCTGCACATACGGTGCCTGTTCGGTGCCTGTTGAGGGCAGTAAAATCCCCATAGAGAAGCAATGCTCCGTCTATTCAGAGAACACAAAACAGCAGGGAAAAGTTGCCGAAATGCCCTGCTGTTCAGTGGTTTAATTCGACAGGTTTATTCAGGCGAATCCCATAGGCTTCAATGTTAAAAATAATCCCGTTTTAATACAATATGTAATAAACCGTTTATTATAATATTCTACAGTAAAAAGTCTATTTATAGATTTTTTTAGGATCTTTTAGTCATTTTTTTGGCAAACTTTTTTTTCAAATCGTTTCTTCATTTTTCTGTAACAGGCCTTTTTATTATCATTCATTGGATCTTATATGGAAATTCCAGACATTTTCGTTCAGTAGTTTTTTTGCAAACAGCGTTCCAATTTTCAAACTTTCAAGCGTATGTTTTTTTTTTCACCTCGTTCGTCTGCGTGTTGGCTTTTTCCGGCAGCTACTCTGTACTGTGATCGGCAGCTAGTCGGGTCCTCCGGTGTGTTCAGCATGGTTAATCCAGCGGTTTCTGCAAGTTTCGGTGAGTGTTCGGCGAGTTTGCAGTGAGTGTTCGGTGTGTTTGCGGCGAGTTTTCCCTGCACTACGGGGGCCCTGCGGATGAGGTGCTGGCTGAATATACCGCAGGGTCAGCGAACTAGGAATCGCCGAATCGCTCCGAAGTGCGGGGTACGAAACGTCACCGAACGTGCGGGGACTTTTCGAATCTCTTTGAATAACCCTGCTAGAGTTTTACCTAATTGTAAGAATAACTCTAGACAAATCTTTATTTGGAGTTTTCCTTCTGGTTTCTAGGATTTAAAGGAACACTGTCAGGGTAATTCAAAGAGATTCGAAAAGTCACCGCATGTTCGGTGACTTTTCGTTCTCTTCAATTCGGTTCCTTTTGCCGATCCCATTTCGGTGACCCTGCGGTGTATTCAGCAAGCACCACAGGGTCCCCGAATTGCAGGGAAGAGCTGCCGCAAACCCGACGAAAACGAACCGCAAAACCCACCGAATGCACGCCGAAAACCCCCAAAAACATCTGGATTAACCCGTCGAAAAACCCGAGCAGGAGCCGATCACACGCAGCGAAGCAGCCGAGACTGCAGACGAAGGCAGTGAATAAATTAGCAAAACAGTTTGTGTGAATGTTTGAAAATGAAACGCTGTTTGCAAAGAAACTACTGAGCGAAAATGTCTGAAATTTACATATGAGGTCCAGGGAATGATAATAAAGAGGGCTGTTATAGAAAAAATAAGTAAACTTAAAAAAAAAAGGGACTTTTAAAAAAAAATCTGAAAAATGCTTAGAAGATTCGAAAAAATCTATAAATAAAGAGACTCTTTACTGCAGAATTTTATAATGAACGGTTTATTAGATATTGAATTAAAATGGGAATATTTTTAACATTGAAGTCTATGTGATTCTTCTGAATAAATTTGCCGAATTAAACCACCGAATGGCAGGACATTAGGGGAACCTTTCACTGCTGGTTTGTGTTCTCTGAATAGCCGAAGCATTGCTTTTTCATGGGGTTTTCACGGCCCTCGAACAGGCACCGAACAGGCACCGTATGTTCAGGCAATTCGCCAGGATTTTTGTTGACTCAAGACAGTGTCCCACTTTTTCCAGGTCTACTATGAACTCTTCAGTCCATCCCATTTTTTATGTAATGTGCACTGTGTAGCTCACAGAGGTCCACAGCAATAATCCTCACAGTAATGTGCGGTGTGTATGAGCATATCACAGAGCTCCACAGCAATGTGCAGTGTGTATGAGCTTATCAAAGAGCTCCACAGCAATAAAACACACAGTAATGTGCAGTGTGTATCAGTGTAAATCACAGAGGTTTACATCAACAAAACTCACAGTAATATGTGGTGTGTATGAGTGTATCACAGAACTCCAAAGTAAAACTCACAAATAGGTATAGACTAAATTTAAAAAAAGCATTAGATATATATTATAGGCAAGCCCCCATGTCCAGGCAGGTGAGTGTGGGCCCCCCCTGACTCAGGGCCTGGGTGCGTTGGCACCTTCTGCACCCCTGGTAGTTACGCCCCTGTATATTGGAATGCAGCGATTCAGGCTAGGGTCAGACGAACGCATTTTTATGTTGTCTGTGAAAAAGTGCGTTCGAACGAATGGACGCATTTTTTCACAGAATACGTGATAGTGGTCATACTATGCGCATTTTCGTCCGTGATTTTGTACGGATCATCAATAAAACTCTTTGTGTCTGGACGTTATGTTGGCCGGACATTAGCAGCGTCTGACGTCTCCTAATCACACACACACGCCGCTAGCGGACGCAGCGCACTCTGTACATCAGTACCTGCGGTTTCACGTTCTCGAAAAAATGCGTTCATTTTCCACTTGCGTTGCGCAGCCAGACTTTTGTGCGACCGTACTTCGTATATTGGCCGTCATTGCCCGGCATCTGCTGCTAGTGCGGCCGTGATTAAGTGCGCCAGAACGCGCGTTCGCACTGCCTCAGTCTGACCCTAGCCTTAAACCCTCAAAACTGCAGCTCTGTTTGTGTTCTTGGAATGAATCACTTGGCTGCTGCTTCACACGGCGGCTGGTTTTACGACAATTGTAATACCAAGTGAACACCAGAGGCTAGTTGTATGTATTGAGCAAGCTGGCTAATTTGTGTTTGATTTGTTTCAAATTACAGGGTTCCAAGCAGTTCAATGATGCAGCGCCTCAGCAACCTCCTTTTTTATACTATATCTGAAGGACAAGAGCGGCTTCCAGTCAACAAATTCATTAATGTGAGAATATTTTTATAACGACACATTTTACTTTCCTAGTTTTCATTTTAATATTGAGGAAAAAAAATAATATAAAAATGATGCTTTATTGGACGTGTTTACAACACATTGTTGAAGATCTATGATCATCCAGTCATATGACGGTATCTCAATACATAAAAGCGCTGGGTAAGGAGGCGAGTATAAAACTGCTCCTCTAAACAAGAATATGCTAGTCCTACAGGCTGCTAACCAAAATAACTGTGCTCCTATATCACAGAATAGCATGTATATGTATTGTATAGTGATAAAGGGACTGCATTCCCGAAACGTCTGAATATTTCTCATCCTTTGGGGTTCTGATTAACGTGCTGCCTGCCTTACATGATTTATTTCATATTCAATGCCTAAAAATATGTAGATATGGTGTAAGTATTCTATTGTTCATTAAAAAAATAAAAAAAAATCAGATTGTGGTAGTAATATTAACTATATGACCGACAGTGGGAAAATGTTTGGTTCTAGACTTGGCGATAGGAGGTCAGAGAAAAGTGGCACAGTTGGATCAGGGTGACAGAAAGGCAACCATAGCTAAATGAACCATGTGTTATAATACCTTAAAATAGAATAATAGATCAACATTTTGTATCTTCTATCAATAAATTCTAAAGATTCTATTGTACACTTAGGGTTGGAGCTTCTATAATGAGCCCAGGTGGCTGCCAAAGGGCACCCAGGTAAGGGACACGAAAACAGTGATATTGTAACTAGTGTTCCTGAAGGACATTGTGTATTTACTTCAGTCATCGGCTGTCAGAAGAGAAAATCCTTCATCCACAGGGTGTAATTAGTGGCAGGAAAGCTCCCTACTGGAGAAAGCTGCCCTAACCACCAAACATTTACTAAAACAGATAAGAGGGTAAGGCGGTGTCCTGGAAAAGTAGGCAATATCTAAAATCAGGCAATATGTGTCACTTCCGGCAAAATGCGTGATCTGGCGAAGGCTCACAACAGAGGCCCGTTCAATACCTCAGTAGCTGCTGAATTGCTGCAGCGCAGCAATTCAGTTTGCTGCAGCAGGGTCATTGAACGCTTTGGATGCGAATTTTGAATCCAAAATGGCCGATTTCTTAATGAAAAATTCAGATTGTTTTTCGGATCACTCGGACAAAATATAATAAAGAGAAGCAGTCAGCACAATTCCGTTTTGTATGCACACACCACAAATGATAGTTTTTAATGAATAAACGTTATGTTTACTTCTGAAACAATATATAAATTGAACTGTAATATATGTCTATGTGCAGGGGGAAATAAATAAATATTTTGTGCTTTGATGAACAAAAACCTCAAAATTAACATTGCTGTACGGAATTATTACTTGCTTCGTGGCGGCGGCCATCTTGCTGGACGGCATTGTTACTTGCTTCATGGCGGCGGCCATCTTTAATACGTCACACTCAGCAACACGAAGCATCTCCTCGGGTCGCTGCAAGTGCTAGGTTAGCACTGCTGAGCGCTGAGCGGTTGAACGGCGTTCAATGGCAAGTTGCTAACTTAGCACTTGCAGCGGTAAGGTATTGAACGCGGCTCTGGCCATGTAGGTCACTCACTGTACAATGCACATGCACCTCCGATCCGTCGGAGACACGCGTGCCACGCACAGAAGCACGCGCCATTAAAACAGGCAATAGGTCGAAATGCGCATGCGCCCCCCACTTGCTCAAAACAGGCAATAGGCCGAAATGCGCATTCACCTCCCCTGTTCGCCCAAATCAGGCAATAGGCCGAACTGCGCACGCGCGACCCCATACGTGAGTACACTCATGGTGGTGTGCAATGTTGCCATGGAAACCATCTCCATGAACGTTTTCGCCGCGGCAAATTGCCTGATTTGGGCGAGAGGGGGAGGCACATGCGCATTTCAGCCTGTTGTGATGGGACATGCGTCTGCCCATGGTGTGCGCATCTCCGCCAGATCGCATTGTGCAGGGAGTGACATACATGGCCTGTCCTGAGTCTGTTGGAGATAGGGTGCATCTTTGGCATCGTCAGTCCACGAGTAGGTCCCCGGCAGGTGAGATATTCACATTGCAGCTGCGAGGGCGGAGGGAATTCCTCTTCATACAGCTTTATTCCCCAAATGAGACTGGAGGGAGAATGGCACGCCATGCAGCCTGACCACTTCAATTAGCTAAAGTGGTCAGGGTACATAGAATGTCTCTTTAAGTAAAGTTTGGTCGGTAAGAAACGATTAACTTTACCTTCAATGAAAAACATGGGAGCAGTCAACAATGTAAAACCCTTAAGTCCAGACACCCTAAATCAGTGTTTCTCAAACCTCTCCTCGGGACCCTCCGCCTCGCCAGGTTTTCCAGATATCTGAAGCACAGCACAGGTGATATGACTTGCTGCTCAGTGATTGCAGGATTCAGTCTACATTTCCCCAAGATGATCTGCAAAATCTGACCTGTTAGAGGGTCCCAAGGACCGGTTTGGGAAACACTGCCCTAAATACTCCTAACACAGAATGTTGCGTGCTCAATCACTCTCAGCAATGCAACTCTAGCAGACAGCTACAACCCTTACACGAGAAAAAGCATTTCTTCATATGTGCTCAAAAATCCTTAAATTCTCTGCCTATTTTGTAGACACTGAAAGCTAACGGACTGCTTACATCAGACCCACGACTAAAGGATTGCATGAGCATGCTGCATCACATTGTACAAGAGTCCATCACTGGAGCCACAATGGACCAAGAAGTCTTTCAAAGGTATCCTTTTTTTTTTTTTAAATCGCTACATTCACAATTATCCAATTTCTTTTTTCTGTTCTTTCTCCGTTTTAAATTCATGAGCGTTATCTGAATTTTTATTCCTCTCTCAGGTGTGTTCAGAGTAACATTGTGCTCCTGACACAGGTAGTCTGCAAGAAATTTGTGGTTCCAGATTTTGAACATTTTACATTACATGTGAAGCACTTATATGAAAATGCTCAGACCATACAGAATGGAGAGGTAAACATACAGAGATAACCACATCTGCACATCTTTCCATTCCTTAGTATTGTTTTATTAGAAACTTTGTTGAATATTTTAAATGATTTGGATTAGAATATATTGGTTTGACATAACTCATACAGGGTTATTCAAAGAGAATCGAAAAGTCACTGCGCGTTCGGTGACTTTTCGTTCTCTTCAAGTCGGTGCGATTCGGCGACCCTGCAGTGTATTCAGCAAGCACCACAGGGCTGTCGTAGTGCAGGGAAAAGCCGCCCCAAACCCGCCGAACACTCACCACAAAACCTGGCGAACGTACACCGAAACCTGCAAAAACATCTGGATTAACCCCGCCGAACACACCTGACTAGACGCCGATCACAGCGCAAAGCAGCCACTGGAAAAATCTGACAAGCAGACAAAGGAGGTGAAAAAAAAACAAAAAAACAGTACGCTTGAATGTTTGAAAAGTGAAACGCTGTTTGCAAAAAAATTACTGAGCGAAAATGTCTGAGATTTACATATGAGGTCCAATGAATGATAATAAAAAGGGCTGTTACAGAAAAAAGTAAAAATGATTTAAAAAAAAAACCAGGACAAAAATGTTGCCAAAAAATGCCTAACAGATCCTAAAAAATCTATAAATAAAGTGACTTTTTACTGCAGAATATAATTTTAAACGGTTTATTAGATATTGAATTAAAACGGGAATATTTTTAACATTTGAAGCCTATGGGATTCTCCTGAATAAACCTGTCGCATGAAACCACCGAACAGCAGGGCAATTCGGCAACTTTTCACTGCTGGTTTTTGTTTTCCATATTGTATAAGACTGCACACCTCCCCCAGTAAAAGAGGAGTAATTCTATAGTGAAGTCTGAAGATTGTTGCAATTGGTAGAATTATTTCAAGTATCTGTGTATTCAGAGGTGGCCATATAATTATGAAAAATTGGCTGTCATCTACAGTAGTGGTTCTCAACTGCGATCCTCAAGTACCTCTAACAGATCAGGTTTGCCAGATATCTGAAGCACAGCACAGGTGATATAATTTGCTGCTCAGTGATTGCAGGATTCAGTCTGCATTTCCCCAAGGTGATCTGTAAAACCTGGCCTGTTAGGCTAGGGTCAGACTAACGCATTTTTCACGTTGTCCGTGAAAAAGTGCGTTCGAACGAATGGACGTATTTTTTCACGGAATACGCAATAGCGGTCATACGATGCGCAGTTTCATCCGTGATTTTGTACGGATCATCAATAAAGCACTTTTTGTGTCTGGACGTTATGTTGGCCGGACATTAGCAGCGTCTGACGTCTCCTAATCACGCACACACGCCGCTAGCGGACGCAGCGCACTCTGTACGTCAGTACTAGTGGTTTCACGTTCTCGAAAAAATGCGTTTGTTTGCCGCTTGCGTTGCGCGGCCGCACTTTTGTGCGACCGTACTTCGTATATTGGCCGTCATTGCCCGGCATCTGCTGCTAGCACGGCCGTGATTAAGTGCGGCTGCACGCGCGTTCGCACTGCCTCAGTCTGACCCTAGCCTTAGGGGGACTTGAGGACCGCGGTTGGGATCCACTGATCTACAGCATCACCCAAACTAGGGCTTCACAGGATGAAATAATAGGCAGATACCCTCTCTGTCACTCCATTATATAAGTACTACTAGATTTAGCTTTTGGCTGAGCCATTATCTACGTATTCACACATTATACACCCAAACATGTATGACACATACGGAGACTGCAGAATCTCCTTTCTGCATACTCACACACACTGCTCTAACCCACTCCTGCATTCACATTAATACATGCAACACAGCCCCATACAAATATAGTTCTGCCTTCATACTCACACACACTGCTCTAACCCACTCCTGCATTCACATTAATACATGCAACACAGCCCCATACAAATATAGTTCTGCCTTCATACTCACACACACACTGCTCTAACCCACTCCTGCATTCACATTAATACATGCAACACAGCTCCATACAAATATAGTTCTGCATTTATACTCACAACCAGTGTATCCGCTATCTCCATTGGTGAGTTCCCAAAAAGCTTATGAGAGTCAGGTCAAAATGATTTATTCATTATAATATACACGTCGGAAAACCAATAGAGAGAAATGTAATTTCTAGACCAAACTTTATATATTAAAAATATTCCTCAACTATACAGGTCTATTCAAAGAAAGGGGAACCTCAGGAAAATGACTGGAGAAGTGTAAATTCTAGGTCAAAATAGCCAAACCAGAAACATTCTCTCATTTATCGCACTTTCCAGATTGGCTATTTGGTCTAGATTGTTTCCTTCTCCTGCCAATTCTCCTGATTTTCAACATTCTTTGAATAGACCTTTTATCATTTTTATGCAAATCCTCATTTGAATAATCCATTAAGAGTTTATGCCAACACGCTTGCTATAATATGTCTACACAATTAGCCACTCTGTTACATATTTCACATTATTCCTGCTTAAAGATGTTCAGGTGAACAGACTCTCTTAAGAAAGGTTACTTGCTCTTCATGGGTTGATGGTTTTATAACGTTTCACTGATATTGTTTATGTTTTAGAATTTTAAGTCATTTTTTTATGCAAATTTCTTCCATTGTATTTTATTACATTGTATTTTATTTTCCATTGTATTAATTGAAATATTTTTGCCCTGTGCAAATAGGTTGCAAGCTACATTCCTCAGCTTGCAAAATTTAGTCCTGACCGGTGGGGTGTGTCTTTATGTACAGTGGATGGACAGAGGTAAGGGTGCCACAGCATTATGTTAATATTGTTATTTATTATCCATATAATGTAATGGCACAATAATTACACAAAACACACAGATTGTCATCTTGAAGGTATGGTCTTTGCACCAACTCCTGTAATGTCATTGATGGTATCATAAGTAATGCCTAGTGATGCCATGTGTGCTGTCACCAATGATGTCATTTCACAAATAGCTTCCAAGTGGGGCAGTTTAAGCTTGGCGTTTTATGATGTTCCATGAGTAAATGGAAACAATCTCTGCCAATTAATTTCCTAGATATTTTTTTTAAATTAATCAGGAATAAAAAAAATAAATAAACAATATACAATTTGTACCACTTCTACATTATGATGGCTACTGAAAAGAAATCACTGCTGTTGCCACCACTGTCCTCATTCCCGTGAGCTAACCTCATCCTTTCTGATGAGGGTAAGAAGCTGGTGGATGGTGCTGTGTGCGCAGGGCTGCCATCAGAATGCAGGGGCCTCCTTCCTTCAGCTGCTCTTGTCAGTAAACTAAAAATAAATAATTTTGACTCCTTTTCCTTTTCTGCAAGGGAATAAAAAAATGTTCCCTGGTGGGAGAGCATTTGGTTTGCACCTCTACCCGGTCCTTCAGTGATGAGTCATTCACAAAAACTATGGGCCACACCAGAGTGACCATAAAAAGATTCTTTATTCAGCGCCCAATGGGGCTAAAATTGCGACATTTCATGACTAAGGCCTAAAGCTGAAACGTTGCAATTTTAGCCCCCTTGTGTGGTGAATGAAGTATCTTTTTATGGCTACTCTGGTGTGGGCTATCGTTTTTGTGAAAGTCTGGTATGGGACAGCAGATGACCAGGTGGAGTACCCAGAGGCAGTGGCGTCACTAGGGTTGGTGTCACCCGGTGCGGTAATGCACGGTGTCACCCCACCCGAGGTTTACAAAAAAAATTTAAAAAAAAAAATTACTGCTACTCATATGCAGAACACCCATTTACATTATAGCTCTGATACGCTCATATACACCGCACATCGCTGTGAGTTTTATTATTGTGGAGCTCTGTGATATGATCATATACGCTGCATGACATTCCTGTGAGTTTTATTGATGTGGAGCTCTGTGATACGGTATTAGAGCTCCACAGCAATAAAACTCATAGGAAAGTCATGCAGGGTGTATGACCATATCACAGAGCTCCACAGCTATAAAACGTACAGCAATGTGTGGTGTATATGAGCGTATCACACAGCTCCACAACAATACAACTCACAGGAATGTCATGCAGTGTGTATGAGCGTATCACAGAACTCCAGAACAATAAAACTCACAGCAATGTGCGGTGTATATGAGCATATCACTGATACGCTCATATACACCGCACACTGCTGTGAGTTTTATTGTTGTGGAGCTCTGTGATACGTTCATATATGGTCAGGCCAACAACCAGACGAGGGTAAACCCGGTAAATCTATTTATTTTCTGCAGGGGGGGGTCAATTTTTCTAAGCAGTTGAGCGGGGGGGACCTCACAGTCGCTTACAGTAGTGCAGCAGGTCTTCTGCATGGTGTGCTGCTGCTAGGATGGCTCTCTCACATGTGTCAGGCACCTGAGACAGGAAGGGTGTGGTTGGCTGGCCGCGTTGGTGTGTCAGTGAAGAACCGCCCGGAAGTTGATTTATTTACAGGGCTGGCCAGGGACATCAGACGGCATGCCGATGCGGCGCTCCCTCTGGCGTGGCATCGCCACGTCATCAGAGGGGGCTGACCAGCTGCGCGATCTTTGATTTTTTAACCTGCCGCCCACCCGCTGCACTGCAAGTGCACGGTGATGGGCGGATTCGCCAGATTTTGGAATCGGTGTGGGGGTGTTGGAGAGGGAGTGTGTGTGTGTGGCTGACACACTCCAAAAAATGTGACAATTTTTTAAACATTCCTGGCGTCACTAGGGTGTTGGTGACTTGGTGTCACCCGGTGCGGGTGATGCCACTGCAAAGAGGACTACCAAATAACAGGTTTGCTCCCACTGTGGTAGCCATGCTTTTCTGCCTCTGCTCAGTGATGAGTCAGAGTGCTATTATCAGCCTGAGATGCCACAGTCTGCCAGGAAATTTGTTGGTATCCCGGTGGGCCAGTACTGGGCAGCATGGAGGAAACCTTATATCTGTGGCTATTAGACAAGCTGCAATTGGTTTGGCAAGGGCCAGGGCCCTTTGCAGCCACTGAGCCCATGAACATATCATGGGCTATCACCCCCCTGATAGCAGCCCTGTCCTGTGCTAGAGGTGAGGTGCTGAAAAAGCTCCTTTGAGAATCAGGAACCTGAGCAGAGTTAGGAGAAATATTCTCTGTACAATTCTTCGCACTCCTTCCTGCCTACTTGAAAATGGTAAGGTGCACCTGAACTGGCCAGAGGCACTTTGCAATTTACCGATGATATCTCAAGAGATGGATATCACATTAGTGTTAAAGATCAACCCAATATCTCATCCAACACTTACCCCATACCAGCATCAGCCGCTGACATGTTTGTCATCTGTGTGTGGAGCTCCAAGAGTGGGTCGCAAGGTGCTCTCAGTGGTGATGTACATGCTGACATGTATTCAATAGGTGAGCCTGCATAGAGTGAGTAGAGGGCTGTCTTTATAGGATAGCTATTCTGATCAGACCTGTCACTCAACCGGCGGCAGGCCACCAGAAGTGGGCATGACAGGTGCACAAAGCAAGGAGGCAAAGCAGAGAGTCCAGTGCAAATCTTACATCTTAGGTCACTTATAACATGCGAATATATCATTAAATAAACTTGATATTTGAAGTTGTATTTATTAAGATAAATCCGTTCATACATCCATCACAGTTAATCATTTTCTTATTATTTCAACTGTATCTCTCCTTAAAGGTATTCCATAGGAGACACCGGCATCCCATTTTGTTTGCAGTCTTGCGTGAAGCCACTTAAATATGCTATTGCTGTAAATGACCATGGCACTGACCACATCCATCAGCACATGGGCAAAGAGCCCAGTGGTCATCGATTCAACAAGCTGTCTCTGAACCACCAAGGTCAGAACTTAACTTTAGCTTCTTTTCGTAACATCTTAGCTCGCTTTTATCAATCAGTACCAAAAATGTATATTTTGATTGATCACATCGTGCATGTATGTTCAAACAAAAATGATTTCATAAAAAGTCCACAAAAATCGATGGAAGAAAACCTGCTCTGACCAACATTCTAACCATTGGAAAACCATCAGGTCTATTGAAAGAAAGGTGAAACTCAGGAGAATGACCGGAGAAGTGAAAATTCTAGGTCAAAATAGCCAAACCAGAAAATTCTCCCATTTATCTCACTTTCCAACTTGGCTATGTGGTCTAGATTGTTCTCTCCTCCTGCCATTCTCCTGGTTTTCACCTTTCTCTGAATAACCCTGCATGTGTCAACAAATACCGTAATGCAGATAATGTGATGTTAAAACACACAGAGGACTGCTCTTCATTTCTGCTCCAGAAGTCTTAGACTATAAAGGCTAGTCGATTCAGATACATGTATTTCTATATTACTGATAATTTTATTTTTCTTAACAAAAAGGAACAAAATTAACATGATATTTATTACCTTAGAATAAAATGGTATTGACCTAAAATTGACCCTCATTTCTGTTAAACTGTCTCGTTCTTTGTAGTAAGGACATCAGACAACATTTTAAGTGACAACCCCATTATTCAGAGCCCAATGGACGTTCTGCCATGTACTTTAAATACTTGAGAGATAAAATAAGTATTTAATTTACCATGTGACAGGTTTTAAACATTTAGGGCTATATTACAAAGCTGGTGCTAACTTAACCAGAGCTGTTGTAAACTTAAAACCTCCATAGGCTATAATGGCTCAGGGAAGTTTACAACAGCTCTGGTTAAGTTAGCACCAACTATGTAATATGGCCCTATAATTTTTATTTATCTGGTGGACTTGGGTTGTCCTTAAGATCATTATGATTTGGTTGTAGATGTTCAATGAAATTCCACACATTTATGCACAGGATTAAATTTCCCTGATAATAATGTGGCTAATCATCCAGAGAATAGTATGCTACCCACTGTTCCCTGTAAAATGCGCGCATGCACAAGCGTTACGAAATAACTGGCTGTAGGCCTCAGCTGTGAATAAATCTGGAGGGGCTGTGCTCCCTTAAGTGACAAATGCACAGCTCTATATTCTCACCTATGCATCCTTGTATTATCTAATGGGAGCGCGCCTAAGAATCTCACACAGCTGTGCAGCACAAGGGAGCACACTGCAGATGTGCAGAGCCGTAGCTAGCCCGTGACAGCCCGCGTCCGAGCATGCTGAAGAAACTTTGTGAAAGAAGAACTAGGAGGACAATTTAGAAGGTAATGGAAGTAAACTAAAATAAATGTGGGCATATTAAAAACATGGAAATACAGTTTTATTAGCCATAAGTATGAAATATGATTACAAAATTATCTTAAAAGTATTTTTGGTGTACATTTAGTGAGTACAGTCTTTTGTCACAGGAAAGAAATGCACAATATATATCTGTACATACCAACTACAAAAAATTACAGGGAACCTTGATACTGAAGAACCCGACTCCTCGAAGTAATTTAACATATATATTGTGAGCTGGGAAACAGGTAGCGGGTGCAATTTCTCTCTGGGGTGAGCACTCTTGAAAGGTTCAGAGACCAGACCAGTGACTTTTCTTCAAACGGGGGTACATTTATTGCAGCAACCCACAGGTTATACACCACACTGTATATTGCTCAAAATAAACAGTTCAAAAGCAAAGAAAATTCCTAGTCGTGTCCCGGCACTAACTAAACATACAATAGTCCTGACTAACAACCTTTGCAAACCTAGTGTTTGTCAGGCTTCAGCAAACTAGCATGACCAACCTTGTGCTCCAGCAGATAGAGACCGTCTGCTCCCCAGGCTCCAGAGCGATGTCTGTTTGCCTCACCTGCACTAAATTGCCACTGAGGCAAAGTGCAAAACCAGGTGCTTAGAGGTTCCGGAAGGTGTAAGAGAGAAATCTGGGTGACACATAAACCCCGGACAGGACCTTTCCTTGCTCTCTACATGATGCCCTGTTACAATATATATATATGTGAGAATTGACTTAATAAAGTGGTTTAGATAATTCACTAATCAGGGATACAATTTGTAATACAGCACATATGATTAAGTGTTCAGGACTGCAGTGCTGGTCATTGAACATCTCCATACAGACCAGCCATCAGAAATTTTGGGGCCCCTTACTGACCCTCAGAATGGGCCCCCCCCACCCCATGATCCCCTCTTCCCATACAGCACACGCACAAATATTTTGACAAATATAATAATTAAAAATGTTACATACCACTGCTGATGGCGCGGTTGATTGAAATGTCGCACTTCTGCTTTCTGCTTCCTCATGCTGCTCTACTGTAATAAGAAATGGTGAAACCATCTATTACTTTCATTGCCATGGATTTTGAAAGCCCTGGGTTCTGGCTGGGCCCTGGCTGAGCCTGGGGTCTGGGCCCTGGCTGAGCCTGGGGTCTGGGGTCTGGCTGAGCCCGGGGTCTGGACCTGGGGTCTGGCTGAGCCTGTGGTCTGGGTCTGGGCCCTGGGCTGGGTCTGGGCCCTGGGCCCTGGCTGGGGCTGGGTCCTGGCTGGGGCCTGGGTCTGGCTTGGTCTGGGCCCTGGCTTGGTCTGGGCCCTGGCTGGTTCTGGGCCCTGGCTGGGTCTGGGCCCTGGCTGGGTCTGGGTCCTGGGCCCTGGCTGGGGCTGGGTCCTGGCTGGGTCTGGGCCCAGGGCCCTGGCTGGGTCCTGGGCCCTGGTTGGGTCTGGGCCCAGGGCCCTGGCTGGGTCTGGGTCCTGGGCCCTAGCTGGGTCCTGAGCCCTGGCTGGGGCTGGGTCCTGGCTGGGTCTGGGCCCTGGCTGGGTCTGGACCTGGGCCCTGGCTGGGTCTGGACCTGGGCCCTGGCTGGGTCCTGGCCCTGGCTGGGCCCCGGCTGGGTCTAGGCCCTGGCTGGTTCTGGGTATGGGCCCTGGCTGGTTCTGGGCCCTCGCTGGGTCTGGGCCCTGGCTGGGGCTGGGCCCTGGCTGGGTCTGGGCCAGGGCCCTGGCTGGGTCCTGGGCCCTGGTTGGGTCTGGGCCCAGGGCCCTGGCTGGGTCTGGGTCCTGGGCCCTAGCTGGGTCCTGAGCCCTGGCTGGGGCTGGGTCCTGGCTGGGTCTGGGCCCTGGCTGGGTCTGGACCTGGGCCCTGGCTGGGTCTGGACCTGGGCCCTGGCTGGGTCCTGGCCCTGGCTGGGCCCCGGCTGGGTCTAGGCCCTGGCTGGTTCTGGGTCTGGGCCCTGGCTGGTTCTGGGCCCTCGCTGGGTCTGGGCCCTGGCTGGGGCTGGGCCCTGGCTGGGTCTGGGCCCAGGGCCCTGGCTGGGTCTGGGCCCAGGCTGGGTCTGGGCCCTGGCTGGGTCTGGGCCTAGGCCCTGGCTGGGTCTGGGTCCTGGGCCCTGGCTGGGTCTGGGTCCTGGCTGGGTCTGGGCACTGGCTGGGTCTGGGCACTGGCTGGGTCTGGACCTGGGCCCTGGCTGGGTCCTGGAACTGGCTGGGCCCCGGCTGGGTCTAGGCCCTGGCTGGTTCTGGGTCTGGGCCCTCTCTGGGTCTGGGCCCTGGCTGGGCCTGGGCCCTGGTTGGGTCTGGGCCCAGGGCCCTGGCTGGGTCTGGGTCCTGGGCCCTAGCTGGGTCCTGGGCCCTGGCTGGGTCCTGGCTGGGTCTGGGCCCTGGCTGGGCCCTGGCTGGGTCCTGGCCCTGGCTGGGCCCTGGCTGGGTCTAGGCCCTGGCTGGTTCTGGGTCTGGGCCCTGGCTGGTTCTGGGCCCTGGCTGGGCCATGGGCCCTCGCTGGGTCTGGGCCCTGGCTGGGTCTGGGCCCTGGCTGGGGCTGGGCCCTGGCTGGGGCTGGGCCCAGGGCCCAGGCTGGGTCTGGGCCCTGGCTGGGTCTGGGTCCTGGGCCCTGGCTGGGTCCTGGGCCCTGGCTGGGTCTGGGTCTTGGCTGGGTCTGGGCACTGGCTGGGTCTGGACCTGGGCCCTGGCTGGGTCCTGGCCCTGGCTGGGCCCCGGCTGGGTCTAGGCCCTGGCTGGTTCTGGGTCTGGGCCCTCTCTGGGTCTGGGCCCTGGCTGGGCCTGGGCCCTGGTTGGGTCTGGGCATGGAGCCTGGCTGGGTCTGGGTCCTGGCTGGGTCTGGGCCCTGGCTGGGGCTGGGTCCTGCTCCCTGGCTGGGTCCTGGGCCCAGGGCCCTGGCTGGGCCCATGGCCCTGGCTGGGTCTGGGTCCAGGGCCCTGGCTGGACCCTGGGCCCTGGCTGGGTCTGGGTCCTGGCTGGGTCTGGGCCCTGGCTGGGTCTGGGTCCTGGCTGGGTCTGGGCCCTGGCTGGGGCTGGGTCCTGGGTCCTGGCTGGGTCTGGGCCCAGGGCCCTGGCTGGGTCTGGGTCTGGCTGGGTCTGGGTCCTGGCTGGGTCTGGGTCCTGGGCCCTAGCTGGGTCCTGGGCCCTGGCTGGGTCCTGGCTGGGTCTGGGCCCTGGCTGGGTCTGGACCTGGGCCCTGGCTGGGTCCGGGCCCTGGCTGGACCCTGGCTGGGTCTAGGCCCTGGCTGGTTCTGGGTCTGGGCCCTGGCTGGTTCTGGGCCCTGGCTGGGCCTGGGCCCTGGCTGGGTCTGGGCCCTGGCTGGGGCTGGGCCCTGGCTGGGTCTGGGTCCTGGGCCCTGGCTGGGTCCTGGGCCCTGGCTGGGTCTGGGTCCTGGCTGGGTCTGGGCACTGGCTGGGTCTGGACCTGGGCCCTGGCCCTGGCTGGGCCCCGGCTGGGTCTAGGCCCTGGCTGGTTCTGGGTCTGGGCCCTCTCTGGGTCTGGGCCCTGGTTGGGTCTGGGCATGGAGCCTGGCTGGGTCTGGGCCCTGGCTGGGTCTGGGCCCTGGCTGGGTCTGGGTCCTGGCTGGGTCTGGGCCCTGGCTGGGGCTGGGTCCTGCTCCCTGGCTGGGTCCTGGGCCCAGGGCCCTGGCTGGGTCCTGGGTCCAGGGCCCTGGCTGGGTCCTGGGCCCAGGGCCCTGGCTGGGTCTGGGTCCAGGGCCCTGGCTGGATCCTGGGCCCAGGGCCCTGGCTGGGTCTGGGCCCTGGCTGGGTCTGGGCCCTGGCTGGGTCTGGCCCTGGCTGGGTCTGGGCCCTGGCTGGGGCTGGGTCCTGGGCCCTGGCTGGGTCTGGGCCCTGGCTGGGTCTGGGCCCAGGGCCCTGGCTGGGTCTGGGTCTGGCTGGGTCTGGGTCCTGGCTGTGTCTGGGTCCTGGCTGGGTCTGGGCCCTGGCTGGGTCTGGGCCCTGGTCCCTGGCTGGGTCCTGGGCCCTGGCTGGGTCGGGGTCCTGGCTGGGTCAGGGCCCTGGCTGGGTCAGGGCCCTGGCTGGGTCTAGGCCCTGGCTGGGTCTGGGCCCTGGCTGGGTCTGGGCCCTGGCAGGGTCTGGGTCCTGGGCCCTGGCTGGGTGTGGGTCCTGGCTGGGTCTGGGCCCTGGCAGGGTCTGGGTCCTGGGCCCTGGCTGGGTCTGGGCACTGGGTCCTGGGCCCTGGCTGTGTCTGGGTCCTGGGCCCTAGCTGGGTCCGGGCCCTGGCTGGGGATGCCATATTCACCTCTCCGATGTCTTCTCTTCGCGTGGCGCCCGCCGTTGTGTGACACGGCATGCGCCGTCACACGTGACTGGGGACGGTGCCAAATCAGCGTGCTTTGGAAGCATACGCACGCTGATTGGCCCGCCCGGCCAGTTCGCCGAGTGGGGCAGGCGCAGCCGCAGGACGCCGCAGAGGCCGCCATCACATACAAAGCGGAAGGGCCCCGGCGGCGGCCCGGCGGGGGCCCGGCAGCCCGGGCCCCTTACCGCTGCATGGGGCGTAATGCCCTGATGGCGGCCCTGTCTCCATACCTTCCTTTTGGGGGTCAATGCACAATAGGACTGAGTATTCAAACACATCTTTGCATCTAGTTTTGTAAAGCAATGTCCCTAGTCTTACAGTTCACTGTTAAGACAAAAAATAGTAAAATATTTGCAACTTGCTACACAGGTTTGAGACAACTTGACATTCTTTCCTGCGGGAGAATCTGCCTGACATTTCAGAACTGGTTCATGCTAGAAGACATTGATCACTTGGGTTCATTCTATTAATGCTGGAGAAAAGACTTGTAAAAGTTAAATAACTGAAATAATGGCTGTACTGTATATTGAAAGGGTTCCAGAAAGCATAACACATTAGATACTCTTACACTTAATTAACTGCAGGAAAATAGGACAATTAATGGCCAAATCCCATCCACAGACAATTGTTTTGTCCTATTGGGCCTTTTTTTACAGCTGTGGGTTCATAACACCTTCGCTACCAAGATCAAGATATCTCGGGCTTCAAAAGGCACCATCAGTACGCCGAAATTGAGATATCACGTTCTAGTGATCTGCAGCTCAAAAGCAAATTAAATTAATTTGCAGCAAAGCTTCTTGGGCTGCAGAAGGTGCCCCTAAAGTTTTAGTCCTGTGGGCATAATGCACAATGTAAAATTGTCTGATGCCCTTACAATGGGCTTTCAGCAGCCGATGCAGGGGGAAAAAAAAAAGAAGAAAATAGACCAGCAGCCCAAACAGCTGTAACTCAATTTGGCAGTAGATGGCGCCATATACTGGCCAAAATAGGTTATTTACAGTAAGAAATACAATGGGTATAAGCTCAAATATTTCTTAATATATAATTAGTTAAGAATGATTTTTCAAAAAACCACTGGTTTCTGACAATGTTTTTTTGAAAAAATCACTTGGTTCTGAAGGGGTTAAATAGAAATGTATTCCATAGCAGATGATATCAAAGGTGGTAATGTATAGTATGTCAAAAAATGTCGGTTTAGGCTAGGGTCAGACGAGCGTGATTTCTACGGACTGTACGTCCGTGCAGTACGGACATCGTCAGTACGGATGACGCAGTAGTGGTCACACAGTCCGTTTTTTCACTGAAGTTATTTTTTGACGGATGTAGGAGGGAAAAATAAATTACAATGAAAAAACATTCTGTCCGTCAAAAATGCTGGACGTATAAATGCAGTCCGTCTGACCATGCTCCATCACTCACACACAAAGCTATGCAGACGTTGTGGACGTGGCGCACTCCGCACGTCCGTTCTAGCAGTATTACGTTCTTGCCTAACCTGCGTCCGTTTGCAGTGTCCGTCATGCGTCCGCAGTTCAGTGCGGACGTACTTCATGTGTCAGGCTCCAATGGACTTTCTTTCATGCTATCACGGACGTACTTTTAGGCGCAATCACGGACGTGAACACTACGCTCGTCTGACCCCAGCCTTACAGTAAACACAAAAATATATCAAAGTGCATCTCCCACAGGATAGCAATCCCTTAACAGCTACTCAGCTGGAATCGGTAAGAATGAGCAAAATTGAGAACCAGAAAAGGATTTAAGAAAGTGTTAGTCAGGAAATCTATCTGTGGATTTACATGCCTGTAAAGCCAAGCAGTGATATAACATATAGTGGCAAGAAAAAGTATGTGAACCCTTTGGGATTACGTGGAGTTTTGCATGAATTGGTCATAAAATGTGCTCTGATCTTCATCTAAGTCACAACAATTTGAAAAACACAGTCTGCTTAAAGTAAAGCAGACAACACAAACATTATATGTTTTCATGTTTTTATTGAACAGAACATGTAACCATTCACAGTGCAGGGTGGGAAAAGTATGTGAACCTTTGGACTTAATAACTGGTTGACCCTCCTTTGGCAGCAATAACCTCAACCAAACGTTTCCTCTAGTTGATCAGACCTGCACAACGATCTGGAGTACTTTTGGACCACTCCTCTTCACAAAACTGTTTCAGTGTAGCAATATTCTTGGGATGTCTGGTGTGAATCGCTCTCTTAAGGTCATGCCACAGCATTTCAATTGGGTTGAGGTCAGGACTCTGACTGGTCCACTCCAGAAGGCGTATTTTGCTTTGTTGAAGCCATTCTTTTGTTGAATTACTTGTATGCTTTGGGTCATTGTCCTGTTGCATCACCCATCCTCTGCGGAGCTTCAGTTGGCGGACCGATGGTCTTACGTTTTCCTGCAAAATGTCTTGATAAACTCTGGAATTCATTTATCCATCAATGACAACAATCCGTCCAGGCCCTGACTCAGCAAAGCAGCCCCAAACCATGATGCTCCCTCCGCCATGTTTTACAGTGGGGATGATGTTTTGATGTTGGTGTGCTGTGCCTTTTTTTCTCCACACATAGTGTTGTGTGTTTCTTCCAAACAACTCAATTTTGATTTCAGCTGTCCACAGAATATTTTGCCGGCAGTGCTGTGGAACATCCAGGTGCTCTTTTGCAAACTTCAAACGTGCTGCAATATTCTTTTTGGACAGCAATGGCTTCCTCCGTGGTGTCCTCCCATGTACTCCATTCTTGTTTAATGTTTTCCTTATTGTAGATGTGTCAACAAAAATGTTAGCATGTGCCAGAGATTTCTGTAAGTCTTCAGCTGACACTCTAGGATTCTTCTTTACCTCATTAAGCATTCTGCGCTGTGCTCTTGCAGTCATCTTTACAGGACGACCACGCCTAGGGAGAGTAACAACAGTGCTGAACTTTCTCCATTTGTAGACAGTCTGTCTTACCGTGGACACATGAACATCAAGGCTTTTGCAGATACTTTTGTAACCCTTTCCAGCTTCATGCAAGTCAACAATTCTTGATCGTAGGTCTTCTGAGAGCTCTTTTCTGCGAGGCATGGTTCACATCAGGCAGTGCTTCTTGAAACCAGTAAACCCAAAACTGGTGTGTGTTTTTAAAGGGCAGGACAGCTTTCAGCAACACATCCAATAATATTACTCTGATTGGACTCAAGGTTGGCTCACTCCTGGCTCCAATTAGGTCTTGGAGAAGTCATTAGGCTAGGGGTTCACATACTTTTTCCACCCTGCACTGTGAATGTTTACATGTTATGTTCAATAAACACATGAAAACATATAATGTTTGTGTTGTATTATTCTAAGCAGACTGTGTTTTTCAAATTGTTGTGACTTAGATGAAGATCAGAGCACATTTTATGACCAATTCATGCAAAACTCCACGTAATCCCAAAGGGTTCGCATACTTTTTCTTGCCACTGTATGCTTATTGCTGTATCTATAAAATAATAAACATTTAACGATTCCTAGTATCTGAAAGTGGAGAAAAATTCTATCAATTATTGATATTTATTTCTATAAACCGTAAACCACACATATTATTTGCCTAATCTATCTTCTCATACACCGGGGATCTCAAACTTTACTATTGCAATCAAAGAATTCTGGGAATTGTAGGCCATCAACATCAGGAGGGCCAGAGTTTGAGATCTTGGCCATATACCCTCCAAGCCAGTGGCATAACTACCAGGGTCGCAGCAGTCACACTTGCGACCTACCGAGCCCTGGCATTCCACCACTGGATGGGGGCCCAGGCAGTGGTGGCTTTTTAACCCTTTAAAGACCAAGGGTCTTTAAAGTCAATGCATTTATGACTGAACAGTTCTGTCATTGGGCCTTAAGGGGTTAATTAGGCTGCAGAGGCCTTGTTATTTTTCGTCTGGCTATCCATCATGAGTCTGACACTTCCTGGTGTCTCATTGCATCTTCTGGTCCTGGTCGCTCACTTGTGATCGCTAAAGTGTGATGTGTCAGTATCTTTCTCTTGAAACAAAATGGATATCCTGCATACTGTTTTCATAAAATAGTCACAAAAAGTGAGCTCATCTGCAAGCAGGACTCTCCAAGGTCCTATAAATGTGTAACTAAACCACAATAAATCAAGATGGCACAACCATGAAAAAATTTATACCAAAAGTATAACAAAAAATATCTTTATTAAATACAAAAATATATCATGTCAGTAACAAAAGTAATAGTATCACAATGCCAAATGTTACATATAGTTACTGCACACAACATGCTGCTGCATATAGTAAGGCGGCCACACAGGCTGTCTCAGCAAAAATAAACCCAAGAACAACCAAATAGCTGAACCATATGAAATATGCAATATTAGGGAAAGCACAATGCAAAAAGCAGCCAAAAATCGAAGTGGGTCAGTACAAACCGACTCCTGATAGCCAAGATAAGGTACCCCAATGTTTCGGCGATCTATCACCTAGTATCCCTATTATATACCCATTAGCTATGGAATTTAATGCTATGTTAATATTAATAAAATAGGGATACTAGGCGATAGGTTATAGTATTATTAAGTTTTGAAACAAGCAATTTTTGGATGGTGCAGGAGACCTGTAGGGCCATATTACATACTTGGTGCTAACTTAACCAGAGCTGTTGTAAACTTCCCAGAGCCATTATAGCCTATGGAGGTTTTAAGTTTACAACTGCTCTGGTTAAGGTAGCACCAGCATTGTAATACTGCCCGTATACAGGTAATTTTGCAAAATACCTTTTTGCAAACATTGCAAAATGTTTAATGTTTTTAGTAAAAATGCAAAACTCTCGTGGGGGGGGGGGGTCATGGATTTTTGCACCGGGCCCTGAGGTTTCTAGTTACGCTTCTGCTCCGAGCTACTTAAAAAGAAAAACAGGTGAAGTTGCAAAGCACAGAATAAATAGCATTTATTTATTTATTTATTTGCAAAGGATTTTACCAGGAAGGATACATTGAGATTTCTCTCATTTTCAAGTATGTCCAGGGTTCAAGAACATTGAGTGGTTACAGAAATACAAAGTAATAAAATGCAAGATATTAAAAACAAAACACAAAAATACAGATTAACATATCATGGGAAGGGCTAGAACCTTGGGTTAATTAGGGTGATTTGCAAATTGGAAGCAGCTGGAAAGTAAGCTACAAATTTCAGACCAGCACTGGGTGGGTGGGTGATTAATTTCTCCCAGGGGTGGTGGGATTCTCCAGAAAACTATCAATGAAATGGAGCTAATCGACTTCCTTGAATTTTGGTCAGCTCACTATTCACATTGAAAGCCATTACACTGACTGGATGCTTTAAATGAGCATCCAGTCCTCTGCCTGCCTCATCACGCTGCAGTTACTGGTGGTAACAGTGGCTGTCTGCTCAGAGCAGCACTGAGGGAGTTTGGCACTGGAATAAAGGGTTTGTGTTTAAGATATTATGGGAGTGAGAGGAACAGGGAGGCATGGGGCAAAGTTAGAAGGTGTTAATATTTAATGAGCGACAGGTGTTCTTTTTTTAATTTGCTTTTTCTGAAACCATTTTTAAACCATTTTGAAATCTGATCAGGTGAGCTTCCATTCTGTAATGGGGATATTGGGAAGGAGATACCAGGTGATTATGAGTAGGGTACACTAGTAATTTAACATGAGATACGGAGAGAGGATGAAATCTGTTGGGGGGTTTTTAACAGGGGAAAAGTTAGTAAATGAAAAATGCTTAGGGGTATGGGAAGGGGACAATATATAATAAAAAAGGAGGGTGAGATGGATATGGTATGTGTAAATGCACGCTGCGTGTGTATTCATGTAATTTCATGCTACATACGTGCAAATGTTTCTAAACTGCATGGGTGGGTCAGAGATCAAGGACACAGACTATGCCCTATAATCCAATCGGGTCTAGTTATGTATCTGCATAACATGATTTTACAGTTTGTAAACACAGTAGTTCAGAAATGTTTTTTTTTTTTTTTTTTTAAAAGTGGATCTCAAGTCATTAAATCAATGACTCAAATCAATGTTTTGTGCGGGATGTATTCAAAGGACGTCTCCAGGGGGTAGATTAGAAATCTTTTAAACTCCCTGGTTTATCTCATTCAGCTGCCAGCTCTTATCTCCAGTGGCAAAAGCAGGACAATACCCTTATCTAAACATTCCCTCTTCCACCTCATTAAATGTTAAATTCTGTAGAAGATAAAGCATAGCCACATAGTAAAATGTTTGCACAAATTTTGGTAAATGTTACATCATGGGAAAAAATACACAAAATGTAAACAGGAGATAAAAAAAATCTAATTTTATTTTTCCTTTTTAAATGCAATTACTTCAAACAAAGAAATGAAAACAGTAGCATATGTTTTATACAGTGGTTTTAATTGTAATGCACAAGCAATCTAGTTATAGCTTATGTAAGTGGCAGTGTCCCTTTAATTACAGCCATTATTGCATATTATTCATTCATCCTCCTTTAAAGTTAATGCAAAAATATATCAAAGCAATGCCGTCTGCATACAAATTAGTCAACTACAGCTGTATTTTGGAGTTTAAAAGCTCAAGAGCTTTATTAACCCTTTTCAGGCATATTACAAAAACACCACAATGCAATTTGAAGTGTATGTGTTGACTCTAAGTGCAAAAGAAATCCAGACCAAGGAATATAAGTACAAGCTTGCTGCCCAGCACAAATTCCTAGTTCCAATGCAATCAGGAAGTTTCATATCAATAACTATAATTTTTCAAGACAATGTTTCATCTGTCATTTCAACCACAACAACCTTTTGACTAAACACCTTTTTCAAGCTGAAAAGGTGTTTATGTTTTTGCTAAAACGTTCCTGTTGTTGATGTGTCACCAATAAAACTGAAAAGGAGGATGATAGCTCGGTCCAGTTATTGATTTGTACTGTGGCTAGGCTATCTTGGATGTGGTCACTGCATGGATTGTGAAGACAAATGCAAAATTTTGATAACAAAGCTATCCCTTGGTCAGGTAAACCCCACAACCCGATGGTGAATGCTGGAGCTATCGTTGTCTGCTCGCTGGTAAAAGTGAGTATGTAAATATGTTCTTACAAATTTCCTCCTCAATTCTATACTTTAACAACATGGATTTGCGGTAAATAATGTTTAACTGGCAGGTGCTGGAACTTGTCGTTGTATTAGCTTGTTGAATATACTGGAAGATAATGTAGCGCCACGCAGAGTGTAACCACCACCAAAAACCTTGATCACCAGAACCAGAGGACAGTGGTTTCCCCTAAACCAGACACATATTCAACTATACATATAACCCGATACAATGCAAATTTATGTTTTTTGTGGTTTTTGGTGTCGCTCATAGTTTTCTGTTCTTTAGTATTGGCTCCAATCAACATGTAAAGACATAAAATAACAATTATGTTGCAGTATATTTGATACTAAGTAATATTCCAGTATTAATAATATACCACTCACGTAAAGAGCCCCGACACTGTCTCTGAGTGGGTCCACGCTTGTGGGTTACTGCCTTCTCTCATCTCAGGTGACCCACACACCTTACTGGAAATTTCTTATCCACATGGAGCACGTAAAGAATGGAAAAACAAAGGGATTATCTTGGTGAAAACGCGGGTTAACTAGGAAATCAACTTTTGCCAATTTTCCGCTTCCTGTTGGAGGAGTTTCCATGGCTCTAAGATTGACGCATATGTGTTTTATGATGTGCTGGAAAACCCAATAAACCGCCAAGGATCCAAGGATGTGGCTGTGGTTTGAACAAGTATACAATTTATTAAAACAATGGAAAATCAAATAAAACTCACATCCATAACGCGTTTCGCTGTGTCAAACAGCTTCATCAGCATTAATTTGCACTTTATCAGGTTATATGTATAGTTTGTTGAATATCTGATAAATACTACAACATTCACAAAAAGGACCTAGTGATACAAATCACAGCTGACCATAACTCCTAAAACTACACAAAACTATTTACATCACAATCAGGGGCCAAGTCCAAAATAAAGAAGTGTGGGAACTCGCCAAGATTTCTGACCTTCAATTAGCAATTATCATCTCACAGGCAATACAGATTCACACTCAAATCCGATATATTTCTGTATGTGTGTATATATACAAATATACATTATAAATCCTATATTTATTGTGACTTAACAGGGAAATATATGATCGAACACCTGACTGCAAATTTTATGTGTATGGGACCAAAAGGAACTCCGTTCCCTCTGCAAAATTAGTTCAGAAACTTTGTTCCCCATGGACTTGACACCTGATCGCAATAATATACAATGTACAAAATAAAAGTGAACTGAACCTCAAAAATAACCAATGTACAGTGGCATGTATGAAAACAATTATCTGCGGAATAGATGTAGATGTATATATAACACAAATGGAATAGTATGAAACACATATAAAAGGGGAAATAGTGCAGTTTTCCCAGTTGCCATTCTCCACCTTGCATATTGGATGTTTTTCGATATATATATATATATATATATATAATTCTCAGCAGTTGTAACTACTTCTGAGATTTTGAAATTGGTGGCAGAGTGAGGACTGACCACCAGCAGAATTATAGATTGGATTAAATAAAAAACATACTGTATATGAAGTTTAAAATTATTGACAATTGGTATATTGTACATATGTACTTTATTGTAGCTTACGAGGGTTGTGGTGGAGGATAAAAAGCCTCCACGCTGTAACTAGTTATGTTTATTATTGCAGAAGCCACTTGCACATCACAGCAATTCAAAGAACTGCATCCCAGAGCTCCTGTGCCACATTCCCCATATGCAGCAAGGAATTCTGGGTAGGATATGCAAACGACATCTCTCTCACTTTTATGCATCCTGGGTCTGTTATTACACAGAACCCTAAAATCAATGCCATGCCATACTAGATGTCTTTGTAGCAGAGATAAGGTTTATGCAACTGGTCAAAGCCACTCCTAGGACAGCGCTGTTTCGGGTTTATTGGACCCTCATCAGCTAGGAGCTAGGCATGACCAGTTGCAGTGGATGCTTGGACCCGTAGGGTAAATCAGTGCTTACAAGGGTTGTGGTGGAGGACATAAAAATGAGATAAAAAGCCTCCACGCTATAACTACTTTATTGTAGGAAGTTATTATTATCTTTATATATATATATAGCGCTAACCGTTTCCACAGCGCTTTACAATAAGAATTTGGGGGATAAACTAACAAAGTTACAATTAACTTTGGAACCAGGGACGAAAGGTGTAGAAGGCCCTGATCATATGAGCTTACAGTCTAGAGGAAGAGCTGAAGGAACAAAAGAGGAGTTTCCATCTTATTCTTATTGATGAGGATTTTTAATTTTAGTGTTTTTATCAGAAATGGTAACGGGTATGGAGTCGAGACAAGATTTGAAGACTGTGAAGAATAAGTGAGGAGGGAGATTTGGTCAGGGTTGTGAAACGCTAATCTAGAATGATGGGTTTGGAGGGACTGAAGATTACTGGAGAGCGTGAGAAGGTGAGGTAGATCATTTGATGGAGTGGTGTCTCTCCTGACGAGTTCAAGGCTCAAGTTGGCAGTGCGGGTGAAAATAGAGGACAGGTCACCTGAAGACAAGAGTAATCTATAATGTGTGTACTTATGGAATAAATAAGACATCTAAGGCGAAGTCAAGTTAATGAGGGCTTTCAATGTAAGTGTCAGCATTGTGAGTAGTAACTAGAAAGGTAGAGGAAGCCAATGGAGGGACTGGTAGAGGGGGGAGGAGCATCAAGTAAGAAATAGATGTCTGGCAGCAGCATTCATTACAAATTGCAAAGGGGGCAATGCGGGCGTTAGGGAGGCCAATAAGGTGCGAGTTACACTATAATAAACGCATGGATGAGCATCTTACCCATTTCTTGAGTTATAAAGGGGCAGATGCACGCAAATGTTTTTAAGGTAGAAATGATTTGGTTACTGTCTGGATGTGGGGAGTGAATCGAAGGTCAGAATCAAAAGCGACAGTTGAGCTTAATGGGAAAGTTTCTATATGCCATTTGCAAGCACTTGGATTGACATAGATTCGTTTTTAATAACCTTTTTAATTTTCCCCGCATTTAGCCTGGGTCAAACAAAGCTGAAAAATTTGACTACGTAAGTGTAACAACACAAAGTTATCTGTGATTACATTTCGTGTTATTTCCTGTTCAGTTTTACATATTCCGCCTATTGCTCACTATGTGGTAATTTTTTAATACTTTTTGTACATAAACCAATAAATTGTGTTCAATGTAAGGAATGTATCAATATAATATTTACCCTCACACCGATATGTCCACATTTGAAACCAACTAAAGAATAGGGTTGTAAGTCAGTTGTTTTAGAGTCCTGAATATCAGACCACAGACTAGATGCCTCTTAAATCCCCATCACCACAATGTGAAAATAAAACTAAGAGACATAGAATTAAAGATGTTTATTTGTCCACATATACTTTAAATGTGTTTGTAATCCTCTGTCTGGAATATGGTCAGAAAATGCTAGAAAATGGTAGAATTATATTTGGAAATAACAATACAAAGAATCTATAAACTACCATCATGATTATTAAGCTACTCCAGATATGGTTCTGGGATTAAACTGGAGATGAAAGACATTGCCTTAGATCGTCTGTCTGGTGGTTGTGTTACGTACCCCGTTGATCCGGAATCCCGGCGGCCGGTAACACCTTCCTCGCTGCTTACTGGCCGGCCGCCCGCAAAGGGAAATAGCAGCCGGTTGGTGACACGGGCGAGGTGCGGCATGATGACACAGCACCCGCCGAGTTTACAATGAGAAACCTGGACCTGGTCCTTTGAGGTCCTTTGCCCTGACGTGGTTTCCACTCCTCTCAGTGCCTTCTTTGTTTAACAAATCCCTCTGATTACCTGTGTATTGATTTTGGCTTGTCTGGTGATTTTCCTGGCTGTTAACCCCTTGGCTCTTGACTGATAACCCAATCTGGCCTTTGGCTGAAAACCCGGTCTGGAATAACGACCCTTGGCATTTGGCTGATGACCCTCTCTGGCATATTAACCCCTGGAATCCGGCTCATGAGCATCCCGGTATCTAACACTGGTGTCTGGATACTGTCTACTGTATTCCCTAGAGGTAGAAATCCGGCCACTTCAAGGACCAGCAGTGTAGGATAGTTGTTCTGCGTGCAGGGATTAGACATATATCGAGGGGATAGGTGTCAGATTGTTATGGTCGGGATAGTAGTATTTGGCCATGACTCTCCAAAATCACTAGGCATTCCATTCCATAACGTGAGCTAAATGTACTGTATGTAACTGCCCGGAAAAAAGCTGATTGTAAGGCTACACAAGACAGTAATGGCAGATCTCTCTCCCAGATGTTTCAGAACCACATTTTCCTTAGGGCTACCTGAGCATCATGGAACTTGTAGTTTCCAAACATTTGGGGTGCCGAGGTTCGCGATCACTAATATAGCCTAACACTTGTCAAGGAATCAAAATATTAGGAATTCAAGAAATTTGGGGGAGGGAGGTTCAAATTCTGTTATTATGGCCTAAAATTTGCAATCCACCTACAAGTCTCAATCAATCCAGTGTTTGCACACAGGTTATGAGTTATCATTGCCCATTCTTCTGACAAATTTGTGCCAGGTGGTTCAGGGTGGTTGAACGAGACTGCTAGATTCTCAAGAAGACAGGAGTCCTTCACTTCTCACAAGACTCACAGGGCCTGCTGAGGAAAAGCACCCCAACAACATAGTACCTCCAGTGCCATAATTCATTACAGACATACAGGGTTATTCAGAGAAAGGTGAAACTCTGGAGAATGTTTGGAAAAGTGAAAATTTAGGTCAAAATAGCCAAACCAGAAAAATTCTCCCATTTATCTCACTTTCCAAATCGGCTATTTTGACCTAGAATTTGCACTTCTCCAAAGGTTCTCCAGAGTTTCTCCTTGCTCTAAATAACCCTGATAGTGTTTATTCAGGTATGGGTGTGTTTTGTTCACTCTCATCTGACCACAAACTCTTCTCCCAGAAGTCAGTCTCAGGCTTTTTAGCAACCTCAATGTATTTTTGAATAATGGATTCTCTCTCTCTTGTTTCCTCTCCATCCCACTGCTTAGCTGCATGCAAACACATAACTAAACATAAATATGTACACACAGTCACACACACACCAAAACATCAGCAATCCCGATTGGGGGGGGAATCAAAAGAATGCAAGGTGACATTTCTCTGATGAAGCTTCGCCTGTCGTTCTTTAATTTTCTGTACCGGGATCGCAAGAAATGGATCTTGGTTGCACAACGCATTGTTTACATCAATGCTAAACAGCAGCGCTTGAATAACTTTAAGAGGTTTATTCAAAGAGAGGTGAAAAGCAGGAGAATGACTGGAAAATGGAAAATTCTAGGTCAAAATAGCCGATTTGGAAAGTGAGATGAATGGGAGAATTTTTCTGGTTTGGATATTTTGACCTAGAATTTTCCATTCTCCAGTCATTCTCCTGCTTTTCACCTCTCTTTGAATAACCCTGTAAATATACATTTCTCCTAACTGGCGCAATTTGTGTGCTCTCCAACTGCTGCGGAATGCTTTTTCCTTTTCATTGTTTTATCTTTCCTATAGCATGGCCGGTTATCCTTATTTAAGGTGTGTAGGTATGGAGCTTCCATAGCAAAGGCTTTGAATTTATTTATTTACAAAATTCATATTTCAATTTTATGTCAAAATAATTTTAAATTAAAACCAACGTCAAAGTAAATTAATTATGTTTGAAAACTAAAGTTTTCACCAAAAACGTTTAATACAAAGGCTTGTTTTTAGTAAAACACGGGAATTCGTTAAGGGTCTGAAAACTTTTGTAAGGCATTGCCTATAGTCTTAAATGTGAAACAGCAAAGTAATGTCTGGTTATATGTTGTGAATTCACCTTTATCAGAACTGGTGCCCAATAATAATTGTCTCCTCTTTTGCCAAATTCAGATTGTGCAGTTACTGAAAAAGATGTCTGGGAATGAATTTATTGGCTTCAGCAATGCAACGTAAGAACTGATGGATTTGTCATTGAGGTTGCCGTATGCCATGCGGGTGCCACTTATCACAGTACGGTGTGTCAACTACAGGGAAACTATGATGAATTCATTAGCTAGGAAATTCACCACAATATGCTGTAGTTGTCACCATTTCCACAGTACTTTATGCTGAAACCCTTCAATGTTGTTTTTCCACATCGGTTCTACTTTTGTTTCAGTCAAAGTTGTTCAGTGTTTTCTTCAAAGGTGTTTTCACCATTGTTTCAGTAGAGGTTCAATGAAGACTGGCCCTTGCAAACTGCAGAAATATATTCCCCATTGTTGAAAACAAAGGTTGAGCAACGGTAAACAACTTGATTTACCCTTGTTGTTGAATTTTGCATCTCTGGATAGCCAAAGTTCAATGTGGTTGCAACTAGAGATGTGCATTTTGTTTCGGTCGGAATCAAAATTCGGAAGAAATTTTTCCGATTCGTATTACGGAAAGGGCTTCTGAAATACGAATCGGTTCTGTCCAAAACGGTCCAAAAACGGAACGAAAACAGATCAACTTGGACCGAAATGGAGCGAAAACAAATTGATTCGGACCGAAACGGAACGAAAATGAAGCGGTATAAAACAAATTGATTTTGTTTTTACAGATTAATTTGATATACCATTTCACTTAGACTCTGCAGCGCAACCCGGTCCATTGGCCGTGGTGCTGAATCTGCTGTATTCAGCACCACAGGCCATTGACAGCGCCATGGTGTCGTTCGGTGCGATACGGTGGCAGTGAAATTCCCCATAGACAAGTAATGGTTAATCTATTCAGAAAACGCCAAATGGCACCAAAATGTCAGTGAAATGCCCTGATTTTCGGAGGTTCGTTTGACAGCTTTACACAGGTGAATCCAATAGGTTTCAATGTAAAAAAATATTCCCTGGTTTTATTAAATATTTATTCGATTGTTTGTTTATTCATTTCACATGCAGCATAAAGTCTATTTCTTTAAGGATTTTTTAGGCATTTTTCTGGATTTTTTTCGGTCAAATTTTTGGATTCCTAAATTATTTTTTAAAAAAAAGGCTTCTTTTCTATGCCGAACATAGCGGGTTTTTTTCTTTCCTTCAGTCTGGCTGCATTCGGCGGGGGCTGTCTATGGTGCTGAAACCTATTCAGCACCAAGAACAGCAGTCCCCAGGGCTCCGGAGCCCTGCGGAGCTGGTATCCATGGTGCTGAAACCTATTCAGTACTAAGGACAGCAGCCCCACAGAGCTCCGGAGCCCAGATCTTGGCACTCCAGATCTTTCAGAACACATATTTTTTACCCTAATCTAAGTAATTAAATTAATCAGTTTCACATTCCAAAATAACTAATTAAAATTAAATATGAATCAATCCGAAAAACGAATTGTACTAATCTCCCGAAATAGGAAACAGTCTGAATATGAATTACTAATCTCCCGAATTAACGAATCAGTCATAAAAACATATCGAGGTAACACAACGAACACACCGAAATGAACTAAAAACGTAACAGATCGATTAAAAAAAAAGGTTTTTTTCGGTGCACATGTCTAGTTGCAACGAAAGTGATTTTTATCGTTGTTTACAACTACTGTGAACTTCGGTGAAAAAAAACAGTGCTTGGTGAATAACACCTATAGAGTTCTTAACTAATCTATACATTCCTTAAATGTTTTACATGAACTATATCTAGTTTCTTGTACCCAAGTGTGTTGATATAAGTAAAGAACATGAAAGTAGATTCAATGAGAAAAAAAGAGTACAGTTCTTAGCAAATAATGAGTTGGATAAAATGATCCTTGTAATGTACCGAATATTCTGTTCCCATCGCCAGTTATTTGATGTATTTTTAGTTTCTCAGGAACTACGCACTTTGCACCTTGGGCTTTCTATACGTAGCAGCATAAACGTTCTGTTTATAAAGTACGGCGCAAATAACGCAATTTGTATTTGAACAAGAACATACTTTTAAAACAGACAAAAGTAAATAGGAACTCTGATAAACTGTAATTCAATTATTAAAGAGGAGGAAGGCAACTCTGAAAAACATGTCACTGAACCGTGGAGTTAATGGGTTACAGAAGTAGAAAACCACTCTTGGTTCCATTTCTGAGGGCTGCTAAAAAAGAGGACCTGACCACATCAGAAATGTGATCAGCAAATGAAACATGGAAAACTGATAAAACAATGCAAAATCTCACAAACTGATTTCTATTAGTACTCAACAATTTTAGGTCTAAAACACAAGGGATGTATTTTCAATTAATCTAACAAGTCCAGGGGCAGCTCAAACATTGGTTATTTTGGGTTTATACAGGTTCCAGTCAGAAAAAGAGACTGGAGATCGGAACCATTCAATTGGATACTACTTGAAGGAGAAGAAGGTACATAGTATTCATTTGAGTTTCTGAATGAATGAATCACCTGCTTATATAATTCACACTATTAATTACATATTTAAAATCTTTCATTACTTTTTTCAGTATTGTTTGTAATGCCTGTTCAAGACAGTTCCTCTCAAACATGCTTGTAGATTGTTGGTGAATGACTGACTGAGAGTAATAGGGTTAGACAGCAGCTACCTTCGGGGAACTGTTGACTATTACTCTTTATTTTCCTTTGACACTCCCACAAACAATAAGTCATGCTAAATCAAGGTTAAAGTCTCCTTAAAGCTATAACACAGTGTCCCTATCACAGCATTACAGTGGGCTGTAATGTTACATATTCACTGTACAAAGGATGAAAAATTACAGGCGTCCATCATGTTTAGGCCAGGGTCAGACGAGAGCACTATGTGCACCCGTACTGATGTGCCTCCCGGCGTCACATCCTGTATTCCCAATATTATGCAGTATTAAAGTCGAACAAATCCCACCAAGCGGAATATACAGTCAGGTCCAGAAATATTGGGACATCGACACAATTCTAACATCTTTGGCTCTATACACCACCACAATGGAGTTGGAATGAAACAAACACAATGTGCTTTGACTGCAGACTGTCAGCTTTAATTTGAGGGTATGTACATCCAACTCAGGTGAACGGTGTAGGACTTACAGCAGTTTGCAGATGTGCCTCCCACTTGTTAAGGGACCAAAGGTAATGGGACAATTGGCTTCTCAGCTGTTCCATGGCCAGGTGTGTGATATTCCCTCATTACCCCAATTACAATGTGCAGATAAAAGGCCCAGAGTTCATTTCAAGTGTGCTATTTGCATTTGGAATCTGTTGCTGTCAACTCTCAAGATGAGAACCAAAGAGCTGTCACTATCAGTGAAGCAAGCCATCATTAGGCTGAAGAAACAAAACAAACCCATCAGAGAGATAGCAAGAACATTCAGCGTGGCCAAAACAACTGTTTGGAACATTCTCAAAAAGAAGGAACGCACCGGTGAGCTCAGCAACACCAAAAGACCCGGGAGACCACGGAAAACAACTGTGGTGGATGACCAAAGAATTCTTTCCCTGGTGAAGAAAACACCCTTCACAACAGTTGGCCAGATCAAGAACACTCTCCAGGAGGTAGGTGTATGTGTGTCAAAGTCAACAATCAAGAGAAGACTTCACCAGAGTGAATACAGAGGGTTCACCACAAGATGTAAACCATTGGTGAGCCTCAAAAACCGGAAGGCCAGATTAGAGTTTGCCAAACAACACCTAACAAAGCCTTCACAGTTCTGGAACAAGATCCTATGGACAGATGAGACCAAGATCAACTTGTACCAGAGTGATGGGAAGAGTAGAGTATGGAGAAGGAAAGGAACTGCTCATGATCCTAAGCATACCACCTCATCAGTGAAGCATGGCGGTGGTAATGTCATGGCGTGGGCATGTATGACTGCCAATGGAACTGGTTCTCTTGTATTTATTGATGATGTGACTGCTGGTAAAAGCAGCAGGTTGAATTCTGAAGTGTTTCGGGCAATATTATCTGCTCACATTCAGCCAAATGCTGCAGAACTCATTGGACGGCGCTTCACAGTGCAGATGGACAATGACCCAAAGCATACTGCAAAAGCAACCAAAGAGTTTTTGAAGGGACAGAATGTCATGCCCCGCTCCACGGCCCACTCCCGGTCCAGACCGCCATGCTGGGAGAGGTGCTCTACTCACCCGAGAGCCCTCGTGGCGCATCGCTCCAAGTTCCTGGTCCGCAGGATGGAGAGGGAGAGCCAGGAGACGCCCCACGCCACCGACTGAATCCGAGTCCTGAAGAGGAAAGTGCGCACGCGCGAGAACAAACTCTCCTAAGTAGTATAAAACCGGGTACTCTGGTGCCCTCGGCTGGCCGATTAAGGGTACTGCATGACACCTGCTCTGGAGATCCTCGAATGCCTTCCATTGACCTACCAAAATTCCAGGTACCTCAACTCCACCTACAATACCCTGGTGAAAGGTATTTCCATGATCCCATGAATCCTATTTAAATCCGCCTTCCTTCCCAGCACATTAACCAGGTTCTACTGTGCCTTCCGCCTCAGTTTCCTAGTGCTCCTCATATCCCTTGACCACGTTATCTTCAACCCTTCGACCCGGATTGTGCCACCGACAACGCTGCCTTCTTCAACCCTTCGACCCGGATTGTGCCACCGACAACGCTGCCTTCTTCAACCCTTCGACCCGGATTGTGCCACCGACTACGCTGCCTTCTTCAACCCTTCGACCCGGATTGTGCCACCGCCTACGCGGCCTTCTACAACCCTTCGACTTGGATTGTACCATTGACCACGCCATCATCTCCGTTATTACCCGTTGTTCTTTCTGGGACTTTGCCTAAGAATTCCATTCCAACCTTTTGACTGTATTATTTTCTGGACTTCAGTTACTATTCATGATTCACTAAAGATTGCTTTACTCTCCATCGTCTCCTGATTTCCTTATCCACAGCTTGCCATTGGGTTCCATACTCACACTCACAGGGGACTCAAACCCTGCATTACACAGAAGTGGAATGTTATGCAATGGCCAAGTCAATCACCTGACCTGAATCCCATTGAGCATGCATTTCACTTGCTGAAGGGAAAATGCCCCAAGAACAAGCAGGAACTGAAGACAGTTTCAGTAGAGGCCTGGCAGAGCATCACCAGGGATGAAACCCAGCATCTGGTGATGTCTATGTGTTCCAGACTTCAGGCTGTGATTGACTGCAAAGGATTTGCAACCAAGTATTAAGAAGGGAAAGTTTGATTTATGATTATTATTCTGTCCCATTACCTTTGTTCTCTTAACAAGTGGGAGGCACATCTGCAAACTGCTGTAAGTACTACACCGTTCACCTGAGTTGGATGTAAATACCCTCAAATTAAAGTTGACAGTCTGCAGTTAAAGCACATTGTGTTTGTTTCATTCCAACTCCATTGTGGTGGTGTATAGAGCCAAAGATGTTAGAATTGTGTCGATGTCCCAATATTTCTGGACCTGACTGTAAACATATGTATTTTGGAAGGAGGAAAGAAGTATAAGGTATAGGAATATAATCACTATCTAGTACCTCGGCAGTTCTTGCTGCCTACACACCTCCCTCACTATCAGCAATAATAAACAAGGCCATATGGAGGGAAGGTTCATCGACAAATTAATTGCCAGGGATAAAGGGATATCAAACCAAAAGGCGACTGTTTAGAAAACAAAATGAAGCATTGCTCAAAACATGTTTCACCCTTCTTGGGCTTAATTCTGAGCTGGAGCAGAGTTTGCAGAGAAGGGCATAGAGTCAAAGGCAGAAAATAGAAGCTAAGACAGTCAGAAACGGAGAAAAAACAGTGAAACCTGGGATAGTCAAATGCTGGGGGGAAAAAAACCCTGTGACAGTCAAAAGCTGAGAAAAGCCGTGAAATCCGGGACTGTTGACAGCAGAGAATAAAAAACAATCTGAGATAGTGAAAAACTCAGAAAAGCCGTATATCCAGTACGGCCAAAAGTTGAACATACATAATAAAGTCCAAGCAGTCAAAGCCTGAAAAATAATACTGTCTGGGACAGTCAAAAGCTGAGAAAAAAATTAAATGCATATATCATAGACTTAGAATATACATATTCAAGGGTTGTCAAAGTGATTGATCACAGGTATTTCGGTAATGCGGCTCTCCTCTTTGACTGATATCTTGGTGCTGCACCACCCATATAAAAAACAGAGAGGATCGCTGCTCTACAAGAATATTCCTTTTAGGTAAAAAACTGTGATTTGCTCAGATTTATAAATATCCACCCTCTCACTCATACCTGGCACACAAGTTGTGTTTTGTCCTAAGGACAAAAATGTTGCCAAGCCTTAGTAGTTTTTTTATATGTTATATGTATTGTATATGGGTACAAGGATTGTGTTACTCATTCTTTTAAACATTCTTCTCATGTTTAGTGTTTTCCCTCTACGGTGGACATGATGGCAGCTCTGGATCTTTACTTTCAGGTCAGTGTTTCCTTACATCAAGGTGAAGCCAAATTCCATTTTCTTACCACAAAGTAACTTGTTAACTTTTGCTTGCCCATAGTTGGGAATTTATTACCTTTCTGTGTGAATACATATCATATTAAAACTTCATTACCAAGTGCTTATCAATTAAACAAAATACTATCTTAACATTTGTTTGAAACATGGGATGTGCAGTGAACACTTAAATATTGGTAAAGTAGAAATTTTGGGCCCTATTCCGGTTGTTGATAAGAAAACTACAAGAGATGTTAGAATGTCTCCCGTAGTGACCTTATTGCTGGGTATTGGCTCGAGTGGTGTGATTTGTACCTGCGAATGGAAGGACAAGCTATTCCAAGGTAACTTGAACTTTCACCCATGAGATGGTATTTCATTGAGAAATACCATCTCCTCAAAGCTGTTAAATAATTCTGCATTTGCAAAATCACTTAATACCCTGTGAAACCCCCTCATAAAAATCCCATACTCACCTCTTGTCCCACGGTGGAGAGCGAGGCGCAATCCATCACTGCCTCTCTCTGGCAGCAGTGTGAGCAGGGCCAGATTAACATAGGGGCTGATGGAGCAGCAGCTCCAGTCCCATGCCCCAGAATAGGCCCAGAGAAAGGATAACTATGACTGCATTAATGGGCATATACCTGTATCTCCAACTCCATAGCAGCTACAGGGTCATGTGAGGTATCACTGGAAAGGCCAGAGCATGACCTTTCCAATGATACCAAACATGGCCAGGTTTTATGTAACAAAAATAAAATAATAAATATTTCTTTCTTTTTTTTTCTAACACAGCAATATTTTTCACTCTTCAATTATAAAGTGATCAATGATGCTGCACTAACTCGCCATCTCATTTCACCAACAAGTGTGAAGGTTATGGCACAATCCGTTTTCCGAATTGTTACATCAAAAACCTATTGCAGCGAAGAGCACTGGGGGGGGGACTTCGACCCCTGCGTCACTAATCTTTACACCTCACAAGTCACAACGTCAAGTGAGGTGTCATTGAAGAGGTCAGAGTCTGGCCTTTGCATTAATACAAACATGACCATGTAAAATCTAGAAGAAAAGAAAACAAAAAATAACCTTTTTATTTATTTATTTATTTTTAGTTCCAAAGCCATGGCATTGTCCATTTGTCATGTATAAAACCTAAAATATGTTTTCATTTCACTAAATCCTAAAAAGCCACCAAAATATTCAGCTCCAAACCCATAGAGATCTTAATTCGGCCCTGAGTGTGAGAAAGCACGTAGTGCCGCTGTTGCTGTCAAGCAGTCCTGTGCATCATTCCAGGGCTAGGCGCTAACAAAGTGCCTACCCCAGGAAAAGTGCGGTAAAACCGAGTTGGTAAGTAAAAATCTTCAGGTGCAGATTTTCTTACTTACGGTCTCCGTCTTACCAGCAACATGGGAATAGGGCCCCCTTGCATATAGAGTGTTATTCTGAAATAGATAAAAGATTAAAATAATGTAAATTAGCAATGTCATGGAACTGACGTAGCGCTCCCCACGTCAAACCCCAAGACTTTTATTTCCATGGCGAAAACCCCAAAAGACATAGACCGTTGCTTTGGGGAAGACCTTATGTTCATTTATATTGTGTGGTTTTAAATATGTTTTACATCGTTTGGTTTTAGTTTAATTTAGTTTAGTGAAAAATGACATAGCTTTGGTTTTAAAATACTATATTCCTGTAGGTAAATGTGTCTTTGTATAAAACAGTAAACAAGCTTTGCTGTTGTGTAAATTATGCGTCAGGGATTTTCCCCATTATCTAAGTACATGTTTAATTTAAGGGATCTCTGATAGAGTGTGTGTTTAATCTGATGTGCTGGAACAATAGATGTACAAATGTTATGTGGACTGAAGGCTAAGAGAATGTGAAGAATGTTGATTGTAAATAACTGCCATACCTCATTGTATGGATAGGCTCCTAATTAGTATGGGTATGCAAATTGTGACTGTATACTTCAGCATAAATAGTGGCGTTGTTCATTAAAGGATTCAGATCATCTGAGTGTTTGAAACATACAGCTTCGTCTGGTGGTATCATTTCACGTCGGCTATATATCACCACCACCAGGAACGGGTCACTCCAACTCCGCAGCAGAACATCGATTCGCGCGCGCCGTTGCGCCACCTTGAATTGGTACCTCGGGATACCGCAACCACCCCGAATCGGGACCTCGACGCAGCGCCGTGCCTGCATCTTCAAGGAGACTCTACCGAACCGCGGTTCACCACGCAGACCGTCTCCAGCCTTTCAATGGTCAGTAGATCCGCTGCCCGAGACGCCGAGTGCCGTGCCACTCGGTAGTCGGGCGGATTTCCACCGTGGGTGCCCCATCTACTCTCCAGATCTCCACCGCCATGTGGTCTTCTACCCAAGCCGCTCGAGACGCCGGGTGCCGTGCCACTCGGTAGTCGGGCTTGGCAACACCAAAGAGGGGGTCAGATAGAGCAGGACCGCAGGCGGATACTCCATTCCGTCACAAGCAAATTATTTAGCAATATCTGTTTGTTAGCACTAAGGATTAGGGTTAATCGTAACTTTAAAACAGGCACTTTTACTAACCCTAAAATTAAACCTAAACCTAACCCAAACCCAATACTAAAATTAAAAGGAACTTATTTTTTGCACAGTACTCACATCAGAAAACTGACCCATGTTGCACCAAAAAAAAAGCACAATTTTAACATCTCATAAACAACATTTTTATCCTCGCGTCTAAATTGAAGCTACATTTTAATTCTGCAAATGTTTATCGCATGTTAATCTCCGCGGCCTGGAAGTGGCTTCTTTCAGAAAAGATACCTGCACTAGGGATCACATGGCAAATTCAGGGCTCATTTCTAAACACTTTGTCTTTTTAGCTCTGCTCTATTGAAGTGACCTGTGAATCTGGCAGCGTGATAGCGGCTACCCTGGCAAATGGCGGGATTTGTCCTATCACAGGAGAGCGAGTCCTAAGTGCTGATGCTGTGAGGAACACACTCAGCCTGATGCACTCATGTGGCATGTATGACTTCTCTGGACAGTTTGCCTTTCATGTAAGTATACTTAAAAAATACTATAGTGGTTCAAGTACATAGACAGAAAATAGATGAATACCAAGTTATGTCTCATTGTGATGATGGATTGATGGCTTTTCTAAATATATCTCCATAATGCTTTATGTTATGTTAGGTCTATGTTACGTTGTCCAGTTTCTGCGTGTAGGGATCGGGGATATCCAGAACACACTCTCCCTTTTTCTACCCTTGCTCCAGCCCCTATTTTCACGCCCCTCTTATGTTTGATTTTTATTGTTGCAATAATTGTGAAACTTCTTAGTCTTCTTGCAAAATAAATGATTAAAAAAATATATATATATGCTCATTCAGGGCTCTATTCCATGAGAACCATTATGATTAACGAGCAAGTCATGAAGTTTAAGGGCCTCACTCTTTAATCAGCTCCTGATTCTATTCCAGACGAACCTCAAACTTTGCTTGCAGCTGCCTACTGTACATCTCTATGCTTTGCATGGAAAGCACTAATTTGTGGGCAGTTGGAGAATAAGAAGCTATTCCATAGTCGCACTTTATTCTCGCTTGCAACCAGCAATGACACACAAGTTCTGGATGAAAGAAATCACGTTAAGTGAATTTGGTTTAGCACTTGTGTCTCTGTACATACGTGCATTTATATGTCTTCTTAACTATGTCACAAACACATTAAGCGTTGCAAAAAATCTGAATGTGCCTCATTTTTTTGTTCAATTACTCAAAAACAACACTCACAGGATGTACCGAGATGATTGTAGGAAACAATCGATTAAACAGAGAAAAAAGGCTCTTGCCACTGTTGGTGACGGGGGGGGGGACCCAAATTCAACAATTGCAAAAGATAGTGGAGATAGCTTTTAATCAGAGATGCAGTAAAGGAATGCTTTCAAAGCTGTATTGCGATAGGCAGACAGACACAGTCGCAGTGCTTACCTAGGACAAACATAACGTATACATGTCTCAGTGGAGGCGAGAACATAAGTAAAGTAAAGGCCACTACAAAAAAGAGGCCATAAAGCAAGCTTGGGAGTATGCTAGATTGGAGATACTAGCACAATACTGGACACTCCCTGGAGACTGATACAGGGAATAAAAGGCAGTGTGGAAACATTACAAGTATCAAATACAATGAATGGAAACAGGCCTTCGAGGGTCTGTGGGTGTAGGAAAGTATGAAAAAAAACCACACAGCCTTTATGAAGAGCCCTATCAAGAACAAACAGTGCAGGCTTGAAAATAAACCAGAAAAAAAAACCTGGTCTCAGTGCATTGAAACTGAGCTAGTTGCCTAAATTGAGAACGTTCCCAGTAGGTAAGTAATATTTCTATAAAGCCAGGGAGGGTCCAGTATTGTGCTATTATTTCCACTCTAGCACACTCCCAAACTTGCTTTATGGCCTCTTTTTTGTAGTGGCCTTTACTTTATTTATGTTCTCGCCTCCGCTGACACATGTATATGTTATCTTAAAATAAATGTAGTGAGGTCTGCGCTTCCTTCAGATTTCTTAAGCAGAGTGTCAGTATGGTTTTCTCTGTATTCAGACGATTTGTGCCTCGAGAGAAAAATATACCGACATAGTGTAACCTGTGATGGTATATCATAAATTAACAAAAACGGTTTACACTCACGTTTTTAGGTGCCCATAATCCGGCACCAGATATGTGGGCAGCCAGCGATTTTTTTTTTTTTGGGAGCGCTGGATCACCCTCCTAGTATCCGATACTCCCCCCAGTTCCTCCGATCCGCAGGCAGCAAAAGGCAGGACCAAATTAGAAGTAAATCAAATAATATATTGATATAAAATCATTAAAACCAAAAAATAATTGCAGAGTAATACATCCAGAACGCGTTTCGCGATGGATTCGCTTCCTCAGCTGAGGAGGAGTGTTCACTGAAAATAAAACTAATACAAAGCCAACTGATTTACAACAAGTGAAGTCGTATACCCTAGGAATGTTTTTTTTTATTCAAAAGTTCAACATGGGGTTGTGGAGTGGTCAGGGGGGCATTCCTTTTTTTTGTCTAAAATTCTCCAGGTGCAACCCCACACTCACCTGCTGGGCGCCGCCATTACCTGTCTCCTATAGGCCGGCTGTCCTGATCTCACTCGGCAAGTAAACATCAGCAGCTCTGATTGGAGCACAAATAGCAGTGCTGTACCAATGCCACCACCAAGATGGCGGCATCCTGTAGGCAACGATGACCAGTTCCCTTTAAATCTCTGCTTTATAGCTTGAGGCCAATGAGTGGTTAAATGGTTGTTTATTACCAGTATTACATCACTTTCATTAAATTGAAAGGGTTAGGGTACCTGTTAGGTATACTTCTAGGTTCAGGGTTGGGGTTTAGGTTACTTTTGGGGTTAGGATTGTTTTTAAGATTACATTTAAAGTTGCTGTTAGAGCTCGGATTACTTTTAGGGTTAAGGGAGTTACTGTTAGAGTTAGAAATCTTGATGAATTTTTAGGAACTGACCCCTGCGGGTGGGGGGGGGCTAAAAAGCAGGGGGCGCCCTGAGCATATGCAGTGCTTTGCGGCTGCATTAGAAAATAGAAGAACAGGACATTTTTTACTATACATAGATGTGAGTGTCACACCCGCATAAATCATTACATGGCGATTTTAGGAAACTTCGTTCATGACTAAAACATGATCAAGCCTGATAATCAGTTATTAACCTCCTGGCGGTCCGATTCTGACATTTTTATATGTCAAAATCAGTACATTTATTCAGCTCCCTGGCGGTATTCCCGAGTGTGGCTTGGGGTTAAATTTTTTCTCCACAGTTTTGTTATAGCATTCTGACGGGACATGACGTATACACATAATAATGATATATTTTGGATCTGCTAAAAAAAAAAAAAAAAGGACTTGTAATATTTCTGGGTCCTATAATAAAACATGACTTCAGAGCACGTTTAAATGTGATGGAAACAAAACGGTCATAAGGAGCTCAGCACGCAGGGGTCACATTCTGGGGTCACAATCTCGTTTTTAATCTATCATATTCTGTATACCTCTTTATAGCACCATTTCTACCTGGTCCCGGTTACAGTGTATTTATATTCTCCACACTTATGTTTGTATTTTTTTCACTTTTTTGTGGCACCTGTTTAGGCTATTTGACTATTAATAAAATTTCGATCATATGGTTTATTTATATAATTTGCTACCAGACTTTTCTGCCTGTATTACCAGTTTATTGCTATTTTGAATATATCAGGTTATTTATTTGTACCCCGGGTTATGTCCCAGGACATACTTAAAAACGAGAGAAATCTCAATGTATCCTTCCTGGTAAAATCCTTTATAAATAAATAAAATAAATAAATAAAATGTCCCCTCTTCTTGTAGACTTATTATCCTTCGTTTTTGCAAGTACTTAAGTCCTTGCAGTCTCTGTATTCTTTACTCTCTATTCTGGCATTGTAAAAGAAATGCAGGGAAGAGGAGGAAAAAATAATAACAAGGCTGCTAGGTACAGCGCAGCAGTTTTGCAATTCTGCCATAACACAAAACATATTTTAAAAAAACATGTTCAGGTCAAATTCTCTATTTAATCCTTTGGGCAACAATGTGTCTAGTTTATGAATCTATTTAATTTCCTTTTTAAGAATGTCCTGTCTGTCACAACCCTGTCTCAGCACGGGGGCATGATCCAACACCAAAAACCATAGCTGAGGAACACTGTGTACAGCAGAGACAAAAGGGTCTATTCACTAAACACCGAATTGCACTGAATGGTGAATTTCACTGTTCGGTGCAATTTCAGTGCAGTTTGTTTATTCATAATCTGTCCATTCACCAAATACAGGTGAATTGACAGCAAAATATGGTGCAGTTCGGCAATCTATGGCAGTCTTTGGCGGCAGCGAAATTGTTCCATAGAGATGAAATAGTTTGTATTTTCACAGAATGCCAAACTGTACAGAAGTGTTGGCGAAATGTCCTGATTTTCGATGTTTCAGGTCGATGGGTTTAAACAGGAGAATCCTGTAGGTGTCAACTTAAAAAAATATACATTTTAAATTTTTTGATGCACACGCCAATGTATGTAATAAGTTTTTAACTGGTAAGATTGAGATGGATGCTTTTATTTGTGCAGCTGTTACCCCCTACTGGCCTATTATGAGTACTACTCTTTAATGTGTTCCGGCAAACAGAAGCATTGCTGCGTATCATGATACTAAACATATATATATTTCCAGAATATGCATTTACTGTAACATTCAAATTAAATGCATACGCCTGAAACAATGTTGCTTCTTAATAATGAAGAAAACAAATACAAATAATTCTGATGTTTCCACTTCACTTTCGTAGGTGGGTTTACCAGCCAAATCTGGAGTGTCAGGAGGCATCTTGCTTGTAGTTCCAAATATTATGGGAGTGTTCTGCTGGTCGCCTCCTCTAGACAGAATTGGAAACAGTGTTCGTGGAATTCATTTTTGCCAGGTAAGGATTCATGGTGACAACCAGATGTCACTTGGAATCAGGTATTGTTACAGTTACAAGGTTTTATAAAGCGCTAACAAGTTCTGTAGCGTTGTACAATGGGTGAGACAGAATAACAAATATACATGCATGTTAGACACACAGAACAGTACGAAAGAGGACCCTGCTCTAGAGCATACAATCCAGAAGAGATGGATGACAAACTGGGTGAGGGTGCTCATCTATAGGCTGTAGATACGCGAGTACACCGCTAGATATTGGTGACAAAAATTTACCTTTAAAATTGAAGGGGTCGCGTTCTATTCCAGACATCTGCATCACGTGTAAAGAAAACTTGACTTGCTCAGAGATCCCAAGTCTCCCGGAAGTTCCGATAGTCTCCCTGAATTGAATGTGGGCTCCCTGACGCCCTTAAACACTTCAGGAACTCCCGGATTCGGGAGAGGTGGGATCCATCACGGCCAGGCAGAGGGCATGCTCGGATTAAGCCAAATCATTCAAGATCGGCTTGAAACCGAGCATGCATCCTCGCTCCACGATGCGGTGGTTGAGCCTGCCTGCTGGAGCCGGAGGTGAGAAAACGACACCTCCCGGCGTGCTGGCTATCGGTGAATGATTCATTGCGTTGGTCACCTCGCTCTGCCAACCATCTTATCGCAAGTAAAGAAGACGTGTGGCCAGCGGGGCTTCATACTTAGTAACAACTACAATCATTCTAGAGCAGAGCATCCTGACTGTGTTAAGAGAAGATCGAAGAATTTTAAATGTTAACCGGTACAGTATACTTCTATAGTTTTGCTCCTCGCGTTATATTCGAGTCTTGAGTATTCTCTCATTTCCACAATAATTCAAAACGAGAGAAATCTCAATGTATCCTTCCTGGTAAAATACTTTATACTATAAAAGAGTAAGCTAAAAACTGTCCGTCGCCAAAACCCTACTGCGCATGCGCGACGGACATTTGAAAGCGGCCGTTAAAACACACAGGTAGCTGCGCGTGCCGGCCGCGTGAAAAAAAAAAAAAAAACGGCACGAGCCGCGCGCAGCTACCCGTGTGTTTACACGGCCAGATGCCCCGATCCTCCAGCGGTGACCGTCCTCCGGCGGGCCTCCGGCTCGGTTTGGGCCTACAGGCCCAGCCGAGCCGGGGACTCGCCTAAGCCTAGAGGCCCGCCGAGCAGGCCGCCGGCAGCCGGTCACCGCTGGAGGATCGGGGCCGAAGTTCCCAAAACATACATAACCCCATAAGTCGGCCCTGAGCTCCAGCGGAGACCTCCTCCGGCTGCCGCTGGCTGCTCGGCGGGCCTCTAGGCTTAGGCGAGCCCCCGGCTCGGTTTGGGCCTACAGGCCCAGCCGAGCCGGGGACTCGCCTAAGCCTAGAGGCCCGCCGAGCAGCCAGCGGCAGCCGGAGAAGGTCACCGCTGGAGGATCGGGGCCGAAGTTCCAAAAAAAATCACCCCAAAATCGGCCCTGAGCTCCAGCGGAGACCTCCTCCGGCTGCCGCTGGCTGCTCGGCGGGCCCCCAGGCTCAGGCGAGCCCCTGGCTCGGTTTGGGCCTACAGGCCCAGCCGAGCCGGGGACTCGCCTAAGCCTAGAGGCCCGCCGAGCACCCAGCGGCAGCCGGAGGAGGTCACCGCAGGAGGATCGGAGGCGAGGTTCCCAAAACATACTCCCCTAAATCGGCCCCGAGCTCCAGCGGTGACCTCCTCCGGCTGCTCGGCGGGCCTGTAAGCCTAGGCAACCCCCCGGCTCGGTTTGGGCCTGTAGGCCCAAACCGAGCCGGGGGCTCGCCTGAGCTTGGAGGCCCGCCTAGCAGCCTGCTCGGCCGGAGGAGGTCACCGCTGGAGCTCCGGGCCAATGTAAGAGGGTGTTGCCATACACATACTCACCGACATCGGCCCTTCTCCAGCGATGGCGGTCCCGCTTCCAACGTCTTCTCTCTCCGTTGGTCGCCGGCATGACGTCACGAAAGCCTTTGACCCCGGGTCAACATGCCAGGGTCAAAGGGTTTCGTGACATCATGCCGGCGACCGGCGGAGAAAGAGAGGACGCTGGAAGCGGGACCGCCATCGCTGGAGAAGGGCCGATGTCGGTGAGTATGTGTAACCTACATCCCCCTACATTGGCTCGGGGCTCCAGCAATGGCTGTCACAGGCTGTTCGGCCGGCCTCCTAGCTCAGGCGAGCCCCCGGCTCAGCTGGGCCTGTAGGCCAAAGGCAAGCCAGGGGGCTCGCCTGAGCTTGGAGGCCGCCCGAACAGCCTGTGACAGTCGGACGACAGTCACCGCTGGAGCTCTGGGTTAATGTAGGTGAGTATATGCTCTCAACACCTATCCTTTCTAGCTCGCCCATGAATCCAAGCTTAAGGCAAGCCCCCGGCTTGGCGTGGGCCTAGAGGTCCAGCCAAGCCGGGGACTCGACTGGGCCGGGAGGCTCAGGCGAGTCTCCGGCTCGGCTGGGCCTCTAGGCCCACGCCAAGCCGGGGGCTTGCCTTAATCTTGGATACCGGGCGAGCTAGAAAGGGTGGGTGTTGAGAGCATATACTCACCTACATCGGCCTCGAGTCCTGCGCCAGTTCACAACATACTCACCCACATCTGCCCTTAAATCCTCCAGCGATGGCGGTCTCAGCTCGCAGCGTCCACTCTCTCTCCGTTGCTCGCCGGCATGATGTCACGAAAGCCTTTGACCCCGGGTCAAAGGCTTTCGTGACATCATGCCGGCGACCAACTGAGAGAGAGAGAGGACGCTGCGAGCTGAGACCGCCATCGCTGGAGGAGTTAGGGACCGATGTGGGTGAGTATGTTTTGGCAACATCCACCCTACATTGGCCCAGAACTCCAGCTGGGGCTGTCGCAGGCTGCTAGGCGGGCCTCCAAGCTCAGGCGAGCCCCCGGCTCGGTTTGGGCCTACAGGCCAAACCGAGCCGGGGGGTTGCCTAGGCCTACAGGCCCGCCGAGCAGCCGGAGGATGTCACCGCTGGAGCTCAGGGCCGATTTTGGGGTGTATTTTTTTGGGAACTTTGGCCCCGATCCTCCAGCGGTGACCTCCTCCGGCTGCCGCTGGCTGCTCGGCGGGCCTCTAGGCTTAGGCGAGCCCCCGGCTCGGTTTGGGCCTACAGGCCCAGCCGAGCCGGGGACTCGCCTAAGCCTAGAGGCCCGCCGAGCTGCCAGCGGCAACCGGAGGAGGTCACCGCTGGGGATCAGGGCCGAGGTTCCCAAAACATACTCACCGACATCGGCCCTCCTGCGATGGCGGTCCCGCTTGCAGCATCCTCTCTCTCTCCGTTGGTCGCCGGAATGACGTCACGAAAGCCTTTGACCCCGGGGGTCAAAGGCTTCCGTGACATCATCCGGCGACCAACGGAGAGAGAGGACGCTGGAAGCGGGACCGCCATCGCTGGAGGGCCGATGTAGGTGAGTATATCCACGAGCGGGGGGCCATATCCACGAGCGGGGGGGCCATATCCACGAGCGGGGGGGCCATATCCACGAGCGGGGGGGCCAATATCCACGAGCGGGGGGGCCAATATCCACGAGCTGGGGGCCAATATCCACGAGTTGGGGCAATATCCACATGCTGGGGCAGTATATCCACGTGCTGGGGCAATATCCACGTGCTGGGCAGTATCCACGTGCTGGGGCAATATCCACGTGCTGGGGCAATATCCACGTGCTGGGGCAATATCCACGTGCTGGGGCAGTATCCACGTGCTGGGGCAATATCCACATGCTGGGGCAATATCCACGTGCTGGGGCAATATCACGTGCTGGGGCAGTATCACGTGCTGGGGCAATATCCACGTGCTGGGGCAATATCCACGTGCTGGGGCAGTATCCACGAGCTGGGGCAGTATCCACGTGCTTGGGCAGTATCCACGTGCTGGGGCAGTATCCACGTTCTGGGGCAGTATCCACGTTCTGGGGCAGTATCCACGTGCTGGGGCAGTATCCACGTGCTGGGGCAGTATCCATCCACGTGCTGGGGCAATATCACGTGCTGGGGCAATATCCACATGCTGGGGCAATATCCACGACCTGGGGCAGTATCCACGAGCTGGGGGCCAATATCCACGAGTTGGGGCAATATCCACATGCTGGGGCAGTATATCCACGTGCTGGGGCAATATCCACGTGCTGGGGCAATATCCACGTGCTGGGGCAGTATCCACGTGCTGGGGCAATATCCACATGCTGGGGCAATATCCACGTGCTGGGGCAATATCCACGTGCTGGGGCAATATCCACGTGCTGGGGCAGTATCCACGAGCTGGGGCAGTATCCACGAGCTGGGGCAGTATCCACGAGCTGGGGCGATATCCACGTGCTTGGGGCGATATCCACGAGCTGGGGCAGTATCCACGAGCTGGGGCAGTATCCACGAGCTGGGGCGATATCCACGTGCTGGGGCAATATCCACGAGCTGGGGCAGTATCCACGTGCTGGGGCAATATCCACGTGCTGGGGCAGTATCCACGTGCTGGGGCAATATCCACGAGCTGGGGCAGTATCCACGAGCTGGGGCAGTATCCACGAGCTGGGGCAGTATCCACGAGCTGGGGCGATATCCACGAGCTGGGGCGATATCCACGAGCTGGGGCGATATCCACGTGCTGGGGCAGTATCCACGAGCTGGGGCAATATCCACGAGCTGGGGCAATATCCACGAGCTGGGGCAATATCCACGTGCTGGGGCAATATCCACGTGCTGGGGCAGTATCCACGAGCTGGGGCAGTATCCACGTGCTTGGGCAGTATCCACGTGCTGGGGCAGTATCCACGAGCTGGGGCAGTATCCACGTGCTTGGGCAGTATCCACGTGCTGGGGCAGTATCCACGTTCTGGGGCAGTATCCACGTGCTGGGGCAGTATCCACGTGCTGGGGCAGTATCCATCCACGTGCTGGGGCAATATCCACGTGCTGGGGCAATATCCACGACCTGGGGCAGTATCCACGAGCTGGGGCAGTATCCACGAGCTGGGGCAATATCCACGTGCTGGGGCAATATCCACGTGCTGGGGCAGTATCCACGTGCTGGGGCAGTATCCACGTGCTGGGGCAATATCCACGTGCTGGGGCAATATCCACGTGCTGGGGCAGTATCCACGTGCTGGGGCAGTATCCACGTGCTGGGGCAATATCCAGGAGCTGGGGCAGTATCCACGAGCTGGGGCAGTATCCACGTGCTGGGGCAGTATCCACGAGCTGGGGCAGTATCCACGAGCTGGGGCAGTATCCACGAGCTGGGGCGATATCCACGTGCTTGGGGCGATATCCACGAGCTGGGGCAGTATCCACGAGCTGGGGCAGTATCCACGAGCTGGGGCGATATCCACGTGCTGGGGCAATATCCACGAGCTGGGGCAGTATCCACGTGCTGGGGCAATATCCACGTGCTGGGGCAGTATCCACGTGCTGGGGCAATATCCACGAGCTGGGGCAGTATCCACGAGCTGGGGCAGTATCCACGAGCTGGGGCAGTATCCACGAGCTGGGGCGATATCCACGAGCTGGGGCGATATCCACGAGCTGGGGCGATATCCACGTGCTGGGGCGATATCCACGTGCTGGGGCAGTATCCACGAGCTGGGGCAATATCCACGAGCTGGGGCAATATCCACGAGCTGGGGCAATATCCACGTGCTGGGGCAATATCCACGTGCTGGGGCAGTATCCACGAGCTGGGGCAGTATCCACGTGCTTGGGCAGTATCCACGTGCTGGGCAGTATCCACGAGCTGGGGCAGTATCCACGTGCTTGGGCAGTATCCACGTGCTGGGGCAGTATCCACGTTCTGGGGCAGTATCCACGTGCTGGGGCAGTATCCACGTGCTGGGGCAGTATCCATCCACGTGCTGGGGCAATATCCACGTGCTGGGGCAATATCCACGACCTGGGGCAGTATCCACGAGCTGGGGCAGTATCCACGAGCTGGGGCAATATCCACGTGCTGGGGCAATATCCACGTGCTGGGGCAGTATCCACGTGCTGGGGCAGTATCCACGTGCTGGGGCAATATCCACGTGCTGGGGCAATATCCACGTGCTGGGGCAGTATCCACGTGCTGGGGCAGTATCCACGTGCTGGGGCAATATCCAGGAGCTGGGGCAGTATCCACGAGCTGGGGCAGTATCCACGTGCTGGGGCAGTATCCACGAGCTGGGGCAGTATCCACGAGCTGGGGCAGTATCCACGAGCTGGGGCAATATCCACGTGCTGGGGCAATATCCACGTGCTGGGGCAGTATCCACGAGCTGGGGCAGTATCCAAGAGCAGGGGCAGTATATCCACAATAGACTGCCCTCTGGGCAGGCTTTACAACTAGTAAATAAATAAATCAATAGGAACCTCTGGAATCTAGGGGAAAAGGGAGGGGGGTTACCCTCCTCACTATAAGGTAATGCAAAGGCATAATATAATTAAACTGTTGTAGGATAATAAACAGAGTTTATTATTTTACTACCCTTATCCTTCATAACATATAAATTGGGGGAATTCCTTAACTAAGGATCAGGGGCAGACTGCCAACTCATGGGGCCCCTTGTGCTACACTCACCCACAAACCACACCCATATTAAGCTCCACACACATATTTGAGTTATGTAATTTATTGCTCTACACCACAACAATAAAACGCACAGTAATGTGCACTGTGTTTGAGCGCATCAGAGATTCACAGCAATAAATCTCACTGTAACGTGCGGTGTGTATGAGCATATCACAGAGCTCCACAGCAATAAAACTCACAGTAATGTGCAGTGTGTATGAACGTATCACAGAGCTGCACAGCAATGAAACTCACTGCAATGTGCACTGTGTATGAGTGTACCACAGAGATTCACTATAACGTACCGATTTATTCAACCCCCCCAGCATAGCAATTATCTTAGTCACCCCCCACAGCATTTCATCTTATTCACCCCCCTTAGCATTTTATCTTATTCACCCCCACAGCATTTCATTGTCATTTTATCCACACCCCCCCAACCCCAGCATATCATTGTCACCCCCCTGGTCGCTCACCATACAATATTGAAAAATCTTCTGGAGGAAACAGGCTGGCTGGGCTGGACCACATACTTGTTTGAATGTCCTCCTCTGCTCTGATGCTGCGTGCCCTGCCCGCATCATGTGAGGGGGCGGCACCAATGCAGCGTGCCGTGCTTGTGTTTAGAATATGGGCAGGCACGTTGCTGCGCGGCCGCACCAGTTTGGGGTGGAGTGCACCACTGGGCCAGCTGTCAGACGATCATAGCTCCGGTGACCGGAGTCTGGATACTGGAGCGGAAAGCCCACTGTGCATGCCAAAACCAGGCCCCTACTAACCCATGGGCCCTTGGGCAGTGCCCGAGTGCCTAATGGGTCAGTCCGCCCCTGCTAAGGATATAAACAAAAGCATCATCTTCTTCCATACAACAAATCTACACATCTAGGGGCAATCTGTCCCCTCATCCATACCAATTTCTACACTCATGATTGTGCCGATTACAAAAATACAATACAGTTATAGTTAACCCATATATATATATACACAGGGCCGGATTTATAACTAGGCTGAGTAGGCATGTGTCTACAGGAGCCTGCCACAAGGGGATGCCTTGCTCTGTTAATTTTGTTTTTTTGTAACAATTTACAATAATTTAGACCACTGTGTCTCTGGTGCCCTAAGGGATAGAGGGTCATATGAGGTATCATTGGAAAGGCCAGATCATGGCGCTTCCAGTGATACCAAATATAACCAGGTTAGAATTATATCAATATACAATAAATTAGGGTTGCACCGATAATAGTATCGATATCGGTGCCGATAACGGGTACTGCAGGAGTACTCGGTACTCGTGTAGTGCCCCCGATATTTCCCCCGATACCGGAAGCCGGCATTGAACCGGCTTGCCGGCATCCGAGGGGCTGGGGCGGCTGTTCGAATGCTCTATCGGCATTCGGACAGCCGCCCCTGGAGCTCTCCGTGGCATATTTACCTTCCTGAGCGACGCCGGTAAAGTTTCTGCGCTTCCGCACATTGAAGGACCCCAGCCGCAATCACGTGGGAGTCCCACGTGATCGCGGCTGGAGTCCTTCAACAAGCGCACGCGCAAAGTCTTTGTCGGCGTCGCTCGGGAAGGTAAGTATGCCGCGGAGAGCTCCAGGGGCGGCTCTCCGAATGCCGATAGAGCATTCGAACAGCCGACCCATGTCTGGTCTGGGGTCTGAGCTTGGGGCAATATCCAGGAGCTGGAGGCAATATTCATTGAGAGCTGGGGGGCAATATCCATGAGCTGGGGGGGCAATATCCATGAGCTGGGGGGCATAATCCATGAGAGCTTGGGGGCATTATCCATGAGAGCTTGGGGGCATTATACATGAGCTGGGGGGCAAATATCCATGAGCTGGGGGCATATCCATGAGCTGGGGCAAATATCCATGAGCTGGGGCAATATCCATGAGAGCTTGGGGGCATATCCATGAGCTGAGGGGCAAATATCCATGAGCTGGGGGCATATCCATGAGCTGGGGGGATATTCATGAGCTGGGGCAATATCCATGAGAGCTTGGGGGCATTATCCATGAGCTGGGGCAATATCTATGAGGTGGGGCAATATCCATGAGCTGGGTGCAAATATCCATGAGCTGGGGGCAAATATCCATGAGCTGGGGGCATATCCATGAGCTGGGGGGATATTCATGAGCTGGGGCAATATCCATGAGAGCATTACCCATGAGCTGGGGCAAATATCCATGAGCTGGGGCAATATCCATGAGAGCTTGGGGGCATATCCATGAGCTGGGGCAATATCCATGAGAGCTTGGGGCATATCCATGAGTTGGGGCAATATCCATGAGCTGGGGGCAATATCCATGAGCTGGGGGCAATATCCATGAGCTGGGGGCAATATCCATGAGCTGTGGCAAATATCCATGAGCTGGGGCAATATCCATGAGCTGGGGCAATATCCAATGAGCTGGGGGCAAATATCCATGAGCTGGGGGCAAATATCCTTGAGCTGGGGCATATCCATGAGCTGGGGGCAATATCCATTAGAGCTTGGGGGCATTATCCATGAGCTGGGGGCAAATATCCATGAGCTGGGGGCAAATATCCATGAGCTGGGGGGGGCAAATATCCATGAGCTGGGGGGGCAAATATCCATGAGCTGGGCCATATCCATGAGCTGGGGGCATATCCATGAGAGCTTGGGGGCATATCCATGAGCTGGGGGGCAATATCTATGAGCTGGGGTAATATCCATGAGAGCTGGGGGCATAATCCATGAGAGCTGGGGGTATTCTGTATATGAATCTGTGGCAGCTAGAGGGTCATGTTTGATATCACTGGAAAGGCCATGGTCTACTGTGTTAAAGGCCTTGGTGAAATCAAGGAAGATGGAAGGTCTCCTTGTTCCATGCCAGCTTGGATATCATTACAAACTTTTAAAAGGGCAGTTGCAGTTGAATGATTTGGACGAAAGCCGTATTGATCCTGGGTTAAATAGTTTGAATATTGATATTAATCACGTAATTGTGCGTGTACACATTGTTCCAAATTTTTTTGACATAACAGGGTGCAATGAAAACAGAGGGTAGTTGTAGACCAATGTACTGTCACCACTTTTATGGATAGGTAACACTCTCGCAGTCTTCCAGAGTTTGGGTATGTATCCAGTCACCAGTGATCAGAGCTGCGATAGGTTTTGCAGTTGCCGGTGCACTGATTCTCAATTCTTTATATTCCTATAGAATTTTTTTTTAAAGTGATTCTCTGAATACAAAAGACACATTAAATAAATATAATCAATGATAAGAAAAATTAATTCCGCTCGCTTAAGAGTCACTTAACACTAGCTTCGGGGAGATACTTGTTTTTATTTTTCTAATGCTGCAGATGAAAATAACAAATGCATGGGATTTGCTTGTTATTCTCTACCTCCCACTACATTTGCACAATCTTTTACAAAGCGTAAGAAGCATAAAGGCACAGTAAGCGGCCAGAATGACTGGGCCTGTTAGCGTTAACAGCAACATATATAACATTAATTTAGTTTTTTTATGTTCTGGTGTAATGTTCAAAACACTGGTCTTTATTTTGTTCAGTAACATAAGACAGGTAACTAAGTTACCATAGCCAAAAAAAGCAGCACAAACATTGTCCTGGTCATCAAGCTGTTGAATTCCATATTCTTTCTTAAACTCTTGTTTAAAATTTAAATCCTTAATGTATCTTCAGAAGACTGATATAAGCAGGACCCGTGAGATGCGGTGCTGTATTGGCAATATTTCCAAAATGAGACATATTACAGTCTGGTCTAGCCACAAACTAAAGCTTAACAGTTTGGCTTATGCAAATATCTTACAGGAATTGGTCTCAGTCTTCAATTTTCATAATTACGACAACCTAAGGCATTGTGTTCGAAAACTTGACCCCAGGAAAGAAGAAGGAGATGTACAGGTAATGCAACTTTCAGTGAAAATGATGTCCAATATGACTGATTACACAATGTTCTCCTCCCAAATAAAACAAATGAGATCATGTGTTTATCCTAAAGGAAATGCATTGATAGATAATTTTCATTGTGTTAATATGTTATTTACTTGAAATCTGGAACAGATAATTGAGGTTAAAATGGGCACTCTATGTGGCCCGGATGTGAGGAGTGCCCCCCCCCCCAACTACCCCGATCTACAGAAAAGTTGGGTGAAATGAAAGAGTTTCCTCCACCCCACCCAGTGTCTTCAACAGCTGGGATTTTTAAATTTCCCAGCTGCCAGTCACCAGCGATGTCGGCACGCTCTCGTTCTCTGAGAAGCAGCTGATGGATCATATCTGTGCATGTGTGCAGCTCCGATCCATCATTCTGTGCAGGCGCTACAAAACTTGTGTGCATGTAGCGCTGCGCAATTTAAAGCTACGGACGTTATGTATGAGTGCAAATGGTGCAGAAAAGCTTCAGGGATTTGCAGATTTGGAAGTCCCTGAGCCAAAGAGAAGGAGCTGTGTGCAGTGAGGGACAAACAAAATCACCCCAAGATTAAAAAAAAGGATTGGGCAGAGACTATTAGAACAACAAACACTGGCACAAGGTCTTTAATATCTGTTGGCATAATAGAGGGGTTTTTGTGGATTCCCACACATGCTGGTCGCTCACTAACCAGTTACATTATAATGGTGCAGCAGTCGGTGCAATATTGTAGCAATAGTACAGCAGTCCCAGTATACCACAGACCTATGATGGTTTAAAATAAAGGTTGGTTATCCGGTCTAAATCGAAGGAGACCACAGCATAGTGTAGGGCAGTATTTCCCAAACCTGTCCTCGGGACCCTCAACCAGGCCAGGTTTTGAGGATCACCTTGGGGAAAGTCAGACTAAATCCTGCAATCACTGAGCAGCAAACCATATCACCTGTGCTGTGCTTCAGATATCCTGCAAACCTGGCAAGGCAGAGGGTCCCGAGAACAGGTTTATTTATAAAGGATTTTACCAGGAAGGATACATTGAGATTTCTCTCGTTTTCAAGTATGTCCTGTGTTCAAGAACATTGAAGTTTGGGAAACACTGGTGTAGGGAGACCTTGACTAGACCCCCCCCCCCTTCTTGTACCCAACATCATGTCATATTGTGGTGTCAGGGGGATATACCTACCTGAACAGTGGACTCAACGTGCTTTCATAGTAGGCAATGAGCCATGTACCAAATATTACACGGGAAGCGTGACGGCAGTAGCAGGTTACTCGGGGTGTGAATGCTCAACTAATTAATAGGTTTGGATATTTGGGAAGGTGACAAATATATTAAGGGAGCTAGCTGGTAATATGTAGGATGTTAATGTGTGCAAGGAGTAAATATAATGCTATGTCATGTTCTTTAAAGGAACACTCTAATCAAAAATCCCCCCCGTTTTTTTACATTAAACTATCCCTATTCTCTCACTAACTAGGTAGGGATTTCTTTTTTTTTTTTTTAACTGTAATACCCTAAAATCCACTTGTTTCCAACAGCGTCTTTTTTTTTTTTAATATACTCACCTCCCTCCTCTTCCGCTCCCGTCCTTGTTAGTTTCACTTGGCTAATGGTTTACGTGAGAAGCGCGCATGCGCGCCTCTCACGTAAGCCAGACAATCGGCAGGCTTCCTCCCGGCTCCATCTTCTTAGATTAGTGTTGCGCGCAAGAGGATGCGCGCAACACTAATCTTCAGCCGCTGCGGAGAGTTGGAGACGTCATCGCGCTGAAAGCACGATGACGTCTCCTACTCGGCAATAGTCGGCAGAAGCAGGAAATATGAATCCCGCTCTGCTGACTGACAGCTGGGAGGGCGGAGTAAACTCCTCCGCGTCTCTCAGCTGTTTTCAGCTTTTTCAGCCGATCGGCTGAGCGGAGGGAGGGGGGAAAGGCAAGGGCATACTCAGGGCATCATGACAACCTAAAAAAATCTTAGGTGGTCATGTTGCCTAGAGTATCCCTTTAATTTCATGTTGATCTCTTATTTCCCAGCCTCTGATACATGAAAGCTTCTATTTAACAGTCATGTTTTAATAATCTACTGTTAAAACATTAATCCACCTGTCCTACTTTTTCCTTCCAGAAAAAGACAGTAGTGAACCTGCTATTTGCAGCATACAGCGGGGATGTTTCTGCTCTAAGAAGGTAAGGGAGGACATAAAGCCTTGTCATATAGTGAGGCATACAAAGATAAAGATGTATTACATACTATATTAATTGTGTTAATAGAATTTTAATTATTGGGAACAGAGTGCACATTTTCAGATACCAATTAATCCTTTGAGGTTACTGTTCAAATGAATATGTGTGCCATCTCTACCCCTCATTACACTACTCTGCATTTGGAGGAATTTCCACATGTGAGTTTTGCAAAATTGCCAGATTTATGAAAACATACTTTTTTTTTTTGAGGCTGAAATCTATGTTTTGGGGTTGCAGTCTAACGAATGTCGTAACTGATATTTTCTTTAACATCAGCCAAAGGCTTTTTTGCTCTAAATTATACTGACCAACGTATTTGTAGACGATTGGATGTACATTGTCTTTCATGGCGCTACAACAGTTATTAGAAGTATAAACTCACATTGTACAAAGCAGGTGTTACTGTTTATATGAATAAAAAATGTTCTGAAACATTTGTTGCCCAACTCCATGAAGTAAACAGGAAAATGTTTTGCCACAGGTTTGCACTGTCTGCTGTGGATATGGAGCAGAAGGATTATGATTCTAGAACAGCTCTACATGTGGCAGCTGCTGAAGGTACAAATGATAACTTCATTTTATAGTATACAAAAAATAGTTATGCAAAAGATATGTCAACCTGATCTTATTTTCTTTATTCAAGGTCATTTGGATGTAGTGAGGTTCTTAACTGAAGGATGCAGAGTGAATCCATTTGTCACAGACAGGTAAGATGAACGGGGGGGGGGGGGGTAGCCAACATCAACTTGTAAATTATATTGAAAGATCAATGAGGATAATGTCAACCACCCTATACACTCACCGGCCACTTTATTAGGTACACCTTGCTAGCGCCGGGTTGGGCCCCCTTTTGCATTCAGAACGGCCTTAATTCTTCATGGCATAGATTTAACAAGGCGTTGGTAACATTCCTCAGCATCACGCAGTTGCTGCAGATTTGTCGGCTGCACAACCATGATGCAAGTCTCCCGTTCCACCACATCCCAAAGGTGCTCTATTGGATTGAGATCTGGTGACTGTGGAGGCCAATGAAATATAATGGACTCCTTCTCATGTTCAAGAAACCAGTTTTGGATGATTTGATATTTGTGACATGGTGCATTATCCTATTGGAAGTAGCCATCAGAAGATGGGTACACTGTGGTCATAGAGGGATGGACGGTCAGCAGCAATACTCTGGTAGGCCGTGGCATTTAAACGATGCTCAATTGGTACTAAGGGGCCCAAAGTGTGCCAAGAGAATATCCCTCCCACCATTACACCTCCACCAGCAGCCTGAACGGTCAATACAAGGCAGGATGGATCCATGCTTTCATGTTTATGTAAAATTCTGACCCTACCATCTGAATGTCACAGTTGAAATTGAGGCTCATCAGACCAAGCAAAGTTTCTTCCAATCTTCCATTGTCCAATTTTGGTGAGTCTGTGTGAATTGTTGCCTCAGTGTCCTTTTCTTAGCTGACAGGAGTGGCACCTAGTGTGGTCTGCTGCTGCTGTAGCCCATCTGCTTCAAAGTTGGCGTGTTGTGTGTTCAGAGATGTTATTCTGCATACCTTGGTAGTAATGAGTGATTGAGTTACTGTTTCCTTTCTATCATATCAAACCAGTCTGCTCATTCTCCTCTGATCTCTGAGATCAACAAGGCATTTTTGTCCACACAACTGCCGCTCCCTTGATATTTTCTCTTTTTTGGACCATTCTCTGTAAACCCTGGAGATGGTCGTGCATGAAAATCCTAGTAGGTCAGTCAATCAAATACTCAGACCAGCCCGTCTGGCACCAACAACCATACCACCTTCAGTCAGTTAAATCCCCTTTCTTCCCCATTCTGATGCTTGGTTTGATCTTCAGCGAGTCGTTTTCACGTCTAAATTGCCTTGAGTTGCTGCCATGTGGTTGGCGGATTAGCCATTTGTGTGAATAAAGTGGCCAGTGAGAGTGTGTATTTTTTTTAACTTTCTGGCTTTTTAAGTTTAGATTAACAAAAGGGAAATCATGGAATTTGCATTGAAGTGGAAAAGCTTGATGTTTTGTGCAGTGGTTTGTAAGATACCAAATTGCTGTAAATGCTAAATATATAACACCCACTATACAGATATTACTTAGATTCTTACACTACAGATATTACCCGCACAGGACAAGCCAACGAGTGCATTCTAAAACCATGTGTTGAGATGTTCTCTGCTATTCTTTTGTTGCTCTAGTTGTTTTTCTATTTCTAGGTGGGGTAATACACCCAAGAAAGATGCAACTCGACTTGGTAAAAATGAGGTGGTAGATCTGCTGAGAGAATACCATCAAAACTACAGAAGATCCCTGCAGGGAAGTGAAGTTTCAGAAGGGCAGGTGTCCCTAGAAACATTTAAGAGCATGGTATAGCGGTGTGTCAACAAATCAGAACGTAGCCCTTATTTGACACAGAGCTCGAGATGTTAAGTGGATAAATGGTGTCCATTTTTCCCCAAAACATTTTTCAGAGAATCTAAAAACAGCCTGGATTCTGAAATCTCTCTACAATTCTAAAGTTCTTGAGGAGAGAGTAGCAAGATATACCTGTTCGAGTACAAGCAAATGCCAGAATGTAAATCAGATAATCTAAAATGATCAAACTGAAGAATGTGATGTAGTTGTAGCTTCCATTTTTGATGTAAAGTCAATGGATCTATGTGCAGCCTGTCAAAGTATTTTACACCAATCTTGTTAGTCCTATACGGCATCAAAAAGAGCTGGAGGTCCACTTAAATGAAAAGTAAAGGCTTCTGGGCTTGAAATTTCCACTAAAGAAACCAGTTTTTTCTGTGGCCTTTTTTCCTTCATGTCTCTACAGTTGCCTAATGTAAAGCATGCAAATTGTACAGGTGTACCAAAATCCTTAGACTGCAGTATGTGATAATTTGTATAGAATGTTCTCAATAGAAGATTTCCAATGATGACTACTGGACATGTTTGGATCCCTTAATGTGTGTCAACCAGAACTGCAAACAATTACCAAGCAATCCATATGACCGGTAAATTTAAGAACTGCTCAGAGAATTATAGAAATAAAATAAACTTTAGGTAGCTGTGGGTAAATATAAAACTTGTTTCAAAGCAGAAGGGGCCTATGTATTGGGCAAAATAATTGCTATGGACTCTAGGAAACTGAAAAACGTTGAAAACGAAACACAAAAACAGCCAAACACCACCGAGGACAGGAGAGACCTTCCATCTATTTCCCCACACACCTATCTGTATTCTGATCACAATGTTTACCAATATGTCTCAAAATAGCTCAGTTTGCTATTTCACATAAAGTGCCAACTCACTACCAGTACTGTCTATACATATTTTTTCTACTGCAAAACAAAGTCTTTGAGATGCACCAATACTAGTATTGGTGCTGATACCAGCATTTACACAAATACTTGGTACTCGTGCAGATGCCCCCGATACCGGAAGCCAGCACTGAGCTGTTGTCAAAATGCTCCTATGGCATTCTACCAGGCCTCTGCAGCTGGCCACGTTCCAGCAAGCTGCTGCCAGCAAAGGTTTACAGCGGCGTATCAGTGGGAACCTCCAGCCGCGATCTCACGAGATCTCAGCTGGAGTTTCCCACCAAGCGGCCGCTCTAAACCTTTGCCGGCAGCCACTCGCTGAAACGTGGCCAGCCGCAGAGGCCTGGTAGAATGCATTAGAGCATTCTGCCAGCCGCCCCATTGTCTGTATCGGAGGCCTGGAATGTGTTGGGTATACATGTATTGGAGGCCAGTGGGTGCATGTATGCGAGACTTGTTGGGTATAACCTGGACATACTTGAAAATGAGAGAAATCTCAATGTATCCTTCCTGGTAAAATACTTTATAAATAAATTATACATGTATAGGAGGTCTGGTGTGTGGATATATATAATAGATCTGAGGTCTGTGTGTGTGTGGTCTGCGTGTGTGCAGGCCTGTGTAGAGGGTAAATGGGGTGCCTGGCCATACATTTCAATATTAACATAAATTGGACAGGCTTTCAGTATATCCTTAATCATTTATTGGAAAGCGGTCTCATAACATTAAAAAGTGTCGGTACTCGGTATCGGGGAGTACCTGAAAAAGGATCGGTACTGGCACTCAGTCTTTAAAAAAACAAATAATAAAAAATGGTATCTGTGCATTGCTAATAAATCTATTTCAGATTTATAAAATGTAAATAGTTTCACATACGTGTTAACTATGCAGGTTTTCTTTCAAAATACATGTTAAGCTCTTACTTTCCCTTAAAATGCTCGGTTGAGAAGGGATTAAAACAAAACTTGTACATGTGGCTGCTGTACATTTAGACAACCTAGGAGTGATTCATGTCCCTCGTTAAGCTCATAGCTGTTATACTCTGTCCGTATGTCACTGGGAGTGTGTGTCTTAAATAGGGAATAACTCAAAATATTTCCTGTAGAGTATGTTAGTGAAAATTACAGCAATATGGGAAGTAATTTCCGAGCAACGGAGCCCAATTTATATTTTTAAATAAAGACACGAACATAAGTTTGAAGCTGATATTTGTTTTACAAATCGCTCAAATACAGATCTGTATGAAATGATCGCAATAGCTGATAAAGTCACTGAATAACACGCTTTAGCACTCACGGATTACCCCAACACACCCTTTATATTATTCCCTTTGCTCGCACTGCAAGTTTACAAATCAGAAAAAGGCCTGCAGGTAGTGCTTACAGCACAAGCTTAATGTAGCAAGGACCCATTCTCAGGCTGTGCTATGACAGAGGCAAGTTTTTGGAGATACATATATAAATACATCTGTAATGTGCATTTAGGTGGGTTTTTCCTTTTTAATAAAATCTGAAATGTTTGGCATCAAATATACCCGTCTCATCAATAAACTGCACCGTGCCTCTCATTAGGGATAAAGTTGAAAAAAAACACTCAATATAAAATCGGTCTGGCATTTGGACTTGCGGTTTGACGATAACCTTGTGCGATCGTCTTACGAAGCATAATATAACCGATTTCAGAACCATTGTATATTTCATATACACAAATTATAATAGTGAAGACACACACTGCAAAATTCATAATGCTGGCTGAATAGGCACTTTTTATGTATCCATTCTTTGCTTTAAAGGCTATCAGGAACTTCCAAGTCTGACTGCGTGAGAAGTTCCCCATCCCAGAGGGCAAACGCAGGCAGAACCGGACCGCGGAAATCAGCAGAAAGAGTGTGGACGAGGGAGCCTTTATCAGAGTCCACAAGGCTCAGCTTCCCCCCCTCAAAGTCAAGGAGCAGCCCCACTTTGCTTGGATGACCAATGTTTGTAATGGGGATTATTTTATTTGCCTGCATACCATGCCACTTTTTGTGGCTATAAGCAAAGACCCACGAGCGGTTATTGACGCCGATGCATTCGTCTCGCGACATATCAGCATCTGCAACACCAATGCGGAACTCCTGAGAACGCTTCACCGTCACCTCCCAGTAATGGCGGCCGCTCACTATTCGTGTGTCGCCCAGGACCACTGCCCACTCTCGGAAACGCTCAGGGCTTTGAGTGACTTTGGAGGGGTCGATGCCGAGCATATGATAAATCACACCTGTATTCTTCTTGAACAAGTCAAGACTGCTGTGAGCGGTTCTTTCATCAAGTTTGAAAGAGATCTCTACAACAAGAAAAATGGGGATTATTATACATCATAAAAGGTTATAAAAATGTAGATCAAATCAGGAGGAGGTAATGAAGGGGTGAAACCTTAACCGCGCCTGACCACTCTCACACTAGTCAGTTTTATCCTTAGAGTGAATAGAATTACCCACCTTCATTCCAGTGAAAGTCTCCCTCAGCGATGGGACTGTATCTTACAAGTGTGGCTTCCATTGAAGCTGCAGCTGTTACAAGACTGGGGAAAGGCTGGATATTTGAGCAAGAACCCAGGCTATCCGATAGCTCCCAACAGTGATTATTTATATGCTTGGGGTGAAAGGTGACAATGTAATAACTGTGGGACACAATGTGATATTTAGTTTGGCCATGGAAGGGTTTTTACCTGGCTTTGCATGACAAGGTATGTACAGGTAACAGGTAATGTTGAATAGGGGCTGTGCTTTCAACACAATTTGAGGTTGGGTTTCTGTCTTACAACCCTACATAAAACACCACCATTTCTGCTCACTAAAGTAAGGTATTAATATAAAACTTTTGACATGCAGAGATAGCATTTTATAGGGCTTTATAGAATTTATTTATACTCTAGTACAGTGGTTCCCAACCGCAGTCCTCAAGTATCCCTAACAGGCCAGGTTTTCAGGATTACCTTGGGGAAATGCAGACTGAATCCTGCAATCACCTGTGTTGTGCTTCAGATATCTGGAAAATCTGACCTGTTAGGGGAACTTGAGAACCACTGATCTAGTATATCTTCAATATAAAGAAATAGTCAATTCATGGTTTTCTACATACACATTCATTTTGGATGGCTGTTATGTTGAAATTTACAACCAGATAAAAGGGTTTCTTTTTTTTGAATACTTCTAGTTTTCAGACTAGTTTTACAAGTTTTTCATTATATTCCATTAGAAATACATAAAGAATTAGTATAGGGTCACTCTATGGCCCCTCACCACCATTGCTTAAATAGGTACTCCGATGTCCTCCTCTTCACGGTCTCGATCCATTGTGTAAAGCGGAGGAATTTCCTCCACATTACACTACTCCCGACCAAGGTTTGGATCTTGCCACTGCCAGGACCTTTAGGAACCAATGTTGTCAGCACACAAACCGGTATATTCACTAAAAAGGTGAAAAAAAAAAAAAAAAAATCAGAAGAATTGGCAGGAGAAAAGAACAATCTAGACCAAATAGCCGATTTGGAAAGGGAGATAAAAATGGGAGATTTTTTCTGGTTTGGCTATTTTGACCTAGAATTTTCACTTGTTAATTCTCCTGAGTTTCACCTTTAGTGAGTAGACCTGAAAGTTCATCTATGCAAGTGTTTGTCAAGCACTTGTAGAAACTAGCCAACCCCTTCAAATATTGACTAATTGATAGTGGATGTGGTGCGCACAGCACTAATCCATCTGTCTACTCAAGGGTTTACTGGAGCGAGCACTGGTGAACACTGTAGCCATCCCCTTTCAATGATTGGTTGATGCTGCATGCAGACAAGGTGCATTCGCAGCACTGAACCTTAATTAAGATGGTTATTGGACTGTTGCATGCAAGCAGCACAGCTGCAGTGTGCACAAAAAAACGCTCTGGGAACTTCCACTTTCTAAAGCCTGGAGTGGAAACCAGGAGGAGGATAAAGCAAGGTCTTTTAATGAAGAAAAAATGTGCAGATGCAGTGAGCAGCTTATTTTGAATTTTTTTTTGCACAACTTGAACACCGATACGATAAATTTGTAGAAAAGATAAAAACAACAACAACTAAGATACTATTTAATGTGCAGATTATGCTACATTTACTTATTTTGGCAAACACACAGCTGCCTGCTACAGAACTAAAAAAGATTGTAAGCAGGGCCCTCTACACCTCTTGTTTCCATCCCATGTCCTTTTATCTGTAGCTTGTTCCCTTTGGTTATTGTAAAGCGCTGCGGCAACTGTGGGCGCTATATAAATGACAATAATAACTCCACTTCCCCATTGAAAGACCGCACATCTTAAGACAGAAAGCTGGATTCTCTCCCTGCATCACCTCTTCCCATGATAGACTGCAGGACTTCTCACGCGCAGCCCCCGTTCTCTGGAACGCTCCCTCGTACTGTCAGACTCTCCCCTAATTTCTCTTCCTTCAAACGCTCCTTAAAACGTTCCTATTTAGGGAAGCCTACCACCCAACTCACTGACACAACCAGCAATCACTCTCACCTTACAGTCCTCTCCTCCTGTTTCCAACCCCAACCCTCCTAGATTGTGAGTTCCTACGGGAATAGGGCCCTCATCTCCTCCTGTACTGTTTGTCAAATGTTGTTCAATGTATTGTAACCCGGTCTATACTGTGCCTATTGTACAGCGCTGCGGAATATGCTGGCGCTTTATAAATAAAGAATAATAATAATAATAATAATTCTGATTTCTTTAAAAATGCTTTTTTTAAAAAAAAAAAAAAAAAAAAATTGATCCAGATTAGGTACTTTCCTGTTAACCGGACCACAATTTTTATAGTTTCATAGACCGAATAAACTGAGTCAATTGTCAGTTTTATTTTCATAGATAATGAACTGAATAAACGGGAAGACAAACATATGAGAACATGTGACAATTAATAAACTAACATGACGACTTGACTTCTAATTGAGATACTGTTGGCCAGAAAGTTAGGGGCTTAGGGAGTTAGAGGGTTAGGGTTACCCTAAACCCCTAACTTTCTGGCCAACAGTATCTCAAATAGAAGTCAAGTCGTCATATGTTACGGTTTATTAATTGTCACACGTTCTCATATGTGTGTCTTCCCGTTTATTCAGTTCATTATCTATAAAAATAAAACTATGACAATTGACTCAGTTTATTCTATGAAACTATAAAAATTGATGTGGTCCGGATAACAGGAAAGTACCCCAAATTATTTTAGTAAAAATAAATAACATGGTGTACATTTCATCTACATATGCAAATCCAGACATGCTGGGGACATTACTACACAGACCAAATAAATAATAGTCTAAGAATGCCTAAAACAAATTATAATTTTCATTAGATGTATTAGATTATACACTTAGATCAAATACATTAGAGAAAAGAAATACACCCTGAGCATCACGTCGGGTAACTAGAATTGCTGTGAGATAATAATGCTGGATTTTATTCCATATAGTGAAGAGTTAATGAAGGATCCATTCCTAGGTGTTACAGTGATGGCATTCGGTGGGTCTGGGCTCTCAGTCACAGGTTACAACAGGTTGTTACATTGTGTACACACACACACACTCTCTGAGACTCCAGAGCGGAGATCACACGCTGTGGTGTAGCTGCACGGAGCAGACCATATGACCACAGTGTGACCGCTCATACTAGGGCGACTTCCCGCACGGCTATTTAGTGAAGCCTGGAACACTCCCCCCTCCTCTGTCCAGGTTTCCATTAAGCTTTCTTACCCCTCCTCGTCGTTACACTGACGTAATCTGCAAAAAGGACCCTGGCCCTCAAGCAGCGCAGAGCACGGCTCCCCAACAACACTGCCCTCATGGGCGACGCCATCTTGCATGTGGCAGGGCTCCGCCCGTGCACCACGTGACTCACGCCTGAAGGCTTCAGACGGGCTGCGGCGCCTAGATTTCCTGCCTGAATAAACTTTAATAGTTAGCGGCGTGAGTTACAAAAATCACGGAATGGAGTGTGAAGCTCGGGTAGGACACCTCGCCATAACATGCAGCACGCCTAGTCTTCGTTCAACCAAGAATACTCAGACCTAGGGATACTCTGGGTTCCGAGTGTTAATGCAAAATAAAGCCCAGTATCAAGACGGCGCAGGTGTTTTTGCAGCGCATCCTCAGGCTTAGCTCTAGAAGCTTTGACCAGGGTAGATTATCTCTGCCATGGGCCAGTCTTTCAGTTCTCTCCAGCGATCCCAAGCCTCCCTGAAGTGAATGCAGGCTCCCGGCCGCCCACATTCACTTCTGGAACTCCCGGAGAGACGTGGGAGCAGCCGAGCCCCTGCACTATTTTTTTATTAGAGGCCAGCGCAATGACCGCCCCGCACCGAACTCCGGCTTAACTACCATCTTCTCTACACTCTCTGGGCGCCACCTGCTGACATCACCAGAGCATTGCATGGAGAATGCAAAGAACCAGTGTAAAACTACATCTCCCGGCATGCAATGCTTCCGTGATGTCAGCAGTCTGCGCCCAGACTGAGTTAACCCAGGCGCGTTCAATACCTCAGCCGCTGCAAGTGCTAAATTAGCAACTTGCCATTGAACGCCGTTCTGCCGCTCAGCACTGCTAATTTAGCACTTGCAGCGACCCGAGGAGATGCTGCGAGTAGCTGAGTGTGACGTATTAAAGATGGCCGCCGCCATGAAGCAAGTAACAATTCCGTACAGCAAGATGGCCGCTGCCATAAAGCAAGTAACAATTCCCTACGGCAATGTTAATTTTGAGGTTTTTATTCACCAAAGAACAAAATATTTATTTATTATTTACCCCTGCACATAGACATATATTACAGCTCAATTTATATTTTGTTTCAGAAGTAAACAACGTTTATTCAATAAAAACTATCATTTGTGGTGTGTGCATACAAAACGGATTATGCCGACTGCTTTTCTTTATCATATTGTCCGAGTCATACAAAAAACAATCTGAATCTTTCATTAAGAAATCGTTGGCCATTTTGGATTCGAAATTTGCATCCAAAGCGTTCAATGACACTGCTGCAGCAAAATGAATTGCTGCGCTGCAGCAATTCAGCAGCTGCTGAGGTATTGAACGGGGCTCTGATGTTCGGCGCCTACAATATAGTTCAGTATAGCTATACATGTACATATATAGATATACTTAACTATATTTTCTTTATTTTTAATTTGTGGATCCTTCTGGGGAGAGAAAAATAGAGTATTAAGAATGATTTCCCTCAGAATAAGACAGCATGATGTCATATAGTTCGATATAATTGTCTGCCTATTTTCTTGGGCGCTGTACCCTTTTTTCCTATATATTCCTCTATTTTATGTTTTTTGGGGAAACACTCAATGTGGTACATAGCAACCTGTCCACATTCTGGTGTGGTAGAGTGAGTGTGCACTCCACCATCTGCATCTTCGATAACTAGTCTGATATAATCTGAAGTTTTAGGACCAAAAGTGGATGCAGCGGACTCTGATCAACCACTTTCCATGTTGGAATCCACTGTAACCGGAATCCACTTGGTTCACTCGGGACGAGGCCGGACCGGACACGAGCAAGGATTGTCTGAACACGAGTCTCTTCAGGAAAGGCAAACTTTATTTGTGTCGTCACACAAATGCTCACACAGGATTGAATCGCAAAAAGTGAGCATCGAACTCCCCATGACCTCAAATCTTATACCCCAAATACATAATTAGGTACATCCCAATTAGCCCGCCTCCCGGTGACACTATCCCACCCCACGTGGGTCCCTTTGTCTAAGACAAAGACATTCCATTGAATTGGCCGTAAATTGGCAAGCTTTATATTAGTTTCAGTAAATCATGATTAGTTGCTTCTCCTATTCCGGGCTGCGCCCTCCTCCCTAGTGCCTGCGATCATTTGTTACAGCTAACACCTGGTCTGTTCTCTATGCTCCTTTGTCTCTCAGCGGGCCTCAGCGACCTTGGTGCATCTACTCCTCATTCTGCCCCTCCGTCCCAGGAACAGCCTAGACCTTTCTCAAACTCTAATTACTTTTTCTGCTAATCTAACACATTCCTAAATTTCTACGTATGCTTCATTCTAGTTTCAGCTAAAAACCTGCCTAGTTATTTTCAAATGAACCAATATTCTGAACAAGATGGTCGCCTGGTTTATAATGGCGGCCATCTTCCAGCCTATTTCCACTTCAGGACGACTAAGGATCCACTGGATGACCATCTTAATCCTGGGTGAATATGTCCAACGTGTCCCTGTTTAGGACTCTACCTTCACTATATAGATCCTCTGTGCCTGGATTAGGATAAAGAGTTTAGGATTAAGGACCTAAAACACAATTAGAGCTGAAGGGACTGGGCCCGGAAACAAAAAAATGGGAATAAATCCCGAAACACAATGGGACATAAATCGGATAGAGCTAGAGATACAAGAAGAATAAAAGTATCAGAATTACTGTAAATTCAAATTACCCTGACCTACAAAGCCCTCAATAACTCTGCTCCCGACTACCTGTCCTCACTAATGACTAAATATACCTCAGCTCGCCCCTGAGATCCAACAACGATCTACTTCTGGCATTCACCATCATTACAACTTCACATGCCAGACTGCAGGGCTTTTTTCGTGCGGTGTCGACCCTGTGGAACGAGCTTTCTCGCAATATCTGACTCTCCCCAGATCTGGCGTCTTTTAAATGTTCCCTAAAGACCCTTCTGTTTAGGGAAGCCTACTACCTAATCCTCTAACAAGACATCTGACCAACCCAATAAACGTCCTCATCTCTCTGTATGACCATCATTCTCTTCATTGCAGTCCTCCCCTCCTGTTTCTCAGCCCTCCACCCATCTAGATTGTAAATTCCCACAGGAATAGGGCCCTCATCTCCTGTTTCTGTTAGTGAATTTTTGACTTGCCTCTTTGGTGTATTGTAAAATTGCCTTGTTACCCATTGTATGTCTGTGCAGCACTGCGAAATGTGCTGGCGCTTAATAAAATAATATTAAAAAAGTAACAAGCACAAGAAACAAGTGAGCTGTAAAGGAAAATGTCAGAGGCACAAGGGGTGAAGGAGAATAGGCCAGAGGCATGCGAGGTGAGAATTTGCCATCTAACAGTGTGAAGAGTAAGATGCCAAAGACACAGGGGGGTGCAATCGAATGGTCACTTTTTCCAGATATATGAAGCACAGCACAGGTGATATGATTTGCAGCGCAGTGATTGCAGGATTCAGTCTGTATTTTCCTAAGGTGATCTGCAAAATCTGGTTGAAGGTCCAGAGGACAGGTTTAAGAAACACTGGTATAGAGCAGTGATCCCCAACCCTGATCCTCAGGGAGTACTAACAGGTCAAATTTTAAGGATCACCTTGGGAAATGCAGACTGATTTTTGCAAAAACTGAGCAGAAAATCCTCTCACCTGTGCTGTGCTTCAAGTATCTGGCAAACCTGGGGACCTATTCCACTCTAGATGTGGGTAGAATGGCTTCAACAAAACAAAATACGCCTTCTGGAGAGTGGCCCAGTCAGAGTCCTGACCTCAACCCAATTGAAATGCTGTGGCATGACCTTAAGAGAGCGATTCACACCAGACATCCCAAGAATATTGCTACACTGAAACAGTTTTGTGAAGAGGAGTGGTCCAAAATTACTTCAGATCGTTGTGCAGGTCTGATCTGCAACTACAGGAAATGTTTGGTTGAGGTTATTGCTGCCAAAGGAAGGTCAACCAGTTATTAAGTCCAAAGGTTCACATACTTTTTACACCCTGCACTGTGAATGTTTACATGTTCTGTTCAATAAAAACATGAAAACATATAATGTTTGTGTTGTTGTATTATTTTAAGCAGACTGTGTTTTTCAAATTGTTGTGACTTAGATGAAGATCAGAGCACATTTTATGACCAACTCATGCAAAACTCCACGTAATCCCAAAGGGTTCACATACTTTTTCTTGCAACTGTATGACATGTAAACTAGAGAGACAGAAGTGACGGACAAAGCTGGAGCTATTGGATTGCTGGGAAAGAGGAGTCTAAGAAAGTGAAAATAAGAAAATAAATGCTTTAAAAAATACTACTATAGAGCTCAAAATTTCATAAATTTATTAAAACATATTTTACCCAAAACTCCTGTACAAACTAACATGTTGCACTAATACACCCCAACATACTGTAACGTTGGGAGCTTCCAACCCTACCTGTGTGCTTGAGGGCAGCATGTCTGATGCTGCTCGCTGACCAATGCCCGGTATAAATGGAGACAGACAGGGAGGTGGTTGCATGAGGCGCGGCTTGAGTGGGGGGCGTGGTCTGGTGTAGGTCTTTAAAAACCCTCAGTGTATTCTCAGCAGTTGCCAGATCGTGGTTATCCATACCTGAGCTCCTTGTACCTGACTGCGATATTGAATTAACCCGTTATTGACCTCTGCTTGTTTCTGACTATTCTGCCTTCTGTTGCCCTAGACCATTTTCTTGTACTACGCCACTGCTCTGATATCGACCCGGCTATTCCATTTAACCATTCTGAACTCTGTATTCCTGATTCTGGCTCGGCTGACTACTCTCCGTGTTGTTAACCCTTTCTGTCTAGCTAGTTTACCTGGCCAATTCTAAGGACAAGACAGTTAGAGATCTTTCACGGCTACTCTGTTGGTAGCTTCTGGGCTCTGTGGAGTGTGGGGTGTTAAGTACTGCGTGGTGGGATCTTGGAACTGTGACACATACACACAACAATGCCCCATTGCACTGCTGTGCAAACACACAAACATGTACTGACATTTGGCAGAGTACAACCTTGCTTACAAATATATGATACATGTTTTATATTATCACGCCCATATTTTGGTTGCCTTGGATTGAACTTCACATCAAGGGTGTCCTATGGTAAAGTTGCAATTGGCACTTTGTCGATTCGGATAAAATCATCCAGTGGCGACTCTAGGAACAATACTTAGGGGGGGCACATAAGAGACCACATTCAAAACTGGGGGGGGGGCACTAATCATTTTCACCACTAAATCATACCACTGAATTAAACCAAGGGCCCTATCACCTGGTGTGAACTAAAACGCCATCGCTAAAGGAAAAATTTAGCGCGAGTCGCTAAAACCTAGTGCCTGACGACCTACTATCAGAACACCTTGTCCACTGTAATCTGTGTACAAGGTCGTTTGGTGCACTCTAGGGAAACGCTAAGAGACCCTGCGCTAATGTGGTTGTGTACAGGATAGAACAGTTTTTTTTCCAGTGCAGAGTGCCAGGTCATACCTATCCCCTGCCCTCACAAGCTTGTATAAATATGAACACATCCAGTGAATAACCTCACACCCCTGCATTATTAAATTCCTCCAAGGTGGCCGTATCCTCCATGTTTATATGAACACATATTAAGGCTGATGGGCATTGCATGATAAATGCCACCCGACAGCATGTACACTGCATTTAATAGATCAAAAAGGAAGGCCAGGAGAGTGACAAAAATTTCCCTGCTGCAGCATATAAATAATACATGTTTCAGGGCAAGAATTATTCATGTGTCCCTTTAAACATGGTCCAAACAGTCACCCTAATAATCAGCCGCTTACATACTATGAATAACCCCCAGCATAAAATGTTTAAAATTAGGCAATATACTAGAATTAGGATATATGTGGATAAAGGATACATTTATAATATAACCTACTGCAACAGCAACGACATTGCTGAGCAGATCCATTACTATAGTGTATGGGGCTAAGAGAACACCTGTGCTGCATTCCTTTCAATTACCTGTTAATTTTGGGTGAGGATCTGTTTTTTTTAGTTAGCACCATGGTTGAGCAGTAGGTAAAATGTTGCAATTAGGGCCCCACAGAAAATTAGCGCTGGCACCAAGTGTTCTGTTAGTTGCAAAAGCGCTAGGGATCTCTAGCGCTCCCCATGTTAAGTAAAGGATGCGGAAAGTACAGTAAGCTCGCGGTACAAATTGCTAATAACGACGGGCTAAGTGATTTTTTTTCCCCGTTTTGTAGAGGCAATCGATCTGTTGGTCAGGTGCTAAACTGAATTAACCTTGTGCTAACGCAAAACCATGCCAACGCAAGGGTTAGCTCACACCAGGTAATAGTGCCCTAAATAGGCATATAAGAATAAGATTCCAAAACCCCAGAGTAATGTGATGCAATGATGCCTTTTTGTTGTACTTAAATTCAATATTTTATTTGCTGCAATTCGGCAGTTTTCGCTGAATGTCTGATTGCTGCTTCAGCGACTCCACTTTTAGCAAATTACAGTAACCAATCACTAAATAGGGAATTCACCATATTTTGGGCAAAATGATTTCCCTGAAATGTGTCGAAAAGCAGAGCATCTAAAGAAGAATAGACCCTTTAGATTCTAACTTCCATAATAACCCCATAAATGCCAAAAAACCCAGGGAGATGCAATAAAAATAATAAAAAGTGTGCCTAACCATTAACCCCTAAAATGCCATTAATTAAGGGAAAAACATGAAATGAATACACTTTTATGAATTAAAGGTTTTATGACTTTTACTTTCCACTGAATATGGCCAGAATCTGCCCTTTCCAATGACACTTAGATCGTCCATATGCGATGCACATGGACGGAGATACAGCGGTCCGAAAAGAGTGGGAAGCTGAATGCTTATTTCTTATGGGGGGGCAAGGAATAACCTTGGGGGGCAATTGCCCCTCTGCCCCCTGTAGAGACGCCTTTGAAAACATCACAATGATTAAGTTGCCGAATCGAAGAAGAAGCTCCAGTTCTTATGCTTCTGATACTTTATACTTTCCCATTACACATTCCTATACATACTATAGATCCAGGGCCAGCCCAAGACATTATGCTGCCTGGAGCGAAGGATGAAATGCTGCCCCCCCCAAAAAAAAAAAAAGCAGTGTGTAGGAGCGTATCACAGAGCGCCACAGCAATAAAACTCAAACACTGATACACACCGTATATTAGAATTTTATTGCTTTGGAGCTTTGTGATACAGTAATGTGAGGTGTGTATAAGTGTATAACTGAACTAGTAAATCAGACAACCGGGTGCCAGTGAACAACAGCGCTGCATAGTGTTAGATTTTAATTTTTATACTCATAGTTGTACTGCTAATAGTAAGTTAAACTCACAGAATTTTATGTACCAGCAGAGCCCAGAATCTGACATACCCAGCAGAGTTTCACATGCCCCAGCAGAGTTTCACATGCCCCAGCAGAGTTTCACATGCCCCAGCAGTGTTTCACATGCCCCACCAGAGTTTCGCATGCCCCAGCAGAGTTTCGCATACCCCAGCAGAGTTTCGCATACCCCAGCAGTGTTTCGCATGCCCCAGCAGAGTTTCGCATGCCCCAGAAGTGTTTCACATGCCCCAGCAGAGTTTCACATGCCCCAGCAGTGTTTCGCATGCCCCAGCAGTGTTTTGCATTTCCCAGGAGAGTTTTGCATGCCCCAGCTGAATTTCGCATGCCCCAGCAATGTTTCCCATGCCCCAGCAGTTTCACATGCCCCAGCAGAGTTTCACATGCCTCAGCAGTGTTTCACATGCCCAGCAGAGTTTCACATGCCCCAGCAGAGTTTCACATGCCTCAGCAGTGTTTCACATGCCCAGCAGAGTTTCACATGCCCCAGCAGAGTTTCACATACCCCAGAGTTTCACATGCCCCAGCAGAGTTTCACATACGCCAGCAGAGTTTCTCATACCCCAGAGTTTCACATGCCCCAGCAGAGTTTCACATGCCCCAGCAGTGTTTCGCATGCCCCAGCAGAGTTTCGCATGCCCCAGCAGAGTTTCGCATACCCCAGCAGAGTTTTGCATGCCCCAGCAGTGTTTCGCATGCCCCAGCAGAGTTTCCCATGCCCCAGAAGTGTTTCACATGCCCCAGCAGAGTTTCACATGCCCCAGCAGTGTTTCGCATGCCCCAGCAGTGTTTTGCATTTCCCAGGAGAGTTTTGCATGCCCCAGCTGAATTTCGCATGCCCCAGCAATGTTTCCCATGCCCCAGCAGTTTCACATGCCCCAGCAGAGTTTCACATGCCTCAGCAGTGTTTCACATGCCCAGCAGAGTTTCACATGCCCCAGCAGAGGTTCACATACCCCAGAGTTTCACATGCCCCAGCAGAGTTTCACATACGCCAGCAGAGTTTCTCATACCCCAGAGTTTCACATGCCCCAGCAGAGTTTCACATGCCCCAGCAGAGTTTCACATGCCCCAGCAGTGTTTCTCATGCCCCAGCAGAGTTTCACATGCCCCAGCAGAGTTTCACATGCCCCAGCAGCAGTGTTTCACGTACCCAGCCGGGACCCGGCGAGAGGAGAGAAGTTCCCGCAGTCTGGAGGATCCGCCCACCCACATGAGGCCAGCTATGCCAGGAAGTGCAGGATTACAGCGCTTGTCAGCGCTTGTCCTCCTCAGGCTGCTTGGCACCGCAAATTAGATGCTGCCGATTAAAAAATAGTGCAGCGGCGCCGGTGGCTAAAATTTGCCGCCCCAGTATTTCTGCCGCCTGGCGCCACTGCTCCACTCTGCACCATGGTGGGGCCGGCCCTGTATAGAACAGTGTTTCTCAACTCTGGTCTTTCGGACCTGCTGACAGGCCAAGTTTTCCAGATATCTGAAGCAAAGCAGAGATGATATGATTTGCTGCTCTGTGATTGCAGGATTCAGTCTGTGTTTCACCTAGATAATCCTTAAAATGTGGCCTGTTAGGCGTACCCAAGGACAAAAGTTAAGAAGCACTGCTATAGATTATATGTAAAGAGCAAATCAGGGTTGTATAAACTATTGAATTATATCTTCTGATTGTTTCACAGTTGGATACTGCTTTGATATGTATCTCCAAATATGAGAGCTCATCTAAAGGAAGACTTTGGAGTCCCATTATGGTGTCTGAATGCAGAACACGGCGAAAGATAGAGAAGATAGTTTGGGTGTACCCAGAGAATCCGTTGCAGTGGCAATGCATAAATGCAGGCAGCAAACAAGCTGTTGTGCTACATGTGACCCTAAAGGAGCCTGACACATCACAAAATGGGGTGGAGTATTTGTGAACATGTTTTCAGCAGCGAGGGGCTGAGCTTTTTCCTCTTTTTTAATGAGTTTAATGCTTGTAGCAGTTTTCTGATTGTTCTGGGGTTTTCTATTAAAGAACGCAGTGCATCAGCATTATAAGCACAGAGCTCTGCTGAAATACAGTTAGAAAAGGCTCCCAGCTTTGATCACTCTCCCTCCTCTTCATTTCTCCTCTGTGCCAGAAAAGAAGAATGGACCGCAAAACAATAGATTTTTGTGTATGGTTCACTCTGATGCTGGCTCTATTTTGCTGATTCTGTTGTTTGGTTTAAAGCTGTATTCAGATTCGGTGACCTGATACCATTGAAAAACAAAATCAAATATATACATGTATATTTTGCAAGTGAGAGGTCTGTGCCCTGCGGATGATACACGTTCAGAACATAATGTGGCGTGTATATATCACACCCAAAAGGCAAAAAAATTTTATTAAAAATGTAGTAGTGTACGTATTAACAATCATATTGTAGCATGTCTAGCAGTAGTTGTTAATCTTTGGTATGCCATTCCCTGATACTACGCCTAGGGCTGTATTCCAAACCTGGTGTAAACTTACCAGCTCCATGGACTTTAATGGTTCTGGGAAGTTTGCAACAGTTCTGGTTAATGTAGCTCTACTCCCTCGAGAGCTGCTGAAATTGACGGGCCTTCTGTCTCACTCCAGTGATTACCCACCTCCATCTTCGGCGCCAAGTAATGCCAGGACAACATTACTTTAAATAAAAAGGGGTTTATTAGGACTAGCGAGCAAACCCTTTGTAGGACAAAGTAATCAACAGTATAACAGTATCGAAAGAGTTAATTTAGCATTACTATTCAACTCAATAATGAATGAACAAGACAGCAATCTTTACCATACTTCAGTGCAGTTCAATTATCAACTATAATCAACGTAACCAATATCAGTAACCTGTCTAAACCTTATACATTCTGCCTAACCACTGGCCAGTGGAAATTACATAAGCGTTCAAGACTGCTAGTGTTGGGGCCCTTGACTTCTATCGTTGGGTACCTTTAACATGAAACCATATTTGTATTCCACAAAGTGAGAAAGAAATCTTCGCAAAGTGTCACAGAACAACAAGATTTGTAACTGCAGGGATCCTCCTTTTAGCTGCAACTGCACGGGCAGTAGAACTAAGCCAGACAATAAAGTTAGCAATATCAACTCACGCAGGATGGCCGAATACCTCTCTCCATTTGATACCTCACCCCTTCCTTGCTGGACGGTAGCTCGATCGCTATCTCTTAGTGCTGGAATCACTCAAGGACAGCCGGATCCCTCTACACGGGACGCACGAGGACAGCTGGATTTCTTCTCCGCTGAATGTACTCGGTCTCTCCCTCTGTCACTGGAACACACACAAAGGCAGACGGACCCCTTCTTCACTGGATGCACAAGGACAGCCAGACGTAAGATCCACTGGTACTGGCAACACATGAGGGCAACTGGATCTTTCCTTCACTGAACGCACGAGGGCAGCGGCATGCCCGATCCGAAACACAGGACCATTCACGCTGCCAGTCTCACCCTCTCTGACTTCTCTCTGCTCTGCACGTGCACTTCCCCTCTTGGAAAATGCCTGCTTCCCCTAGGCACTGCTGGGAGGTGTAGTTCTTTTCCTGACAAATTGCATTAGGCCCTCTGTAATTGAAACTACATGTTCCAGAATCTTTTGCATCTTCCTGTCTTAAACAACTTCCTTTGTGTCAGGGTGGCACCAGGCGTGAGCCGAGGTGGGACCCAAAGTTCAGTATATATCCCAGGTGCTGGGGTTGAACAGGTTAATAAAGGCACTGGATACAATGAAGCAGGTAAATAAGGATATATTGAAACTGTGGCAGATGAAGAACACACAGAGCTTGATAACAGCAGGTAGTAAACCAATAGGCACAAGTGATCTGTGGCAATATGAAAATCCAGATACTGCAATATGCAGTACACAGCGATGAATAGGTACAGCTGAATAACACACAGTCTCTGGTACAGCAGATATGGTGAATGTGCAGCACAGTAATCCAGTGGTCTCTCCAGGTACTGCAGAATGGAGTGCACAGCAATAGAGGAATAAGCACAGTCTCTGGTAGCAGAATGGTACCTGGAACCAGCACAGTGGTTTACATCAGAAACTGGATACTAGAAGAAACAGTCCAGGAAAATAAACAGCAGCAACAGGATCAGGCTTGCAGAGATGTGCAGGAGCTCAGGAAGGGGATCCTCTCAGTAGCAATGCAAGTTGAACAATGCCAGATCGTAGAGGAAAGGGTGTGACCAGGCTTTAAGCAATCACACAGGTATCCAGAGCAAAAGTTAACCCTTGAGTAGATGCAGACAGTCTCCCAGACTAGCCACAGCAGGCTCCAAGGGTTGGGGCATGACACTTTGCCAGTGAAGAGAAAGGGAAAAGGGAGGGGGAAAAGTCCTCCGCAGCTGAGACAGGCTGTATGTCTCTGTCCAAAGCCTGGGTTACAGTACAAAACACCACAATCCACACACAGTTCAAGTAGCCTGCGCTACATTAAGATTTCACTAGGGTCGGAATACAGCCCCTCATGTGTCCGAGTGGCTAAATGGACATCAAGAAACTGTAGTCCAGGATAGCAGGAGTATCAGCTTTTATCCATCTCCATGGCAGATTGTGAGCACATTTGATGCTACTGAGACTCCTATCTTTGAGTCTAACATAATAATCAAAAATATTAACTTAGCTTTACATATTTCATTAAAAAGAATTTGGAAAACGTCATGCAAACTGAGATTTTCAACTTGGTTAGCAAAGCGATAACGCTAGACAGAAAGCCCATAATCCAGTTTTCTGTAGCTGAGATAAAGGTGTGAAATTTGTCAGAGTCCTTAGCGCGGCTTGGTTTGATGATAGGCACTTCAAAGGAATCAGGAACACATTAGGGGTAATTCACTAAATGCCAATGGTCACAGTAGTTGCAAACAATGGTAAAAATCACTGTTGTTGCAACTAAGGTGAATTTCAAGCAAATTGGAGAAGGAAAATTCAATATTGGCAGGTGATGTTGCTGCAAACAAGGGTGAAGAATGCTGAAGACAAGCTACCATTATTTAAAATTTTAAATTTATGCATGGCACATGGCCCTTGCTATTTTTAGAACGTCACTACATTGTTGGTTTCCAGGTAATTTTAATGAACTTAATATTAATATTGACCTCTACAAGATTTTCCCATAATAAATGGATAACAATTAGCCAATTAATTATTTAAAAGTTATCTATGATCATCTGTTAAAGCAAAATCACATAACACCAGCTTTTATGAGACAGTATTTCACAGTGAAATACCATCTTCCGTGTGGAAGCGAAGGCGACCTTGGAATAGCTTGCGCTTCCATGCGGAGTTGCAAATTAACGTCTCCCATAATAAATAAAGCAAATGTTAATATACAGTAATCAAGCGAAAGGAAGCACAAAACTCAAGTTGTGAGCCCAGCTTGCACCAAGAGTGGAATAGGGAGATAACTGATGAGTTATCCTATCGCCAGCCTTGAAATAGGGCCCATGGTGTGCGTGCATATCTAGTTGTATATTTTATGCATAAACAAAAATGAGCCCTGCTTAGCAATGACTGAGTGTTCTTCCCTCCAAGAACAATCCAATGCCACCTATCTCTCTACGAGTAAATGGAACACTCATTAGCCCAAGGCCTCAAGCTCCCTGCCTTCGTGTCACTTTCGATTTTGACCAGTGGTTCCCAGCCGCGGTCCTCAAGTTCCCCTAACAGGTAAGGTGTGCCAGATATCTGAAGCACAGCACAGGTGATATGATTTGCTGCTCAGTGATTGCAGGATTCAGTCTGCTTTTCTCCAAGGTAATCTTTAAAATCTGGCCTGTTGGAGGTACTCGAGGATCGCGGTTGGGAACCACTGCTCTAGACTATAAGCTCCTATGAGCAGGGCACTTTACACCTCTTGTTTCCATCCTATGTCCGTTTATCTGTATCTTGTTCCCTTTGGTTATTGTAAAGCGCTGTGGAAACTGTTGGCGCTATGACAATAATAATAAATAACAATAAAAAAGCAGTTCTGCAAAAAAAGGTCAAGTCACAGAGATGTCAGGCATTTTTTGTGGTTACTTTCATAGTGATTGGTCTGGTAGGTATTAGAGTTTTCAATGTCAGATTTTTTTAACATGTAACATTTTAACTTCTCTTATAGCAAAGATTTTTCAACAATAATTCTTTATAATTCCATCTTAAAAAAGCTTTAAAATGAATGTTTAAAATGGTTTATAAAACAACTTTCGTCTGAACTTCATTTTCTATATTTTTTTTAGATTTTTATGTAAAAATAGCTTTCTAGCTTTAAATTTTTACTAAATGTTGATTTCTCTCACTCTCAGGCAACATGCTGTACAAGGAACATAAACCTCACACTCATTTGAACATGGGGACTGTATGCGTACATACTATCTACAGATGCTGCAACATGTTTCCCTTTTAAGGTATTTAATTTTAGTAAGTCAAACAAACATATTTAAATTGAATCCATCACGCAAAACATTTTAATTAATTTACTTTGATGGGTTCGTATGTTGCTTTCTCATTTGTTTTCGCTTGAAGATGAAAGTGGACCATGAAACCCTGAAAAGATGGTCCCCAAGGCAACCTGAGGGATGAAGCTCTGTCCTCACAGCTGTAATTCTTACCAAACGTTCCCATTGTAGCAGAAAGCAGTCAGCAGAACAACAGGTCTCTTCTTGAGGGGTACAGCCTGTAGCCTTCTACATGAAACAGTGGACTCCGTAAGAAGGTAACTAACTGTTACCTGGTAAAGGGATTAAGCACTTTGTCATCTGTGATTCTGTTTTGTAAACTTTATTGTCCTTAATTTATGTCTCCATCACAATTGCATTATTTATTTTCCCTATTTGTTGCATGTCTACCTTAGTTTAAAATTATTAGCTTCCATAAACCTATGATATTAATCTTTATACAACTTTATTAACATTTTTACTATTTTTCTCTTAACTCTTTGTCATTTCCAAATGGCTGTTAAATGCTAAGTAGATGGATTGTATTATTATTTATTTACAAAGTATTTAATCAGGAAGGCTACATTGAGATTTCTCTCGTTTTCAAGTATATCCTGGGTTCAAGAACATTGAATTGTTACAGTAGGTACAGAAATAAAAAAAAAGTAGTAAATGCAAGATATTAAAACAAAAACACAATTATACAGATTAACAGAAAATAAATATGTAGGACATATATTCACTATGTTACATGTTTACAGGTGCATTCCATATTGAGGTATGTTAATAGGGAGCTCTTGAGTGACTTAAGAATGGGGGAAGATTTGATGGCGTCTGGGAGGTTATTTCATAATTGTGGTGCTCTGTAGGAAAATGAGGATCGAGACACTTTCTTTTTGTATTGTGGTATTGCAAGTAAGTTGCAGGATCTGGATCGGAGGTTATAGGATGAGGGAACTGCTGGGGGAAGCAGCCTATTCAGGTAGGGTGGTAGCTTTTTATTTGAAGAGATGATTATTCTTCAAAAAAACAAAACAGAAGAGAGATGCACCCATAAGTTTGCATTTGTGTTTTTTATTATTATTTGCATTCAGTTAGCACAGAAGAGAGCTGAATAAAACCGTGGAAGATTACTCCTGAAAGCCTCTTGTTTATCTGTACCAGGATGGTTATCAAAGAGGTAAGTGGAACAGCAGTATAAGATGCCATTTCTTTCTTCAACATGTCTTTTCCTTATTTATCTCATTAACAAACTAAACTTGCATCATGAAATTAACGTGCGTCTCTTTAGACTTCTTGCTCTGTTGTGTCTCTCTTTTCATTTGTTTGAGCACTTCTTCTCTTATCCTATACTTTACATGACTTTTCAACTTTCACTTGCATGTCATACCAGCTGAAACAGAATGTCCTGTTGCTTCATTTAGCAACTACTTGAAACATTGTTTAATCGTATTAATTTGTTATGCGTCATTTACTATTAATGTACAGTAGATCTTGAATTCCTATCATTTCTGCCCTTACTCTCCATTTTTTCAGTCTTTGCCGTCCTTCTTGCAAGAGTGTACAGGCTTGGCACTGCTCCAGGCACTCCAAACTTTGTTCCCTAATCCGATATTAATTAGCCCCGACACTATTTTTATTGTCATCATTTATATATATAGCGCCAACAGTTTCTGCAGTGCTTTACGTTAACTATTGGGAACAAGATACAGATAAATGGACATAGGATGGAAAGAAGAGGTGTAGAGGGCCCTGCTCAAAGGAGCTTACAGTCTAGGAGTTATAGTTATCTATAAAACCACTGTCAGAATACAGTGTTTTCTGGAAAATCAATTCACGATAACTACACATTTAACATCATTGACCTTTTGAACAATGCATATTTTTCTGTTCGTAAGTCTATTTGGCAGGCAGAATACACCATCTGTTGGCCAAATAGTGCTACAACAATTGGGGCGCCACTTACAGTCAGCTGTGGCTCCGACAGACACAGATGTCATAGCTGTTCATACGTCGGCTGTCATTCCTGAGGTGCTGAAACTTTACGGACACAATCTGGAACCCATTTGCAAACGAGTTTGCATTAAAAAAAAAGATTCCTTTGCATTGCTCCAAAATAAATCCAGATTGACTTAAATTAATCTCGGGCCCCTGCAAGAGCACTCGATATTAGGCCACAGCAGAAGCTTTTGAAGATAAAGTTAAGTTGATATTGGTAGTCAAGGGGTTAAATATGAACATATACATTAAACATGAAATTACATGTAGCACACAAGAAATAAGGAAAGCGCCTGTATATATCCCATAGATTGTGGAGAAGAATTAGTGGAGTCTAGAAAACACACACACATATATATATATATATCCAAAACAAAACCAAGGAGAGAGCACTCCAGTCAAACACATTCAAAAACCTGCAACAACAGCTTCATGCATGGGTGCATAATACCAGCTTTTACCACATGTTGAAAAATTCTTAAATCAAAGCTTTGTTGAATAAAATGGAATAAAATATATATACCCCAGGGTGTCAACACCTCCAATGAGTGTACATGCAAAGGATATTACCAGCAAATGAATTGCAGAATGCTTGTGTTCAACAATGGATAACCCGTTACTATTGTTCTTGGGTACATGTAACACAAAGCAAATAAAAACAATTGCGCAGTATGTAAACACAGATAGATCCAATAAACATGGGAGGACAAGTGGTCACTCACGTGGGTCAGAGCCTGAGTGTCAAGGCTCAATATATCAGCAATGGGTCCCTTTAGGGATGACCCCGTCCTGCTTCCATTGGTGCTCGTAATGATTCACATATGTATAAGACACAAACACAAGGACCATAGTGTAGCTCAGTTACCATGTGGTATAATCCAAACAAATATTCAATGAATTAAAACTCACGTGGTTCAGAGCCTGTAAAGTGAATACTGGCTCAGTATGCAAGCTTCTGGAGTAGATATAGCGTACACCTATCCCCCTTTTCTCGGAAGGAAGATGCTTTCTCTCAGTGATAGAAATTTCTTTTATTCAGTAAAAATTAAAAACGAAGGATAACCAATATGCGTTTCGCTGGATTGCAGCTCCATCAGTTGGTATATTGCATAAAAAACATAAAAGACAATTGCCCCACATATATAGGACCTGTTCCCCAAATCTCAGGTGTTTCAGATCTCCCCATCCACGTGTCACACATTCTGGATTTAGCTGCCATATAGACCATTCTTTGAGGGGGGGGGGTTCATTGCTGTCCCAGCGCCCCTTCCTTGATTTATCTTTATAAACATGAAGGGCCCTATTACATTCTTCACGCAAAAATGCACGCAGAACGTGTGAATTTTTGCAAGAAGCGTAAACGTTAACGTGCGTAAATCAACGCTGGTATTACAATCCTGCGCATTTTTTCATCCGTCAAAAAATAACGCGCGTAAAATGGACGCGCAAAAACACGCGCGCAGCAACATTGCGCACAGAAATCAGTGGACGGACTGTTTTTTCACGCGATTCAGACAATCAGAATTAAGAACCACAATTGTCTCACGTTAAATTTTTGCGCCTATCAAAGTCAATCTGCGCATATATGCTGCAGCAATAAAAAAACACGCACAACTTCTCAAATTTATTGTTTGGGTATGTGTAGAATGTGTAATTATACTTTGCTCGGTATTTTTTTTTGGGCTGGTGTATTTGGTTTCGGCCAGGTTGATAGAATTTGCCTTTAACACCCGCTTTTAGGAGTTGCTACAATTATGCGCGCAAAGGCTGTGCGTTACAAACTGTGCATAGATTGTAATACCATCCACGTACCAGCGCACAAGCGCATTCGCACTCACAATGTTAAGTATAGGACGCGCAACGTACAGTAAGCCCACGCAGCGTTCGCGCAGGTTCATCCGCGGTAGATGTATACGCGCCTTTGTTGCGCTGACATTGTAATACGACGTTCAGCGCAAAGGGTTTTGCCCCTCGCGTTAATGTGTTTTTGCGCATCAAACGTATGCGCAAAGAATGTAATAGGGCCCGAAATTATTTATAAATCACGGCAAATATTCATGACCCATCAGAGTCATAATTTATAGGCTCATTGCTAGGAGTTTTATTGCTTTGCCAGTATGTTAGACACAGCACAGCTCAAATATATTGGAACTCAAAAATAAAGGGCATTAGGAAAAAATAAATTCGGCCGCTTCCAATCTACTGTATATGCCCAGGCATGAATTATGTACACCCCTGTTTGCATGTTTCTACTGGCTGGCTGAGTCTCTTTATTTTCTTTACCTGCACATAACACTGACAGGTCTATTCAAAGAAAGGTGAAATTCAGGGGAATGACTGGAGAAGTGAAAATTCTAAGTCAAACCAGAAAAATTCTCCCATTTATCTCACTTTCCAAATCGGGTACTAACAGGGTTATCCAAAGAGATCCGAATTGCTTGAGAAAGGTAACCGAACGCTGAAAATCAGCGTTCGGTTGCCTTTCCTGGCCATTCGGCTATCCAGAGAGCAGGCAATTCGCCAAATCCCGGCGAATTGCCTGCACATACGGTGCCTGTTCGGTGGCAGTGAAATCCCCATAAAAAAGCACTGCTACGGCTATTCAGAGAACACAAACCAGCAGTGAAAGGTTCCCCTAATGCCCTGACATTCGGTGGTTTCATGCGGCAATTCAGGAGAATCCCATAGGCTTCAATGTTAAAAATATTCCTGTTTTAATTCAATATCTAATAAACCGTTCATTGTAAAATTCTGCAGCAAAAAGTCTCTTTATTTATAGATTTTTTAGGATACTTTAAGCATTTTTCTGAATTTTTTTTTTTTTAAAAGTCTAATTTTTATTTTTTATTTTTTTAAGTTTACTTCTTTTTTCTGTAACAGCCCTCTTTATTATCATTCCCTGGACCTCCTGTGTAAATTTCAGACATTTTCACTCAGTAGTTTCTTTGCAAACAGCGTTTCATTTTCACAGATTCATACAAATGGTTTTGCTAATTTATTCACTGCCTCCTCTGCGTCTCAGCTGCTTCGGCTGTGTGTGATCGGCTCCTGTTCGGCTGCTTCGCTGCGTGTGATTGGCTCCTGCTCGGGTTTTTCGAAGGTTAATCCAGATGTTTTTGCTTGTTTTCGGCGTGCATTCGGTGGGTTTTGCGGTTCGTTTTCGTCGGGTTTACGGCAGCTTTTCCCTGCAATTCGGGGACCCTGTGGTGCTTGCTGAATACACCGCAGGGTCACCGAAATGCAATCGGCAAAAGGAACCGAAATGAAGAGAACGAAAAGTCACCGAACGTGCGGTGACTTTTCGAATCTCTTTGGATAACCCTGTTAGTCTAGATTGTTCTCTTCCCCTGTCAATTCTCCTGAGTTTCACCTTTCTCTGAATAACCCTGTAAACTTTGAAACATGAAAGGTTGTATCTCTTCACTTAAGGGGTTATTCAATAAGCGACAAACTTGCCACCAAATTGGACCGAACGGTGAATTTCATCATACGGTGCAATTTCGTGGCAGTTCGTCTATTCATTAAACTGTCAATTCGCCAAATACTGACGAAATACAGTGCAGTTCGCCACAGACCGGTGACCTTCAGCGGCAGTGAAATTGTCCCATAGAGAAGTAATGGTGAGTCTATTCAGACAATGCCGAACTGCACCAAAGTGTCAGTGAAATTCCCTGTTTTTTGGTGATTCAGTTCGACAGGTTTAAATAGGCAAATCCCATAGGAGGTTAGAAAATATTACCTTTTTTTATTCAACCGTTTATTCTCTTCATTTTCAGCAAATGTCTTTTTATTTACTGATTTTTTGGAACACCTTTATGTATTTTTTATATTTTTTAGACAAAAGTTTTGATTCCCAAATTTTTTTTAAAGTGTTTTTTTTTAATTCTGTAGCAAACCTTTTAATTATTTAGACACTTTTTAAAGCATTTCTATTGGTTTAAAAGAAGAATACCAGAGTTCTGTTTTTTTTCCCCTGCAGTTTGCTGGTGTTCGGCAGTCTGTTTGGTGGATTTCAGCAATCAGTTCAGTGGTGTTTGGCGACTTCATGTTCGATGCACTTCAGGGACCCTGCGGTGAATAGTGAATTCACTCCAGGGTTGGCGAAATGGAGTCACTGCCTGCAACGCACTGTAGTGCGCCGATTGAGAAAGCACCAGAATTTCACTGAAAATAGAATGCAGATTGCATAGTTTTTGTTGTTTTTTTTTATTGAACTCCTTTACCAGAAAAGCAACAATTCTGAGATAGTTGGAAGGCTGAATTTATGTAAATGTATGAATTTTTTATTTTTCCTGAATTTAGTTATCCTTTAGCGTATTGTGGCTGGGAAGAAAAGCCTTAGATACTGGATGAAAACACTTGCACAATTTGAGCCGGGATCTGCATTATAAGCATTCAGTTACATTTGCAAGAAAAAGTATGTGAACCCTTTGGGACTACGTGGAGTTTTTCATGAATTGGTCATAAAATGTGCTCTGATCTTCATCTAAGTCACAACAATTAAAAAAACACAGTCTGCTTAAAATAATACAACACAAACATTATATGTTTTCATGTTTTTATTGAACAGAACATGTAAACATTCACAGTGCAGGGTGGAAAAAGTATGTGAACCTTTGGACTTAATAACGGTTGACCCTCCTTTGGCAATAATAACCTCAACCAAAAGTTTCCTGTAGTTGCAGATCAGACCTGCACAATGATCTGGAGTAATTTTGGACCACTCCTCTTCACAAAACTGTTTCAGTGTAGCAATATTCTTGGGATGTCTGGTGTGAATCGCTCTCTTAAGGTCATGCCACAGCATTTCAATCGGGTTGAGGTTAGGACTCTGACTGGGCCACTCCAGAAGGCGTATTTTGTTTTGTTGAAGCCATTCTTTTGTTGAATTACTTGTTTGCTTTGGGTCATTGTCCTGTTGCATCACCCATCCTCTGCGGAGCTTCAGTTGGCGGACAGATGGTCTTACGTTTTCCTGCAAAATGTCTTGATAAACTCTGGAATTCATTTTTCCATCAATGACAACAATCCGTCCAGGCCCTGAGGCAGCAAAGCAGCCCCAAACCATGATGCTCCCTCCGCCATGTTTTACAGTGGAGATGAGGTTTTGATGTTGGTGTGCTGTGCCTTTTTTTCTCCACACATAGTGTTATGGTTTTTTTTCCAAACAACTCAATTTTGGTTTCATCTGTTCACAGAATATTTTGCCAGTAGTGCTGTGGAACATCCAGGTGCTCTTTTGCAAACTTCAAACGTGCTGCAATATTCTTTTTGGACAGCAGTGGCTTCCTCTGTGGTGTCCTCCCATGTACTCCGTTCTTGTTTAATGTTTTCCTTATTGTAGATGTGTCAACAAAAAAATGTTAGCATGTGCCAGAGATTTCTGTAAGTCTTTAGCTGACACTCTAGGATTCTTCTTTACCTCATTAAGCATTCTGCACTGTGCTCTTGCAGTCATCTTTACAGGACGACCACGCCTAGGGAGAGTAGCAACAGTGATGAACTTTCTCCATTTGTAGACAGTCTGTCTTACTGTGGACACATGAACATCAAGGCTTTTGGAGATACTTTTGTAACAGGTAGTTACTTTTTGCCCAGTTAGTCCACCATTTCTTACTCACCAATTATAATCTGTCCTTGTGATTTTGGTGTCCTATTCAGACTGATTTGGTTATTTCAAATATACAGTTGCAAGAAAAAGTATGTGAACCCTTTGGGATTACGTGGAGTTTTGCATGAATTGGTCATAAAATGTGCTCTGATCTTCATCTAAGTCACAACAATTTAAAAAACACAGTCTGCTTAAAATAATACAACACAAATATTATATGTTTTCATGTTTTTAATGAACATAACATGTAAACATTTACAGTGCAGAGTGGAAAAAGTATACGAACCTTTGGACTTAATAACTGGTTGACCCTCCTTTGGCAGCAATAACCTCAACCAAACATTTCCTGTAGTTGCAGATCAGACCTGCACAACGATCTAAAGTAATTTTGGACCACTCCTCTTGACAAAACAGTTTCAGTGTAGCAATATTCTTGGAATGTCTTGTGTGAATCGCTCTCTTAAGGTCATGCCACAGCATTTCAATCGGGGTTGAGGTCAGGACTCTGACTGGGCCACTCCAGAAGGCGTATTTTGTTTTGTTGAAGCCATTCTTTTGTTGAATTACTTGTTTGCTTTGGGTCATTGTCCTGTTGCATCACCCATCCTCTGCGGAGCTTCAGTTGGCGGACAGATGGTCTTACGTTTTCCTGCAAAATGTCTTGATAAACTCTGGAATTCATTTTTCCATCAATGACAACAATCCGTTCAGGCCCTGAGGCAGCAAAGCAGCCCCAAACCATGATGCTCCCTCCGCCATGTTTTACAGTGGGGATGAGGTTTTGATGTTGGTGTGCTGTGCCTTTTTTTCTCCACACATACAGGGTTATTTAAAGAGATCCGAATTGCTTGAGAAAGGTAACCAAACGCTGAAAATCAGCGTTCGGTTACCTTTCATGGCCATTTGGCTATTCAGAGAGCAGGCAATTCGCCAAATCCTGGCGAATTGCCTGAACATACGGTGCCTGTTCGGTGCCTGTTCGAGGGCAGTGAAAACCCAATGAAAAAGCACTGCTTCGGCTATTCAGAGAACACAAACCAGCAGTGAAAGGTCCCCGAAATGCCCTGCCATTCGGTGGTTTAATTCGGCAAATATATTCAGGAGAATCCCATAGGCTTCAATGTTTAAAATATTCCCGTTTTAATTCAATATCTAATAAACCGTTCATTATAAAATTCTGTAGTAAAGAGTCTCTTTATTTATAGATTTTTTAGGATATTATAAGCATTTTTCAGAATTTTTTTTTTAAAAGTCCAATTTTTTTTAATTTTATTTTTTAACCACTTGAATGCTAAGGACGCGCTCAGCGCGTCCTCAGCATTCCCGCTGGTGTGCTAAGGACGCGCTGAGCGCGTCCTCACATTGGGGTCAGCGTTCGGAGGTCTCCGGGTTCCGCCGATCGCTGGCCCCTCCGGTGCGGGCTGACATCCTGGATGTCAGCCGCGCATCCGGACCAGCAGCCGCCAGCATTAGGTGTCATCGCGGGGGCGCGATGACACCTAATTCAGGCGCCCCCCGCGCATGTGCGGAGGAGGCGCCTGAAAGGGAGGGGGGGGAGGTCCTTCGGACCTCTCTCCCTCCCGATCGGCGGCGCACAGGGATTAACCCAGGCATCATTTGGAAGGGCACAGCCTGCCCTTCCAAATGATGCCTGGCATTAACCCCTGGGGAGCTGGATCGCGAATCGGCGCTGAAAAGCGCCGGTTCGCGATCCTTTCCCGGAGCTGGCCGACATCTTGGATGTCGGCCAAGCCTCCGGGAACTCCCCCAGAGGACTGGCGTCATCGTGCGTAGCACGATGACGCCAGTCCTAGACTTAACCCCTAACTGCCACCAACTGTGGAGATAGGGAGTTCAATGAACTCCCTATCTCCCGATCCGTGGCAGTTAGGGGTTAAATTTTGGTATCGTTGGATCGGCCAGAGCATGGCCGTTCCAACGATACCAAACACTACAGTGAAAAATTTTGTAAAAAAAAAAAGAAAAAAGAAAAATAAAAATAAAAAAAATTAAAAAAAAAAATTAAAAAAAAACAATTAAACACTTTTTTTTTTTTTTGGGTTTGTTAATGCAGCAATATTGTTCCCATTTCAATTATAATGTGAACAATGATGCTGCACTAACGATTTTTGTATGCGGTGCGTTTGTTAAAAATAGTGTCATTTTCCCCAAAAAAAAATGTAACGAGACCCCATCTCTAATTTTTTTAACAAGCGCACCCCATACAAAATATAACCGCAATTGCTCGCATGTTAAAATGTGGAAAAAAACACTTTACACATTGTAAATTATTGAAAATACATATTTTATTGCATTTTTTTGTTATAATATACAGACATGACATAACGTATACATATAATAATGACATATTATGAATCTACCGAGTTGACGGAAAGAACGATATATATATGTCTGGGTCATATACTAAAATAAGCCTTCAAAACACGTTTAAACATGATGCGCAAAACAGGTAAAAATGACCTCAGCATAGGGGCGGGAAAAGCCTCCAGGCGAAAAGGGGTTAAGTTTACTTATTTTTTCTGTAACAGCCCTCTTTATTATCATTCCCTGGACCTCATATGCAAATTTCAGCCATTTTCGCTCAGTAGTTTCTTTGCAAACAGCGTTTCACTTTTCAAACATTCAAGCAAACTGTTTTCCTAATTCATTCACTGCCTCTTCTGCAGTCTCGGCTTTTTCCGGCGGCTTCGCTGTGTGTGATCGGCTCCTGCTCGGGTTTTTCCGTGGTTTTTGGCAGGTTAATCCAGATGTTTTTGCAGGTTTTCGACGTGCATTCGACAGGTTTTGCGGTTAGTTTTCGTCGGGTTTGCGGTAGCTTTTCCCTGCAATTCGGGGACCCTGTGGTGCTTGCTGAATACACCTCAGGGTCACCGAAATGGCATCGGCAAAAGGAACCGAATTGAAGAGAACGAAAAGTCACCGAACGTGCTTAATGTTTTCCTTATTGTAGATGTGTCAACAAAAATGTTAGCATGTGCCAGAGATTTCTGTAAGTCTTTAGCTGACACTCTAGGATTCTTCTTTACCTCATTAAGCATTCTGCGCTGTGCTCTTGCAGTCATCTTTACAGGACCACCACGCCTAGGGAGAGTAGCAACAGGGCTGAAATTTCTCCATTTGTAGACAGTCTGTCTTACCGTGGACACATGAACATCAAGGCTTTTGGAGATAGTTTTGTAACCCTTTCCAGCTTCATGCAAGTCAACAATTCTTGATCATAGGTCTTCTGAGAGCTCTTTTCTGCGAGGCATGGTTCACATCAGGCAGTGCTTCTTGAAACCAGTAAACCCAAAACTGGTGTGTGTTTTTAAAGGGTAGGACAGCTTTCAGCAACACATCCAATAATATCAAACTGATTGGACTCAAGGTTGGCTCACTCCTGGCTCCAATTAGCTCTTGGAGAAGTCATTAGGCTAGGGGTTCACATACGTTTTCCACCCTGCACTGTTAATGTTTGCATTTTAAGTTCAATAAACACATGAAAACATATAATGTTTGTGTTGTATTATTTTAAGCAGACTGTGTTTTTCAAATAGGTGTGACTTAGATGAAGATCAGAGCACATTTTATGACCAATTCATGCAAAACTCCACGTAATCCCAAAGGGTTCACATACTTTTTCTTGCAACGGTAAAAATGGCTTTTGTGTCAAATGGTGTGATAATAGATAAAGATAGATAATTAAAATGGTCAGGTATACACCTAGAGGCTATTTTTAATGACGATTTATGAGAATATTAGAAATGCAGTTTCCAATATAGAATGTAAAAATAATATCTGTATGTGGCTTAATGCCTGTATATGGAAATAACAGTAACACCTTATACCTGTGTTGTACAAGGATTTTCAGAAAATATAACAACCTGAATTATATTCCTATACAGTACTGAGTTCTCCCAGAGCTCTCCCTGTATTCTGCCCTCTCTCTGGCTGTTGTAATAAAGCTTCTTAAAGGAGCACTCTATTCATCCTGACCATTTTAGTCTTATAAAGTGGCCAGGATGTGTAGAGTCTCCCCTCTTCTCTCCCTTTAGCCCTGATCTGGCAGAAAAGCTGGGTGAAGTGGAAGAGCCTATTTCACCCCACCCAATGTCACCAGCAGCTGGGAGTTTGAATTTCCCAACTGTCGGTCAACAGATTGGTCACTCTCTGAGACCGCCCACAATAGCGACCGATCCCAATGAGGCAGCCGACGAATTGGATCTGCAGATGTGTGCGCACACAGCTCTGATCCATCGTTCTGCAGAGGCGCTAGGGAATTTGCGTACTTAAAGAGCGCAAGTCTATAGCGTTCCTATGTCACGCACGTTGTGTAAGAGAGCGTAAAGTGCACAGAGAAGCTTCAGGGACTTCCAAATCTGGAAACCCCTGAGCTGAAGAGGAGGAGCTGTATGCAGTGAGGGAGAAATGGTGAGTAAAATCACCTACAATAAAGTAATATTAAAAAATAATAATAATAATTGGGCAGCATCTGCCTGATTATTTAACCACTTGAATGCTAAGGACGCGCTCAGCGCGTCCTCAGCATTCCCCTGGTATGCGGAGGACGCGCTGAGCGCGTCCTCGCATTGGGGTCAGCGTTCGGCCGGGTTCCGGCCGATCGCTGGCCCTCCGGTGCGGGCTGACATCCTGGATGTCAGCCCGGCATCCGGAGCAGTGGCCGCCATTATTATGTGTCATCGCGCCCCCAGCGATGACACATAATTCAGGCGCCCCCCCCGCATGTGCGGAGGAGGCGCCTGAAAGGGAGGGGGGGGAGGTCCTTCGGACCTCTCTCCCTCCCGATCGGCGGCTCACAGGGGCTTAACCCAGGCATCATTTGGAAGGGCACAGCCTGCCCTTCCAAATGATGCCTGGCATTAACCCCTGGGGAGCTGGATCGCAAATCGGCGCTGAAAAGCGCCGATTTGCGATCCTTCCCGGGAGCTGGCCGACATCTTGGATGTCGGCCAAGCTTCCGGGAACTCCCCCAGAGGACTGGCGTCATCGTGCGCAGCACGATGACGCCAGTCCTAGCATTAACCCCTAACTGCCACGAAGTGTGGAGATAGGGAGTTCCAATGAACTCCCTATCTCCCGATCCGTGGCAGTTAGGGGTTAAATTTTGATATCGTTGGATCGGCCAGAGCATGGCCGTTCCAACGATACCAAACATGAAAGTAAAAAAAATTGTAAAAAAAAAAAAAAAAAGAAAAATAAAAATAAAAAAAATTAAAAAAAAAATTAAAAAAAAAAATAAACACTTTTTTTTTTTTTTTTTTTGTTTTGTTAATGCAGCAATATTGTTCCCATTTCAATTATAATGTGAACAATGATGCTGCATTAACGATTTTTGTATGCGGTGCGTTTGTTAAAAATGGTGTCATTTTCCCCAAAAAAAAATGTAACGAGACCCCATCTCTAATTTTTTTAACAAGCGCACCCCATACAAAATATAACCGCAATTGCTCGCATGTTAAAATGTGGAAAAAAACACTTTACACGCTGTAAATTATTGAAAATACATATTTTATTGCATTTTTTGTTATAATATATACAAACATGACATAACGTATACATATAATAATGACATATTATGAATCTACCGAGTCTGACGGAAAGAACGATATATAATATGTCGATGTCATATACTAAAATAAGCCTTCAAAACAGGTTTAAACATGATGCGCAAAACAGGTAAAAAATGACCTCAGCACAGGGGCGGGAAAAGCCTCAGCAGCGAAAGGGTTAAGGTAAAAAAAATGGAACTCTATATCTAAGAGAGTATCCCTTTCTTCTTTTATTTAGTCAGTACGGGGGGGGGGGGCTGCTCCTTCTAGTTTCTCCACAGTAATTCAGGGTGACAACAGTGAGTCCAAGGGATAATTTAGTTTCTTATTGGGAGACAATTATTCCTGCACTAAAAGGGTATTTACATGGGGTTTTGTGGGTATTTTCTTTTTATGTTTTTCAATGTAATAAGTTGAATACATATTTTTGGTAGTGACGGTGTAAGAGCATCTCTATGCTTCCAATGTGTCAAATAGTAGTGAAGCAGTTAAATATGCTTATAATTGGCAGTTGCTGCGTTCTATTTGGATTATTTATCCGCATTAGTCATTCTGTTTATTAATTGCTCATATAACATAGCATTATGTTATGATTGGCGTTGCTGCAGGAAAATGTGCCGCTTTTAGAACAGAAAAAAATAGCTCACTCATCGATGCTTGCAAAAGGAACGCTTCTTGTAGTAAATGTTCTTTAAGAAAACTTCTTTAATCAACTGCATCCTGGATTATTTTTAGAATCAAAGTAATGTTAATATAATCATCAATGAGAAAGGATCTGTAGGAGTTGTAACCATTCTTTAATTTGTGTTTCAGGAGCTGAGACAGCGTCGCTTTTGGCGTTCTGTGTTGGCAGAGGCTTTGGGAACGTTCATGTTGGTGTCTGTTATATTAGGAACCTCCTGCTTGGGAATGGGAGCCCAACAATCAAATTTCCTGGCGCCGCCATTGGCAGCAGGTCTATCGGTAGCCAGCTTGGTGCAGTGTTTTGGAGAAATCAGTGGTGCTCAACTTAATCCAGCAATTACATGTGCTCTGGTTTGTGCCCGGAAGTTAGATCTACTCCATGGATTAGCTTTTGCTATAGCTCAATGTGTTGGTGCCATGTGTTCCTCTGCTATTTTCTATGTATGTGTTCCAACATATATGAGCAACCAATTGGTCACAAGAGTAAGTATTACATCACCAGGTACAACGAACCTTGACCCCAAATTTATAGAGTACTTCTCATGCTCAAAAATACATCTACACGCATGGGTGTAGGGACCGATTCCCCGCTGTTATCTTCATAGACATGTGCACAGTGCCTGGGGTTGTGTGTTTGTTACATGGATGGAGGTTATGCTTTAGTTTACTACCGTAAAGTTACTGGAATCCTCCAATTTTTATTTCATGTTGACCATTAAGGCCTTGGACTAGGAGGGCGCCCCATGAGGGCCTCCCTAAGGCTTGATCAGGCCTGCTCTTTCAGTGTGGACCCATGTCACTGCAGATAAAAACCATTGGTAAATAGTATCAGAGGCCATCTTTAATGTAGTGAAATGCAGAGGGGCGGTGCATTCACACTGCATTTACAATTTACTGAAATGACTGTAAGTGCGCCTGTTATATGTGACTACCTTGCTTGTTATCCAGCTATATATACCTATATCACTCAGTGTATTATTATCTGTGTCGGTGTGTGTCAGACATTGTTGCAATGGCTTTATCATTGTTTGACAGTGTCTGTGTCTGTATGAGTCCGGTAGAGGCTCTGTGTGTCTTTCAATCTCTTTGTCCATGTCACTGCATCCCTGTAGTTGGAAATGTGTTTCTCTATATGCCAATTTACATATTTTTTGTTCTGTCAGTGTCTTTGCCAGTGACAGTCTTTATTATTATATATGTGTCTATGAAAGTGTATATGACAGTGCTTCTGTCACTGACTTTGCCATTTCTGTGTACCTGTCTTAGTGTCCCAGACTCGGCTTGTGTCACTCTAGTTATTTTGCCCTTAAATTTCGAAAGTGGAATCTTATCTGCCCCCGCTCCAAGCTTATGGTTTCTAGAGTTGCCACTGTCTATATGTATTTCGTAATGGTGGTCTACACATATGGCAAATAGCATCTTTTAACCTGGAAAGTCCTCAACAGCTCAAGTGTGCTGCTGGGACCATTCCATGCAGTGTTGTAGCTAGAGCTGCAGTGAGTGATGACTGCTGCAGTGTAGCAATGTGTATATGGGGGCTTGAATGTGGGCGTGATTGCATGTGGGCGAGCACAATGGGGGCCCAAGGGTTGTCAGTCTGCCCCTGCATGTAGGGTAAGGGCAGTAACTGATAAATTGTTATTTTTAATAGCCTTCAGAATCATAATAACTGAACTCTGTCCCCCAATATTTTTGGGGGTTCCTGCACCAATGTCTATATCCTAAACATGCCAATAAAGCAATGAAAAAATGGATAATGGGTGCTTATTTATTTGAGGCCATTACAACCATTGTATTTCTCATCACAGATATAAATGTACAGTATATGGTTGGAAGGTTTCAGAAAATGGAATTTTGACAGTTGAAAATTCACTACAAACGTCTAAGGCCCATGCCAGATGAGCGCACTGATCACGTCCATGTTGCCGCACATTTGTACGTCCGTTATAGCATATACAGTTGTGTTCAAAATTATTCAACCCCCAATGCTGTAAAGGGTTTTAGGGAATTTAGTGTACATTTGTAATTGTATTCAGAATGAAATCCTACAAGGACTTTTTAAAGAACCATATGCAACTAAAATGACATCAATTGGTTTTGTAATACAGTAGTAAATGTTTATTTTGTGAATTCTTCATTGACACAATTATTCAACCCCTTAAAGACTACCACTCTGAAGAACAGAGGTTCATTCAAGTGTTTTCAATCAGGTATTGAAAACACCTGTGGATGTCACGGAGCAGCAATAAAGTATAATAAGCACCAATTAGGCAGCTTTAAAATGACTGTGATACTCAGCTCCTTCTAGACATTTACTGGTGTGGTTACAAACATGGTGAAGTCAAGAGAATGGTCCAGGAAGACAAGAGAAGAGGTGATTACTCTTCACAGGAAGGGCAATGGCTATAAGAAGATTGCAAAGATGTTAAACATACCAAGAGAGACCATAGGAAGCATCATTCGCAAATTCAAGGCAAAGGGCACTGTTGAAACACTACCTGGTCGTGGCAGAAAGAAGATGCTGACTTCGACTGCTGTGCGCTACGTGAAGCGTAGAGTGGAGAAAAGTCCCCGTGTGACTGCTGAGGAACTGAGAAAAGATTTGTCAGATGTGGGTACTGAAGTTTCAGCTCAGACAATACGGCGCACACTGCGTAATGAAGGCCTCCATGCCAGAACTCCCAGGCGCACCCCCTTGCTGTCTCCAAAGAATAAGAAGAGTCGACTGCAGTATGCCAAAAGTCATGTGGACAAACCACAGAAGTTTTGGGATAGTGTTCTGTGGACTGATGAAACAAAATTAGAACTGTTTGGGCCCATGGATCAACGCTATGTTTGGAGGAGGAAGAACAAGGCCTATGAAGAAAAGAACACCTTGCCTACTGTGAAGCATGGCGGGGGGTCAATCATGCTTTGGGGCTGTTTTGCTTCTGCAGGTACAGGGAAGCTTCAGCGTGTGCAAGGTACCATGAATTCTCTTCAGTACCAGGAGATATTGGATAACAATGTGATGCAGTCCGTCACAAACCTGAGGCTTGGGAGACGTTGGACCTTTCAACAGGACAATGATCCCAAGCATACCTCCAAGTCCACTAGAGCATGGTTGCAGATTAAAGGCTGGAACATTTTGGAGTGGCCATCACAGTCACCAGACTTAAATCCGATTGAGAACCTCTGGTGGGACTTAAAGAAAGCAGTTGCAGTGCGCAAGCCTAAGAATGTGACTGAACTGGAGGCTCTTGCCCATGACGAATGGGCGAAGATACCCGTAGATCGCTGCAAGACACTTGTGTCAAGCTATGCTTCACGTTTAAAAGCGGTTATAACTGTAAAAGGATGTTGTACTAAGTACTAAGATTGAATGTCACTTGGGGGTTGAATAAAACTGACAATGATGTGAGCACAGAAAAGACATTTGTGGTTATTTCATTATAAATGTTATGTTATATGTGTCTGACCTACTCGTGCCTCTTTGATTTAATTGTAAGCAAGATGACTGAATGATCAAAATCAATGTCAAACTGGCCAAAACACTCAATTTCAGTGGGGGTTGAATAATTTTGAACACAACTGTATATATATATATATATATATATATATATAATATATATATATATAGGGAAACACAATTCTCGCACACCCAGTATAGGTTCCAAAAAGCTCCGGTGCCAGAGCAAGGTAACCAGCACAATATTCCGCACACGGAGTCTTCAAATATAGAAAAAATATATGAAGTTTTATTCAAAGCAGTCGACGTTTCAGTCCATATGGACTTTCATCAGGACGAATAATATATATATATATATACTGTATATATTGGTTAAAGAAAAAATTTACTTTCCTATCTCTCTGGATTTAATAGTTCCACATTGCAGCCACCATTTCACAGGTCCGTTATTCAGACAGAGAAACTTCAGGGCCATTCGGCTATTCAGAAAGCAGGCAGTTTGCCAAATTTTGGTGAATTGCCAGCGAAATACAGTGCTGTTCAACGGCAGTGAAACCCCCATAGAGAATGGTTAATCTTTTCAGAGAACACCGAACAGCAAAGAAATGTCAGGGAAATGCCCTGATGTTCAGTGGTTTCATTCGGCAGATTTAATCAGGCGAATCCCATAGGTTTCAATGTTAAAAATATTCCCGTTTTTATTCTTCATCTATTAAACCATTTATTCATTTAATTTGCAGCAGAATGTCTCTTTATGTTAGGATTTTTTAGGCATTTTTCAGCAAAAAATTTATTTTATTTTTTAAATAGCAGTTTTTTTTCTGTAATAGACCTTTTTATTATTATTCTTAGGACCTTATATGTTAATTCCAGAGAAAATTTGAAACTTTCAATTGGTCTTTTTTTTACCCTGTTTGTTGGCTTTTTCTGGTGGCTGGTCGGTGCTGTGTTTGGCAAATCATCTGCTTTTTTTGGACGTGTTAGTTTGTTTTTTTGGTGGTTTTGCGGTGGATGGTCGGCTTTTTACGGATGCGTGCAGTGTTTTTTTAGGCACATTTTCGGAAGCAGTCGGCAGATTTTCCCTGCACTTCGGGGACCCTGCGGTGAATTTGATTCCCCGAAGTGCGGGGGAGGAGAGCATGAGATTTCGGTGCTCTCTGAATAGCCCTGTTAATGTATTTTTGTCTCCTGAATTTAAAAAAAATCACAAAAAAATGTTGCATCACCCATAGTTTTTTCACAATTTCAATGTTTTTTTTTTTACAAAATTTTGATTTTTGACACTCACGCTGTTTTGGACAAAATCGATATTTTATTATTTTTAACTGATTTCTGTCTTTCTTATCAGCAAATTAAAGTATTTTGAGTGTCAATTAGAAAGCATTCACCCTTCCTTTTGTATTTTTAGGATTCTGAAAGTGCAGTTGTGTTCTGCATACTATAGACAGTTGTGAAGTACGGCTACCTGTGGATATGTCAACCATAGGCATCTCTAGAGGGGGGCCAGGGGGACCCCCTAGGTTATTCCTTGTCCCCCCATGTGCCCTTCCACCAGAGATCAGAATCCAACTTCAACCATTTCTTTGGACTGCTGTATCTCTGTTCCAGTGCATCTCACATGGTTGATCGATGTGTCATTGGAAAGGACAGAGTCTTGCCTTTCAAATGATATCCAACATGATCATATTCAGTGTAACGTAAAAATCATAAATAATAAAATAACACCAGAACAATTTTTTCACATGGTTGACATGGCTCAGGAGTGAAAGGGTTAATAGTCAGACTTTATATCACATTGTGTATTACTTTTGTTTTTGACTTGGTTTAGTTGTATATTAAGGGTTAATGGGTATTCATCCCTCACAGTACACATTAAATTTTTTCCTCGATTAATGGCATTTTAGGGGTTAATGGGTAGGCTACATGACTCACAGTGTATTCATTTAATGGTTTCCCTTGATTAATGCCATTTTAGGGGTTAATATGGTAGGCTACATGCCTCCCAGTCAATCCATTTCATGTTTTTCATTGATTATTGGCAATTTAGGGGTTATTGGGTATGCTTGGTAGGCTACGTATGATTTAGTGGTGAAAATTATCAATGCGCCCCCCCAGTTTTGACTGTGGTATCTTATGTGCCCCCCCCCATATATTGTTCCTAGAGTGACCACTGATGTCAACAGTCCATATAACCAACTTGTATATTTCGTCTACATGAATATATTCAGAAAATATCCACAAAATGGGTTTCATGTGGTAACTTTTCACTAATTTCTTTCAGTCTCATAATCCAACACAAAATACAGCAAAGCCAGTTATGAAAAAACTGTACATGATGGAGCAAATGTTAGCTCATGTTTGCATTCAGCACCACATATATTTAGAAAAATGGTTTTATGACCTTCGCAGGCCTGTGTTATGCTTACTGATATGATAATTGATGTTGAGGAAACAATAAATCACACTTTTATTAGTTTTGTAACATTTTCCAAATCCAAGTGCTGTGGACATCCGGCATTACACTGAGCACTCTCTGAAACTTTCAGACATTAGCTGAAAAAAAATACATGAAGATCTATGTTCAAGCACATACACGCTACTGTGCTGCAAGTGCACACCTGTCCTATCGTGCCAAACCTCATGGGGACCAGAAGTCAAGTTGAATGGGAACAAAGTTCCCATGCTCCTTTTGCCACACAGTTATCAGCACATTGAAGCTTTTTAGGCCGGCGTCAGACGAACGCAGTCATCATGTTTGTGTTGCTGCACAGTTTAACGTCCATCGTAGCATAGTATAATGATCAATAGAGACCCACACACGAAGTACGTGCGCACCGAAGTTCGCACGCACCATGCAGATGCAACGGACGCAATTTAAGCAAACACGTAAAACCACTAAGATGGACGTGCAGTGTGCACCCCGTCTGCATAGCGGCCTGTGTGCGTTATGTTGCGATGTATGACGCAGCGCATTTGCGATGTCCATAACGTTGACGCTCAGAGGTTTTTATGGTCTGGCTGACTGTAACGGTCATTTAATTTTGATTCCCATTTTTCCCGTTTTTGTTCTACATCCGTCGAAAAAACGGACCATGTGGTGTCTACAGTATCTTCCGTCTGTAAGTCGGTCCGTTATGCAGGCACGCAGAGTGCGCTCAGACTGACATTCTTCTGACATTAGCCTTACACTCTTTCATTACTTAAAACCCCAGTACATATTTATATATATTTATAATATCAAATTTGAATGTGGGGTGGTGTGTGAAGTGCCCGACAGTTACATGGGGGGAATTTTGGTGAGTTCACACACTTAGACCCTATTCCAAGGTTGGTTTAAATGTAACCAGAGCTGTAGTAAACTTAACACTTATATAGACTATGGGCAGTGGCGTCACTAGGGTTGGTGTCACCCGGTGCGGTAACTTATGGTGCAACCCCCCCCCCCCGAGTTTTACGGATTTTTTTTTAACTACTCTTATTCCTAAATCAGTACTCCCATATAACACTGAATGCTCATACACACAGCGCACATTACTGTGAGGTTTATTGCTGTGGCGCTCTCTCATATGCTCACACAAATTTTTGTCAACTGCCAGCAAGTACGGTGCCTGTTCGAAGGCAGTGAAAGCACACATGGATATATATTGCCCCCAGCAGCTCTGGATATATTGCCCCCAGCAGCTCACCCATGGATATATATTGCCCCCAGCTCACATATGGATATATTGCCCCAGTTCACAATTATACATTGCCCCCAGCAGCTCACCTATGGATATATATTGCCCCAGCTCACATATGGATATATTGCGCCTCAGCTCACACATGGATATATTGTGCCTCAGCTCACACATGGATATATTGCCCCAGACCAGCTCACACATGGATATATTGCCCCAGACCCGCTCACACATGGATATTGCCCCAGCTCTCATGGATACTGCCCCCAGCACACATGGATACTGCCCCCAGCACACATGGATATGCCCCAGCTCTCATGGATATGCCCCAGCAGCTCTCATGGATATTGCCCCAGCTCCTCTCATGGATATTGCCCCAGCTCCTCTCATGGAGTTTGCCCCAGCTCCTCTCATGGATACTGCCCCAGCTGCTCTCATGGATATACTGCCCCAGCTGCTCTCATGGATAATGCCCCAGCTCCTCTCATGGATTTTGCCCAAGCTCCTCTCATGGCTATGCCCCCAGCTCCTTTCATTGATATTGCCCCAGCTCATGGATATGCCCCAGCTCATGGATATTGCCCCAGCTCATGGATACTGCCCCAGCTCATGGATACTGCCCCAGCTCATGGATATGCCCCAGCTCATGGATATGCCCCAGCTCATGGATATTGCCCCAGTTCATGGATATGCCCAGCTCATGGATATGCCCCAGCTCATGGATACTGCCCCAGCTCATGGATATACTGCCCCAGCTCATGGATATACTGCCCCAGCCCATGGATTTGCCCCAGCACATGGATATGCCCCAGCTCATGGATATGCCCCAGCTCATGGATACTGCCCCCCAGCTCATGGATATGCCCCAGCTCATGGATATGCCCCAGCTCATGGATACATATGCCCCAGCTCATGGATATGCCCCAGCACATGGATATGCCCCAGCTCATGGATAATGGCCCCAGCTCACCTCCTGCGCCGCGAGTTTGCTCCCTCTGAGCGTCTGGCAGCGCTTGGGCGCTCGCCTGGGGGAGCCACGTGACCAGCCGCGATTGGCTGGTGACATGTTTCCTCCAGGCGAGCGCCGAAGCTGCACAGCTTCAGACGCTCGCAGGGAGCGAACACGCGGCGCAGGGTGAGACACCCGCCCTTAGGGTGATGGTGTCACCCTAAAGGCGGGTGTCACCTGGTGCGGGCCGCACCTCCCGCCGCGACGCCCTTGACTATGGGCACTATTACATAGTTATTACAAAGCACTAAAAAATGGAGACGGTATGCAGGAAAATCTGCACCTGCACCCTTCGTGCCACCACCAGTGTCTGCTCATGGAGTCCTTTGGACTTTACACGTCCTGGCCGCAAGCTGGTTCTCGCGAGATCACACAGAGCTGCAGAGTGATCGCGGAGGGAGACTAGGAACTATTTGTACTCCATCTCACTCTGCTCCTGGGGAGAAGAAGCAGCGCATCGCGCCGCCCTTTTCACCGTAGGATGAAAGGTGCTTATGAGATTTTGGGGGTGGGGGGGGGGGTTAGAGCGTGTTAAGTGATTTTGTGTTTACAGAATCATTTAACACCAGCTTTTAGGAGTTGTTAAAATTGTCAAATCGCATCCCACCGTTACTAACTTCCGCCAGCACTGTGTAATACCTCCCATCTCGAGATGTTAAAAAATGATTGCACTCCCCATGTTAAATATAGAAGACGCCAAGTACACTAAGCTCACACAAGGTGCGAAGTGCAAACTGATTTCACAGCAGTGTAGCATCAACTATGGAATATTGATGCCAGACGTTAAACTTACTGATGCTAGTGCTACTGCTTACATATCGAGACGCTACGATAGCAACAACTATGTAATAGAGCCCTATAATGGCTCTTGTAAGTTTACAATAGCACTGGCTAAGTTTACACCAACCTTGGAATAGAGCCCTTATTATTTTATCCCTCATGTGGACACATCTATTTAAATGGCATGTGCTTGCTTTGCTGACTGCCTAGAATAATAATATGTACAATAATAAATTAGTTCTTAAAGTTGATAAAACAGAATATCGAAATGCCCACAAGGTGTGACTTTACTGAATTTCAGGTGCTCTCTTTCTATATTTTGCAAACAGATCCTAGAAATTACTATTCTGACAATTTTCGGTTATTTTTCTGCTTTCATTGACAGGTAAGCAGTGAGAGAAATGCTGCACAGGCTCTTGGCATGGAAATATTCTCTACCTTCCAGCTGGCATTCACAATCTTTGCAGTGGATGATCGTAAACGCAGAGATACGTCAGAGCCAGGCAGTCTTGCGATTGGTTTCTCTGTCATTGCTGGGGGTTTAACAGCGGTAAGAAGGAAATATTTACTGGCTGCAATTCCTCATTTACAAAAATTTGCTGTTGTTTAGAGAACACATCATGTGCATAGGATTCACAATGTTACCAGTTACAGGGCGCAAAGAGCAAGGAGTGCATCATTCTTTTAAAGCCGTATACGCTAGGGTTATTTTCATGATTAAGGTTACTATCAAGCATAAATTAGAGACAATTTTAAATAAAAAAACTTTTTTGGGCTTATTACAGCCCGAATTTTAGCAATAAGGGCTAATTTTTATCGGAATTCAGTTATGGCCAGATTTTTTTGTGAATGCAGGGATATCTTTTTCAGGTTTCTGTGTATGAAAGCAAAGATAATTTGTGTACAATGTCAGTTTGTGATTACAGGAGCCTGGGAAACATGCAGGCCATCAGGCTTGCTCTACAAAGCTTGCCTCTCATTAATTATCATTTGACGTTAAAGAGTAAATTTAGAAACATATTCATTAAATGACCAGTTATGAAATAAAGTCACACTGTCACAAATTTACTAATTTGCCTGACAATGTGTGTCACATTTCTCAACATTCAAATGTATGTATGTAATAATGAAGGAATATACATTTTATTAAAGCACCACTTTAACTGTGATCTCTTGCAACCTAGTACTGTCATTACATCCTAAAATAATTACAAGACATCAGGGGTAATTCACAGAGCGTCGACGTTCCATGTTGTTGCAAATAATGGTAAAAATCACCATTATTGCAGCTATGGTGAACTTCGGTTATCTACTGATGGAAAATCAAACAACAGCAGGTGAAGTTGCTCCAAATAACAATGAACAATGTTGCACTATGATGAACTATGGTGTCACCTTCATTCTTTTGTAAAATGTGTAAACAAAACACAATATTCTCCTTTTACCATTGTTTCACCGGTGAATTTTAAGGAGGCAAGCTCTATAGACCTCCCATACCAACTACAGTGAAAACGGTAGAGAACAATACTAGACAGCTTTGACTGAAAGATTAGTGGAAAATAAGATGAAATCTAATACAATATTACTAAGAGTGTAAGACAATAACTACAGAAAGAACCACATAGAACACTGCGCAGACAACTTCAGCAGAAATACAGTTGATGGAACAGCGAATGGTATGGTGGACTACGGTGGCATTTCCAATATGGCGGGTTCACCTTAGTCTTGTCGTACTTAGTTCACCAAAGTAAAATTGGCATTGAAATATATGTGATTAAGGAATAACCCCTAAAAATGTACACAGCGCAAATTAAGATCTACTCCAACTCTCTCACATCTTCCTGTTTTTCTTCATACAGGGGCATTTTTCAGGTGGCAGTATGAACCCAGCACGATCGCTAGGTCCAGCAGTGGTCACAGGGATCTGGGAAAATCATTGGGTGAGAAAATCCACTCTTCTGATTAGTAAAATCTCGTCATATTGAAATTTGCTATTCCATTACAGAATATCATTGTAGGTATTAAGAAACGATAAGTTTCAGTATATTTAAAGTGTTTTGGATTAATTTCCACAATGACTTAATAAAGGATCATGGAGTGAGACGATACATTGTCTCTCCTTGCTCTGATTAAAGCAGTCTTATCACATACTACTATGTGACCAGCATTCCTTTTCGTTAATTAACACAATGCCGTCAAAAGCTACAAAATATAGTGGATATTACACTAGTGAAGAGAAATCCATTATTGGAGAATTACACAATAATTAAGGCATAGGCATACTTACAGTACTTACTGGAACATAGGCATACTTACAGTAGGGCCAGGAGTCCCCACAATGTGGCGGAGTATGCAGACTCATAGGTCAGTGTGTGAGTATGCAGATACATGGGTTATTATTATTATTGTCATCATTTATATAGCGCCAACAGTTTCCGCAGCGCTTTACAGTAACCAAAGGGAACGAGATACAGATAAACGGACATATGATGGAAACAAGAGATGTAGAGGGCCCTGCTCATAGGAGCTTACAGTCTAGAGGGATTGGGGTTGAGAAAGACAAGAGGAATTTTACTAGACAGCAGGATCATTAGTGCCTGTGGTTTGGGAATGGTGGGGCCATAGAAGCAGCTTCAATCGTGTGTGAGTAGGTGAGCAGAGGGATGAGTTCCATCAGTGATGTGGTACGCTAATCTGAAGAGATGGGTTTTGAGAGATTTCTTGAAGACCTGAAGATTAGGGGAGAGTTTGATATGGCGAGGTAAGCCATTCCACAGGAACAGAGCTGCCCTTGAGAAGTCTTGGAGGCGAGAGTTGGCCGTGCGCGTGTAGACAGATGACAGGTGGAGATCACCTGCTGACCAGAGTTGTCTAGATGGGACGTGCTTGCGGAGTAACGAAGACAGGTAGGGAGGAGTTGAGTTATTGAGCGATTTGAACGTGAGCATCAGTATTTTAAACTGTGTCCTGGAACGTACAGGAAGCCAATGGAGGGACTGGCAGAGTGGGGAGGTATGCGAGGTGCGTTTTTTTGAGAAAAATAAGCCTGGCCCCTGCATTCATTACAGATTGCAAAGGGGCGATACGGGAGTTGGGGAGGCCAATAAGGAGCGAGTTGCAGTAATCAAGTCGTGAAATGACAATAGCATGAACCAGCACCGTTGCGGTATCTTGTGTCAGAAAGGAGTGAACACGGGCAATGTATTTGAGTTGAAAGTAACAGGATTTGGTCACTGTCTGAATGTGGGGAGAGAATGTTAGGTCAGAGTCAAACGTGACACCAAGGCAGCGAGCTTGAGGCGTTGGGCTAATGAGCGTTCCATTTACTCGTAGAGAGATAGGTGGTATTGGGTTCTTCTTGGAGGTAGGAATGACGAGAATTTCCGTTTTGGCAAGATTGAGTTTAAGGAAGCGGGAAGCTATCCAATTTGAGACGGCAGAGAGACAGTCAGTGACTCTATCCAGGAGACCTGGAGAGAGATCGGGGGAGTAGAGGTATAGTTGAATGTCATCAGCGTATAGGTGGTACAGGAATCAAAAGGAGCTGATCAGTTTTCCTAGAAAGGCAGTGTAGATTGAAAAAAGTAGAGGGCCCAGTACTGAGCCTTGGGGCACCCCAACAGAGACAGGCTGCCGGGAGGAGGTACTTCCTGCAAGTGAGACACTAAATGTTCGTTGGGACAGGTAGGAAGCGAACCATGAAAGAACAGAACCTTGAAGGCCTATATGACTAAGAGTTTGAAGGAGGATTGAGTGGTCAACTGTATCAAAGGTAGCAGAGAGGTCAAGAAGGATCAGCAGCGAGTAGCACCCATTGGATTTAGCATTTACAAGGTCATTGGTCAGTTTCGCAAGAGCCGTTTCTGTTGAGTGCAGTGAGCGGAAGACAGATTGCAGAGGGTCAAGGAGAGAGTGGGTGTACGTATTAACTCTTTGAATTATTTATCTAATATGTTTAGTCAGCGATAAAATAATTACCAACCCTGTTACTGCTTTCTCACTATTTCACACTTTTCCTCTTAGATATATTGGATTGGACCAATGGTGGGTGCATTTTTAGCTGGTGCTTCTTACGAGTTCTTTTTTGCATCCAGTGCTTCGCGTGAGAAGTTAGTTGCATGTCTCACTTGTAAGGACATTGAAATAGTGGAAACAGCAAGCATGTCACATTCATCGCTCTCTACTGCGACACAGACTGCAGCACGTACCCGGCCGTCAGAACGCAAGCAGGAACATACATAACTGGAAGTGTTACAAAATACAGAGTGAACAAGATTTTAATAGGCATTGAAAGTCTGCAGACATTGCAATGCTAGAGTCTCCTTCCGTGCAACAAAGTAACCGCAAGCCCCAGAGTTCTTCCTCCGATGTGATCAAATTCATCCACTCCACAAAGCAACTCTTGTACTGCCTGGCCATCTACCCTGCCCCAGTCTACTCTAATGCTATTAGCCTTCAGGTGTTTTTCACTACTCCATAGTCCATACACCTTAATAACTCCTTCACAAAATATGCAGTTGCTACAGTTTTCACATAATCTCGATGGCCATCAGTCTCACACTACCCTGCTTCTTATCATCTCATGTCCTTTCATAACCTTTAGATTGTAAGCACACAGCTGTCTGTCAGCACTTCTATTAGAGATGTGCATGCCGTTTTTTTTTTTCAGACAGGTTGGTGTTTCATTTCGGTCCGTTTCGTTTCGGAATTTCGGATCGATTCGGCATTCTGTTTTAATGGGTTATTTTGTTTTTGTGTGTTATTTTGTATTGATTTGTATTTCTTTTTTATGAGTTATTTTGTTTTTTATTGGTTATTTCAGAATGGGAAACAGATTACTACCAATAAAATGAAAGTCTCTATGCTTATTTGTATTTTTTAGGATTTTTTGGGCATTTTATGGGAATTTTTGGGTTAAACTTTAGGTTTCCTAACTTATTTTAACCACTTCGCTGCGGAGGACGCGGATTCCGGCAATCGCTGTGCCCCCCGGTGCGGGCTGACATGTTGGATGTCAGCCCGTCACTCCGGGACTGCCGCGGGCACAATAGATGTCATCGCGGCGGCGCAATGACATCTATTTCAGGCGCCCCCCGCGTGTGCGGAGGAGGCGCCTGAAAGGGAGGGGGGGAGGTCCTTCGGACCTCTCTCCCTCCCGATCGCCGGGGTCCTCAGCTTAATGCCAGGCACCGTTTGGAAGGGAACAGCCTGCCCTTCCAAACGGTACCTGGCATTAACCCCATGGGGGGCCGGATCACGAATCGGCGCCGAAAAGTGCCGGTTCGTGATCCTTTCCCGGATCTGGCCAACATCTTGGATGTCGGCCAAGCGTCCTGGAACTCCCCCTGAGGACTGGCGTCATCGTGCATAGCACGATGACGCCAGTCCTGGAGTTAACCCCTAACTGCCACCAATGGTGGAGAAAGGGGTTCCAATGAACCCCCTATCTCCCTATCCGTGGCAGCTAGGGGTTAATGTTTGATATCGTTGGATCGGCCAGAGCATGGCCTTTCCAACAATATCAAACATGCCCATGAAAAAAGTTTTTTTTAAAAAATAAAAATTAAAAATAAATAAATAAATAATAATAAAAAATAAACAAGTTTTTTATTTGTTTTGTTAATGCAGCAATATTGTTCCCATTTAATTTATAATGTGAACAATGATGCTGCACTAACGATTTTTGTATGGGGTGCGTTTGTTAAAAATAGCAAAATTTTCCTCCCAAAAAATGTAACGAGACCCAATTTCTAATTTTTTTAACAAGCGCACCCCGTAGAAAATATAACCGCAAACGATCGCATGTTAAAATGTGAAAAAAAACACTTTACACGTTGTAAATTTTTGAAAATTAAAATTTTATTGCATATTTTGTTATAATATACAGACAGGACATAACGTATACATATAATAATGACATATTATGAATCTGCCGAGTCTGCCAGAAAGAACGATATATAATATGTCTGGGTCATATATTAAAATATGGCTTCAAAACACGGTTAAACATGATGAGCGAAACCGGTAAAAATGAGCTCAGCACACAGGCGGGAAATGCCTCAGCAGCGAAAGGGTTAAAGAAACTAGGCTTTTTTTCCAGCATAGTTTTCAATGTAAAAAAATATTCACGTTTTTATTAAATATTTATTAAACCGTTCATTATTTTCCATTGCAGCAATAAGCCATTTTGTTTATTTATTTTTTAGGATTTTTTATAAATTTTTGGGTTAAACTTTAGGTTACCGAACTTTTTTTTAAATTTGATAACGAGGTGTGTTTTTTTTCTTTGCAGAACGCATGCAGCTGTATTATTTTCTTACAGTCTGTCTAGTTCAGCAACGAATTGGATACATTGTGGCAGAACCATAGGCAGTTCTGAGCCTTAACCATGGTCCTGAAAGTGAAATTATTATTATTATTATTATTATTCTTTATTTATAAAGCGCCAGCATATTCCGCAGCGCTGAAATATAGTATGATAATATATTTCACTTTCAGGACCCTATGAACTATGGGGTTCGTCTGAATAAACCTGCCGAATGAAACCACCGAACAGCAGGGAATTTTGACAACTTGTCACTGCTGTTCGGTGTTCTCTGAATAGGTTAACCTTTGCTTCTCTATGGGTACTTTCACTGCCTTCCAACAGGCACCGTACGTACAGGCAATTCGACAAAATTTGGCGAACTGCCTGCTCTCTGAATGGTCCCAAAATGGCACCGTACGGGGAAATTCACTGTTTGGTGACATTTTGGGGCCAGATCGGCTCTCTCTGTAAAAATACAATTTAAAAAAAGGCAATTTTTTTTTTACATTATCTATTCTCTGTTGTATATAACTCAAGAACCAATAAACAGATCAATAAAGGCAGTATTTTTGGATTCCATTAAATGTTTTTGACTTGACAATGACCATAATCCTGTAGATGACACATATATTGAATGCCTCATTGATGAGAATTAAATACATGACAATGCTGATGCAAAAATCAAAACAAATATATTATCCTGCACACTGACAATTGGGTGCACAACTACTCACAGGATTCCTCCACCGCCCTACAAAATGACACTCTAAATAAAAAGTAGTTAGATGGCACAACCATAAGCTATAACAAACAGAAAATCATAAAAAATATATAATCTTTATTCAATGCATAAAATACCAAGTCATCTCAATCAATATATTACAACATATATATACATAAACAAATGAAGAGAAAGCCGGGCACTCACAACCGAGTGTGCAATGATTGCTGTAGGGCAGGACTTCCTGCAATAGGATTCAATGCCCTGGTGCAGACTCCCATAAAAGAGTAAATACAAAAATTGCTAAGGAAAGGGAGGCACTCAGGGACTTGGTGAAAAGATAAAATAATAAACTTTATTGAGGTCTACATAAAAACCGAAGGTTTCGGCCCAATAAGGGCCTTTATCAAGGTAAAAACAAGACTAAAATACAGTCATTATATAGGCTGAAAAGGGAGCGATACTTACCCACCCCCTCCGCGGTGGCTGGAAAGGCTGGCGTTCAAAACCCCGGTGTGAGATTCAGGTGGGGCTGACGTCATCATGGTGCGGCAAAGCGCCATTTTGCCGTTAGCAACCAGCGCCGAGAGGGGAGGGCAAGCCCGATCTCATTGCGAACATAAAATTACAAGCAGATCCCCAGAAGGGGGACCCGATAGTTGGTAAAGTCATGTCAAAAATTGAAGGAGGAGAAGGACAAGATTATGGAGAACAATGGATATGCTGTAATGAACTGTTATAGAAATGTATAAAGCTGAATAAGTGAAAGATGTAATGTGCATACAGGTGGATAGTGGCCCAGTGGAAATGTGTGCATAAAAAATAGAAATGAAAATAATGAAAAGAAATAAAAAATGAAAATGAAAAGATTTCAGCAGCCCCTTCTTATCCGTTACCGTTGGGCGAAGAATCTACGAGACATTCTGGTTCACACTGATCCCAGACCTCCGCTTCCCCCCATATCCTCTTCTGGCAAGAATGGCTGTTATCGTTGTCCCAGCTGTGTCACTTGCCACCATATGTCTACAGGCGACTCTTTTGCCCATCCCCACAGTGGAAAGAGATATCCCATTTGCCATTGTATTTCCTATATGACGACACATGTCATCTATCTAATCACCTGCCCCTGCGGCTTGGCATACGTAGGGAAAACTGATCTTTCTTTACGGGATCACATAAGGGGGCACTGTTTGGCCATTATGACCACTTTTCGAGATGGACGCACAGAGAAACCCGTGGCAAAGCACTTTTTGGTGGTCCAGCATTGTCTCCCGACGCTCCGCTGCATCGCAATTGATCACGTACCCCCCCTCTCCAGGGGAGGGAATCGTTCCCAAATGCTCCTGCAGAGTGAAACATATTGGACTTGAACATTGGACACTGTAGCCCTGTCTTCCCTGCTCCCTTTCACTGTCCCCTCTCACCTTCTCTCTTTTTTTAATATATATTTTTCCTCATTTTTTTCATTATTTCTTTCCACACACCCTCACATTACACGCAGTGTTTGTTTTCCTATCCACTTCCCATACACAGTTTTTTTCACACACCACGGGATCATCATCCCCCTCCTCACATTCACTGTGCTTGTTCACTCTTCATTTTTTACCACATTTTTCATTTTCACTTTTTATTTTTCTTATTTTTTATTTTTCATTTATTTTTCTTTTTTATTTCTTTTCATCATTATTATTATTATTATTCTTTATTTATAAAGCGCCAGCATATTCCGCAGCGCTGTACAATAAGCACAGTATAGACAGGGTTACAATACATTGAACAACATTTGACAAACAGTACAGGAGGAGATGAGGCCCTATTCCCGTAGGAACTCACAATCTGGGAGGGTTGGGGTTGGAAACAGGAGGAGAGGACTGCAAGGTGAGAGTGATGGACTGCTTGTGTCAGTGAGTTGGGTGGTAGGCTTCCCTAAATAGGAACGTTTTAAGGGAGCGTTTGAAGGAAGAGAAGTTAGGGGAAAGTCTGACAGTACGAGGGAGAGCGTTCCAGAGAGTGGGGGCTGCGCGTGTGAAGTCCTGCAGTCTATCATGGGAAGAGGTGATGCGGGGAGAACCTAGGCGCAGGTCACTGTTTGACCTTAGGGAGCGGGCTGGGGTGTATTTGGTGATTAGTGAGGACAGGTAGTGGGGCGCTGAGTTAGTGAGGGTTTTGTAGGTAAGGATAAGGATTTTGAACTTAATTCTGCAGTGGATGGGGAGCCATCATTTTCATTTCTATTTTTTATGCACTCTTCCATCCAGCAACACGTCACACCCACACATTTCCTCTGGGCCAATATCCACCTGTATGCACATTACGGTCCCTATTACAACCTTCGCATTAAAACGCGGGCACAAGGGAGGAAAAACTGCGCCCGCAGCTTTTTAACGCTAGAGTACAATGCAGGTGCAAAAAATGCTGCTCAGAGGGTGAGTATAAGATTCTATTTATACTTTTTTGGGCTGGTGTTAACGGATTTTGCAGAAGCGGAAGCCGTTAACACCAAGTCCGGCTCTGGTTGACCAGAGCTGGACATTAATCAGCGTTGGGACTTTGTAATCCAGCGCTGATTAACACTTTGCGCTCCCCATGTTAAGTATAGGGAGCACAAAGTACAGTAACCTCGCGCTGAAAAGCGCAAGGTACCAAACGCAAACGGGTTCAGTAATATGCGGTAAATGCCGCTGCAAACGTTAATGCTCACGCAAGTGAGCGTTAACGTTTGCGTGAAGAATGTAATAGGGCCCTACATCTTTCACTTATTCAGACGCCAGCTGAGACGTGCAGCGTCTAATCAGAGATAACACTTCCGGCATGGGAGGGTGAGATTGCAAACGGCGTGGAGTCACTTTATCTTTTTTCAGTATAAATGTTATGGTGTTTCATTATTGCTTTTAACCTTGAAAAAGGCTCTTAGGTGAGCCGAAACGTTGGTTTCTTTTAATGTAACGCCAATAAAGTTTGTTGTTTTACTTTAAGACCGAGAGTGCTCCCATGCTTGTTCATATATACATTTTTTCAGGGATTTTTTTGCACCTCGGCAGATTTAATCATCTCTTAGGTTTTAAACACAGCGCTACACAAGCCTTACTGTGGCAGTACCCATTTTTGGCCACCGGAGGGAGAAAAGCGCGATAAGAGACACTCAACATGGGGACTACATTTCCCGGCATGCTCTGGGAACGGACACAGGAAGTGGGTGGGACACGCCGAGTTACATCCTGAGCCTCGTGGAGATAGCTGGCAGAGCGCGCCAGGGAGTGAAGGAGACAGGACACAGTGCTGCAGAGTGGAACAGTGACTAGGCCAGAACGCAGGTGTGGCCTATTAGGATTCCAGATTGGGTTATCCAGCCTTGTAAGAGGGAGACCCAGTGATCCACAGATATTACCCAAGCTGCTATCAAGGAAGCCGGAGGACCCTCGAGTTAGGAGTACCGCAGGTCTATCGGATTGGGAGAGCAGGCGGTAAGCCGGACAAGTCGTGGCCGGAGCCGAGAGAGAGCCAGACAACAGATCCAGTAGCCAGTATCCCAGTGAAGCATCGAGCGGAGAGACGTCCTGGGTCAGCGGAGCCTTGGTTATCGAGCGGATGGGTGAGAGGCCTCCAAGGCCGGTTGTAAAGCAAGAAAGCACGCTGTTGTTTGTTCCAAAAACCCACAGGGCCCCAACTTGACTAGTCGAAGACACCGCTTTAAGTAATTCACTGGCCAGTTGAATAGTACCCGGGTACCATAACACACACACACTTACAGTCCGGGACTTAACCTGTGCGGGACTCACTCCCTAATATCCAGAAAGGGGTTAAAGAATCGTATCTTATCCGCTGCGCGGTTTCCTCGAATTACGAAGCATTGTATTTTCTTTTCCGCTACGCGTTTTCCTCGAATTACGAAGCATTATATTTTTCTGTTCCGCTGCGCATTTTCCCGAAATACGAAGCCTCGTATTTCTTTTCCGCTGCGCGTTTCCCGAAATACTAAATACTGTAAATATATCCACGAATACCGTGTTATCCATTATATGCTTTTATTGCTAGTAAACTGTTTAAATTATAAAATCCACAACGGTGCTGGAGTATATTTATTCCCTAGTGCGGGGAGACTGACCCGTGGTTCAATTTCAGCGGCTCCTCCGGGAGTGAGCGCTACACTTGGTTCACACCTGCGCGTTTTTTTACGTTGCGCAATATGAGCGTTTTTTTACGCGTGTATCGCGCAAACGTAAAAAACGTGCGAACACGCATTGCAGCGCGTTCACGGCCATAGAATGCACAGTGAACGCGCTGCAAATACACCCCAAAGAAGCTCCCATACTTCTTTGGGCATAGGATGTTTTACAGTACGTTCCTGCACGCTGTAAAATGCCCAGGTGTGAACGGGTCCCATAGGAAATCATGGGTTTTCCGTGTCTCGGCGTTGTACAGCGCGGAGGAACGCGCTGTAAAATGCTGAGGTGTGACCCCAACATCAAAGTGTTGTGCTTAACTTTTCTGGTTGAATTATATTGAATATATATATATAAATGCCAGTATCAACCTGCATAAACCACGAAGAGGTACTGTGCCCAGGTGCAAAAGTCCAAGCAACAATATACAAAAAAAGGGAGAAATGGATGCACTCAAGGGCTTCATCAAATAGTTAAAAATTATGCTTTATTGAATATCCATTGACCTACCTGACGGTTTTCCTGAGTGTGTCTCGGGGTTAAATTTCACCGCTGAGAGTGTTAACCCCGAGACACACTCGGGCTGGATACATTACCTCTCCCTGTGCTTCTTCGCTGATCCCCGCTGTCTCCTCCGACGATTGTGACCTCATACTTCCTGGATTCCTTCTCGCGAGGAGGGAACCAGGAAGTATGTTGTCGTGATTGCCATAGGAGACAGCGGGGGACATCGAGGGAGCGCAGGGTTACCGTGTCCAACATAGGGATTTAACCCCGAGCCACAGTCAGGATACCGCTGGGGGGGGGGAGACCACTTTCAGACAAGAAATTCGGCAGAAATTAGACCGCCAGGGAGGTTAAAAAGTGCCCATCTATCTGCATCTTCCGACGTATCGGCCCCCACAGGGGCCTTTATCAAGGTAGTGGGCAGCAGGGAAACAACATGTATTTACATACAAAATAAAAGACATCAATTAGCCACTTACCCAGCCTGTGGCACGCTGCCAGGTGAATCGCCGGATCCCCATGGGGCATGGCGCTCATTTCCGGCTCGCGTGCATAATGATGATGTCACTAGCTAGCGATGGTAGTGCTCCCAGGCAACCATTGCCAAGGAAAAGCGTCCATGCCTACTGAAGGAGTAAAAACAACATGGAAAGTAGATGCAGTGCGATCAAGTATATCAAAAAACTGAATGACATATGGCGTGCCCAAGCATGTCACATAACGATAATCTACCATTAGAACAATCTAACATAAACTTATCAATAAAATGATCCACTAGTGAACAATAAGATCTCTGAATAAGCGATATACAAGAACAGAGAGAATATGTACATGTAATGGTAAAGATAAAAATAATACAATAACAATAAAAATAAAAATGTACTGAACCATCTAAATATTGTGTTAGTGAACAATAAATGAGAAAAAAATTTCCATCTCATTTTTTTCATCTTATTTATTGTTCACTAACACAGGGCTATATTACATAGTTGGTGCTAACTTAACCAGAGCTGTTGTAAACTTAAAACCGCCATAGGCTATAATGGCTCTGGGAAGTTTACAACAGCTTTGGTTAAGTTAGCACCAAAATTGTAATATAGCCCACAATGTTTAGATGGTTCAGTACATTTTTATTTTTATTGAACAATTTCATTTTTTTTCAGTTTTAGTTAAAATCGCGTATTTTCTCAGAAAAATCCAGTAACAGGTTACCATTTCTAATTTTTTTCAGAAAAAGTAACCCATAGAATATATAACAATAAAGGCTCGGATGATAAAATTACACACTGTAAATGATTTGAACTATATTACAGTGGAACGCTCTGGATTTTGTATGTTATCCCCAGTGGTCTCACAGAAGCATCCTTACGAAAAATGCATGTTCAGGTTGAGTGAACCCATTCTGGTTTTGTTTGCATGGTACAGTTTGAGGGCTGACCACCATCTTTGGTTTTGCACCCCTCACAATCACCGTGCAGGTTCTATTTAAATCTTGATCTGTCAGGAGCCCCAGGAAGACGCACATAACTAGTGAATATACTGAAAAGAGCAGTCTTGAGATTGGCAAGGAAGATGCACTTGTTCCATGAGCAGTGTGAAGGCCCTAGTACTCGTGTAAGTCAATGCCAAAGACATATGCCACTAAGGCCCGTGTCAGACAAACGCAGTGATCACATCTGTGTTGCCTCACAGTTTAACGTCCGTCCTAGCATAGAATCATGAGCACTAGGGACCCACACACTAATTGCGTCCGCACCGAACTGCGCACGCACAACGCACGTGGCAAATGGACGCAAGTTAGGCCAGAACGTCAAACCGCTAGAACGGACACGCAGAGTGCGCAACGTCCGCGTAGCATTCTGTGTGAGTGATGAGATGTCAGACGCAGCGCATTTGCGACATGCAGCACCTTGACGCACACAATGGCTTTCATAGGCGTGCGCAGCCTATTGCATTAGGGTGTGCACCCAAAAGTTCAAACACACACACACATTATATATATATATATATATATATATATATACCAATCTGTGTCCCAGCAACAGCCTTTCAGATCTCCATTCAGGTAGAGTCAAGACGCCACGGTGCCCACTCCATAAATTCCGTGTGTATTATCCAGCATGAGGGGAGTCACACACGTGTATATAAAACAAAAAAGTTTATTGAATCATGTTTAAAATAGACCGACGTTTCGGCTCACATCTGAGCCATTATCAAGGATACAACAATAAACAAAACGTGCACATAAATACATAAAACTAAATAACACTCACCAATCCCTCCCTTCAACGCCGATTGTTTCTGCACCTGCACTCAATTATCCAGCATGCAATGCAAGTCAGCGTTCCTACGTGTGAGCTCACCCACGCAACGTGCTCCATCTCCACGTAGGAACGCTGACTTGCATTGCATGCTGGATAATTGAGTGCAGGTGCAGAAACAATCGGCATTGAAGGGAGGGATTGGTGAGTGTTATTTAGTTTTATGTATTTATGTGCACGTTTTGTTTGTTGTTGTATCCTTGATAATGGCTCAGATGTGAGCCGAAACGTCGGTCTATTTTAAACATGATTCAATAAACTTTTTTGTTTTATATACACGTGTGTGACTCCCCTCATGCTGGATAATACACACGGAATTTATGGAGTGGGCACCGTGGCGTCTTGACTCTTCCTGAATGGAGATCTGAAAGGCTGTTGCTGGGACACAGATTGGTAAATATTGTGGATGATCACGTCCCTTAGCACCCTCAATTTTTTCAACTATTGTATACATCACAAACTCTGACATTCACCGATTTTTATCGATTTACTCATGGAGGACTTTTTACAACAGGCAGGGGCATATAAGGATTATGCAGAAATTCTGCACATTACAGATGAACAAGCCCTTAAAGCCTTATGGCCAATTACCCCGGAGCAATTAAATCACCATCCTACATTGAAAGACATATATTTCGATTTAACAAAATTGAAACGAAAAGAAGTGGATTACAATCTACACGGCATATTCCTATCGGATTATTATCGCAGCAAACGTATTCCTCGAGGATTCAGGATACGCAATGCACCTACCATTGGCAGACACAACCCGGATTTTTGTAAGAAATGGGTGGCTATCGCCAATCGCTGCTCTCTAGATTGGATGGTTATTACAATCGAAGAAGTGGGAAGAGAAATGACAGCCACACAGCAGCATATTAATAAATATGAGATGGACAATGTATCCACCATCACGACGGCAGCGTTTGCCCTGCAGTTAGTGAAGATACAAGAAGATCTTGACCAGTATAGATCGGATTTAATTCGATTTAAGAAGCAAAAAGTGGACAAAGTCAATTTTGATTACACCTCACATTCAGTATATAGATGGCTAAGTGGAGATCGACCGAGGAACAACACCTATCGTTACAGGAAAAAAAATCAAACCAACTCAATCCACAATTGATATAACTTCAGGCGAGTCAGCCTCCGAAGTAGAGGGAAATCAAGTTAATACACCTAACATCAGCAGAAAGCCTTTTTTAGGGGACAACCAGACACAGGACACAGAGATACCGTCAACATCACGAATACAAACCAGGGGTTCCATACACCCAAGATTATGGACAGGCAAGAGAATACGACGTGGGGCGAAGAGGAAAGTGCCCCAGATGCAGACCACCGCTACACAAGAGATAGCCCTGATTTTCAATTTATCTAAGAAAAAGTTGGACAATGTTCACCTTCAAGTATTAAGCAAGGGGTTAACATTTGTCCCTACTTCCAAGAAAACAGAATTGGAAATGGATGTCCAGAATTATAAAATCACTCGGAGCTTAGCCATACATGAAAACTATATTCGGGACAGCACCCCAGTAGATGCTCAATTGAGATTAAAAAGCACAAGAGATATTAAAACCGCCAATCAATTCATCAATACTTTTAGTAAGATACAATCGGAAGAAATCAGAAGGCTTACACTATCCAATACATCCTCTAAATCTAATCTTACACGTGAAGAGTGGGCTGCAATCAAAGATTTGACCTCTGACTCCAGCATTATCATCAGGGCTGCTGATAAAGGCGGAGGGATCGTGATCATGGACTATGAATACTATAGAAATGAGATCTATCAACAACTAGCAGATGGGAATACTTACAGTAAAATCACCTATGATCCAACTAAAGAGATTGATGCCAAAATAACATCGATTGTTGAGATAGGGACACAGGCTCAATTCATCACAGAGATCACAGCCAAATTTCTACGTGTACAATTCCCTAAAATACCAGTGTTGTACACGATTCCTAAGATCCATAAGGATTTACAAAATTCGCCAGGCAGACCCATTGTCTCGGCAAGAGGAGGACTGCTCGAACCACTTGGCAAATTCATAGACAAAGTCTCCAAAGTTACCATCCAAAATCTTCCAACATGTATTAAAGACACAACAGATTTTCTTGACAGATTACAAACCTTAGAAGTTCCAGAAACTCCATGGATATTGGCATCAATGGACGTCAAAAGTTTATACACCATTATCCCGCACAGTGAAGGGATAGCATGCTTTAAAAGGGTGTTGGAAGAATCACAACTCTATCAAGGTCCTCCGATTGAATACCTTATTGAATTGTTAGCCATTACACTAGAAAACAATTATTTTCGGTTTGAAAAACATTTTTACTTTCAAAAGTCGGGAATGTCGATGGGGGCTGCAATGGTGCCATCCTACGCCAATGCATACATGTATATTTTTGAAAAACAATACTTGTTGACTTTACCTGATAACCAACTCTTATTTTTTTGCAGGTTTGTAGACGATATATTTCTAATTTGGGGCGGAGATGAGAGGTCTTTTAAGACCATGGTGCAAAATCTGAATGAGCTTGCTACCCCTGTGAAAGTAACTGCATGTTGTAGTACACAGTCAATAGCATTTTTAGATGTTGAGGTATTTTGTGTGGGTAATAAACTGGGTTATACCCCGTACCGTAAAACCACTGACAGAAATTCACTACTGCAAGCTGACAGTCATCACCCACACCATCTTAAAAATTCATTACCTATATCGCAATTTTTGCGAGTGTTCCGATGCAACAGTGATCAAGATCGGTGTGATCAACAATTACAGAGCATGTATATGAGGTTCAGGAATAGGGGATATTCTGTAAAACAATTGGACACAGCTTTACAAAAAGCAAGTCTTCGCTTTAAACATCACAAAGAAAAAATTAATTCACCCCTTACCCGTATATGCTTACCTGTAACATATGGCAAATATGGTGAAAAAATTGCCAATAATTTGAGAAAACACTGGGATTCTTTCCAGTTTGATAGTTCTCTACCGGAACAATTTAAACAACCACCGCTCATTAGTTTTAAACGTACTAAAAATCTACGTGACTTGTTGGTTCACACAGATCCGGTTGATTCATACATGCCAACTTCAATTATTACCAAAAAAGGTTGTTTCAGGTGCTTAGGCTGCGTTACGTGCAGCCACATGAACACTGGAACATCATTTGTACATTAATGGACAGGACGTAGGTTTTCAATTAAACATCGTATAACATGCCAAACGGAGTTTGTTATATATTTTTTATTATTATTATTATTCTTTATTTATAAAGCGCCAGCATATTCCGCAGCGCTGTACAATAAGCACAGTATAGACAGGGTTACAATTACATTGAACAACATTTGACAAATAGTACAGGAGGAGATGAGGGCCCTATTCCCGTAGGAACTCACAATCTGGGAGGGTTGGGGTTGGAAACAGGAGGAGAGGACTGTAAGGTGAGAATGATTGATGGTTGCGTCAGTGAGTTGGGTGGTAGGCTTCCCTAAATAGGAACGTTTTAAGGGAGCGTTTGAAGGAAGAGAAGTTAGGGGAAAGTCTGACAATACGAGGGAGAGCGTTCCAGTGAGTGGGGGCTGCGCGTGTGAAGTCCTGCAGTCTATCATGGGAAGAGGTGATGCGGGGAGAAGCTAGGCGCAGGTCACTGTTTGACCTTAGGGAGCGGGCTGGGGTGTATTTGGTGATTAGTGAGGACAGGTAGTGGGGCGCTGAGTTAGTGAGGGTTTTGTAGGTAAGGATAAGGATTTTGAACTTAATTCTGCAGTGGATGGGGAGCCAGTGAAGGGACTCGCAGAGGGGAGCGGCAGAGACAGAGCGGCGGGTGAAGTGAATTAGCCTGGCGGAGGCGTTCAGGATGGATTGTAGGGGGAGAGGCGGGACAGAGGGAGGCCAGATAAGAGATTATTGCAATAGTCGAATCGGGAGATTACCAGGGCGTGTATGAGTTGTTTTGTGGTGACAGCGGTAAGAAATGGCCGAATTCTGGAAATATTACGCAGTTGGTATCGGCAGGAGGAGGAAAGAGACTGGATGTGGGGGATGAAGGAAAGAGCAGAGTCAATTAATTACTTGCCCTTGTGGCTTAAATTATGTAGGTAAAACGGATTTAACCCTTCGGGACCGTATTTGTTGACATCGCTCAGCCATCAATACGGCGTACCGCGATGGACAGACCGATAAACCGGTTGCTAAACATTTTCTCAGTCACCAACATCGCTTACCATCATTAAGATTTATGGGCATTGATCACATTCCACCATTGAGGAGGGGAGGTAATAGATCCCAGATACTTTTGCAGCGTGAATCCTTTTGGATTAAGACGCTCGATACTCTGGTGCCCAGAGGATTAAATGAATATAATTCACTTACTTGCTTTTTGAGTGAGAGATAGATATAAATGATGGGTATAGCAGACTGTGAACACAATATACAGTTGTTTTCAAAATTATTCAACCCCCACTGAAATTGAGTGTTTTGGCCAGTTTGACATTGATTTTGATCATTCAGTCATCTTGCTTACAATTAAATCAAAGAGGCACGTGTAGGTCAGACAAATATAACATAACATTTATAATGAAATAACCACAAATGTCTTTTCTGTGCTCACATCATTATCAGTTTTATTCAACCCCCAAGTGACATTCAATCTTAGTACTTAGTACAACATCCTTTTACAGTTATAACAGCTTTTAAACGTGAAGCATAGCTTGACACAAGTGTCTTGCAGCGATCTACGGGTATCTTCGCCCATTTGTCATGGGCAAAAGCCTCCAGTTCAGTCACATTCTTAGGCTTGCGCACTGCAACTGCTTTCTTTAAGTCCCACCAGAGGTTCTCAATCGGATTTAAGTCAGGTGACTGCGATGGCCACTCCAAAATGTTCCAGCCTTTAATCTGCAACCATGCTCTAGTGGACTTGGAGGTATGCTTGGGATCATTGTCCTGTTGAAAGGTCCAACGTCTCCCAAGCCTCAGGTTTGTGACGGACTGCATCACATTGTCATCCAATATCTCCTGGTACTGAAGAGAATTCATGGTACTTTTCTCCACTCTACGCTTCAGGTAGCGCACAGCAGTCGAAGTCAGCATCTTCTTTCTGCCACGACCAGGTAGCGTTTCAACAGTGCTCTTTGCCTTGAATTTGCGAATGATGCTTCCTATGGTCTCTCTTGGTATGATTAACATCTTTGCAATCTTCTTATAGCCATTGCCCTTCCTGTGAAGAGTAATCACCTCTTCTCTTGTATTCCTGGACCATTCTCTTGACTTCACCATGTTTGTAACCACACCAGTAAATGTCTAGAAGGAGCTGAGTATCACAGTCATTTTAAAGCTGCCTAATTGGTGCTTATTATGCTTTATTGCTGCTCCGTGACATCCACAGGTGTTTTCAATACCTGATTGAAAACACTTGAATGATCCTCTGTTCTTCAGCGTGGTAGTCTTTAAGGGGTTGAATAATTGTGTCAATGAAGAATTCACAAAAGAAACATTTACTACTGTATTACAAAACCAATTGATGTCATTTTAGTTGCATATGGTTCTTTAAAAAGTCCTTGTAGGATTTCATTCTGAATACAATTACAAATGTACCACACTAAATTCCCTAAAACCCTTTACAGCATTGGGGGTTGAATAATTTTGAACACAACTGTAGATGTTCCAATAAAGGTCTTTTATAAACAATTAACAGCATTTACAATCGTTTTAAAAACGGTTAAATAGGAGATCATAGAAGGGTTGGTCCATGGTACAAAAGTCTCATTATAATTGCATGCATACAAGTTGTTTTTCCATCCATCATTATTAACATCTATATTTTTAGCAACAGTGTTTAATGTCCTTCTTGATTGCTTTTTAGTGATTGTTTTTATTTGTTTGATTGTGAAGCACCATCACCATGGAGATGGAGCACGTTGCGTGGGTGAGCTCACACGTAGGAACGCTGACTTGCATTGCATGCTGGATAATGGAGTGCAGGTGCAGAAACAATCGGCGTTGAAGGGAGGGATTGGTGAGTGTTATTTAGTTTTATGTATTTATGTGCACGTTTTGTTTATTATTGTATCCTTGATAATGGCTCAGATGTGAGCCGAAACGTCGGTCTATTTTAAACATGGTTCAATAAACTTTTTTGTTTTATATACACGTGTGCGACTCCCCTCATGATATAGATATATATATATATATATAATTTCACGCACCCTTATGCAAACATACACAGACACACACTCACGCATTCAGCCAAATTATATCATTACTCTAGGGGTCATTCACAGAGCATTGAAATGTTGCCGACTGTTGTTCCCCGCACTTCGGGGAATCAAATTGCCCCACCCTGCGGTGAATTCACCATTCACCGCAGGGCCCCCAAAGTGCAGGGAATCAGCCATTCGCAACAGGAACCAGGACGCCGCGATCGGCCGGAGGTGACTGCGAGAGGACAGCAAGGGAACGCAGGGACAGGTATGTAACAGCCCAGGTGTGGCTCGGGGTTACTGCTTTCAGCATTGAAATTTAACCGCGAGCCACACGCGGGAAAACCGCCAGGGGGCTGAACAAATGCACTGATTTTGACGTATAAAAATGTCAAAATCGGACCGCCAGGGAGGTTAAGGTCTTGCTGCCAAGCACCAATATTTAGTCTCCTACCTGTATCTCACGATGCTTTATTCACTATTCTTACTTTGTGCAGTGCAGGCAGAAGATATAGCAGCGATTCTAGCAGCAATACCAGCCTTTTGGATGCAGGGCAAGGGGGCAACGCCGGGCTGAGACAAGGACACGGGTGCCGAATTTTGCACACAGCAGCCTGTTTAAAGACAAATACCTGCATTTACATACACAGCCATACGTTTACATAACTATATATCCCCTACACCCCGGGGGTATGTAGCAATTAAACTCCCAGTAGTGTGTGGTATGTGTGTGAGCGTAGCAGAGAATCCACAGCAATAAAAACGCACAGTAATGTGCGGTATGTATGAGCGTGTCACAGAGCTCCACAACAAAACTCACAGTAATGTTTGCTGAGTATGGGCGTATCAGAATCCACAGCAATAAAACTCACAGTAATGTGCAACGTGTATGAGCATATCATAGAATCCACAGCAATTAAACTCAAAAATGTGCTCTGTGTATGAGCGTATTACACATTCCACAGCAATAAAAACGCACAGTAATGTGCGGTATGTATGAGCGTGTCACAGAGCTCCACAACAAAACTCACAGTAATGTGCAACGTGTATGAGCATATCACAAAATCCACAGCAATAAAACTCCCCAGTAATGTGCTGTGTATGAGCGTATCACAAAATCCACAGCAATAAAACTCCCCAGTAATGTGCTCTGTGTATGAGCGTATCACAAAATCCACAGCAATAAAACCCCCAGGAATGTGCTGTGCGTATCAGCGTATCACAAAATCCACAGCAATGAAACCCCCCCAGTAATGTGCTCTGTGTATGAGCGTATCACAAAATCCACAGCAATAAAACCCCCAGGAATGTGCTGTGTGTGTGAGCGTATCACAAAATCCACAGCAATAAAACCCCCCAGTAATGTGCTGTGTGTGTGAGCGTATCACAAAATCCACAGAAATAAACCCCCTGTAATGTGCTGTGTGTGTGAGCGTATCACAAAATCCAGAAATAAACCCCCAGTAATGTGCTGTGTGTGTGAGCGTATCACAAAATCCACAGATATAAACCCCCAGTAATGTGCTGTGTGTGTGTGAGTGTATCACAAAATCCAGATATAAATCCCCAGTAATGTGCTGTGTGTGTGAGCGTATCACAAAATCCACAGAAATAAACCCCCAGTAATGTGCTGTGTGTGAGCGTATCACAAAATCCACAGAAATAAACCCCCAGTAATGTGCTGTGTGTGTGAGCGTATCACAAAATCCACAGAAATAAACCCCCAGTAATGTGCTGTGTGTGTGACCGTATCACAAAATCCACAGAAATAAACCCCCAGTAATGTGCTGTGTGTGTGAGCGTATCACAAAATCCACAGAAATAAACCCCCAGTAATGTGCTGTGTTTGTGAGCGTATCACAAAATCCACAGAAATAAACCCCCAGTAATGTGCTGTGTGTGAGCGTATCACAAAATCCACAGAAATAAACCCCCAGTAATGTGCTGTGTGTGTGAGCGTATCACAAAATCCAGAAATAAACCCCCAGTAATGTGCTGTGTGTGTGAGCGTATCACAAAATCCACAGAAATAAACCCCCAGTAATGTGCGGCGCCTATAATATATAAAAGTTGACCCCTCTCCTGCTTTTTTTTTTTTCATTTGCAGGGAGGGGGTTGAATTTTGGTCCAGAGGGGGGGGGTCAAGGAGGGGGAACCCGGCTGGCCGCATCCAATGGATAGCCGCCAGGACCTCTCACCCCCGCAGGCCTGGAGGCAGCCTCCGCTTCCCTGGTGGTCCGGTGGATGTGGGTGCTGCACCACGATCTGTGCTTACAGACCGCAGTGCACGTCCCACAGCGAGTGACTGGACTCGAGCTGAGTGCCCGATTGCAGGTGCCCTGTCACCTGACCGCCGGCGCTCTGACACAGTCAGTAAGTGCCGGCGGTCAGATGACAGGTCATCAGCAATCGCCGGCGCTCAGCTCGTGGCCAGTCACTCGCTGTGGGACGTGCACTGCGGTCTGTAAGCACAGATCGCGGTGCAGCACCCACATCCACCGGACCACCAGGGAAGCGGAGGCTGCCGCCAGGCCTGCGGAATTGAAGGGTCCCGGCGGCTATCCGTTGGATGCAGCCAGCCGGGACCCAGAGTGTTCCGCGGGCTTGCGGGGTGTGCCGGGGGCCGGCATTAGGGTGTGCACACCCCGTGCGCACGCCTATGATGGCTTTTCATATCCTTTTAAAATTGTTATCATTTTTCATATTAATTTTGTTTCCCATAGTTCCCTTTTTTTTTCCTACGTCAAGAAAAACGGATTGTGTGGTGTATACAGTATCTTCCATCAGTACGTCCGTTTGTCCATTGTGCACGGATGCACAGTGCGCTCAGAATGCGCTCGTCTGACATTAGCCTAAGTAGACATTTATTGGAAACAAAAAATGTTGCGTGTGTATTGCTTCCACTTATATGTCTCCAGACGTCCATAAGAGCTTCTCCTCCAAGAATAGAAAGATATACGAGAAAGTCTATATACTGTAGATCCATTGGTTGTTACTGCAATGGGTATCTGTCCTCCTACTGATGGAGTTGTACAGTTGCCGTTTTATGTGTATTTGTCTCACAATATGTGTTTACAGGCTGCTAATTATTATATTAGAAGTTACTGTTGACCTATAAAAGGTCTGATCTCAGACAACCCATGCTGCACATCAGCCCAGTCGACAAGCTTGACTGGTTTCAGATCAGAGGCATTGTGATCAGCTCGATATTATTAATTTTAAATGATCAATCTTTGTTGATAAATAGTCAGGTAATTTGTAGCGTAACGAGTGGAATTAAGAACGTTACTTGGAAAACAACCTAATTAAAGTTCTTTCAGTGCTGGCGTGCCCACTGCCCACTCTACGGCAAACATACTGGGCCATGCTAGGACTAACCGGAGTCGAATCTATATATATATATATTAATATGTTATATATATCTACATTTTATGCTTTGAGTTTATTGGGTGCTGACGCTGCAGCACACAGACATTGAAAGGGATCTAAGCTGAAAGAAACATCACACACAGCAAGTGTCTTTGTTGTACAGGATGCTCGCACAGCGCTTTCCAAACAATCCCAACTGCACATGGCATAATCCCATAGGGGAGCTGTGGATTTCGGATACCACCCCCAGACTGAAAGGAGCCAGAGAATTGTTCGCAGGTTCCGAATCCTAGTTCAGATACAAACAGCTAGTGCAACAAAATCAGCTGTGCTGGATGTCATTTAAGAAGGGAGACATTACCTCTCATCCTTTATGTACAGTACACCTTCAGTCCGTAGTGATATACATTTACTTAAACCCAGATGATATATAGGGCTATGTATAGAAAGCGATATTTTTACATATTATCTAGGGAATAAAGCTGAAAAGTAGCAGTCAATTTATAAAATTAATTTAGCAGCACATTGCTATCAATCATTGCAACCAATGAGCTCATTCCATTAGGTATTGCTACATTTGGTATTTATCATGCCACAACAATTTATAGGTGCTGCAATAATAATAATAAAAAAACCACAATTAGATTAGGATGTAATTCAAAGTCTTTATGTTTTATAAATACTATAATGATTCTACCAGTGTGAAAAGTACAGTTTCTCAAATGATATGTACATATAAGCATACAATCACACTGCTGGGACGTATGGATTAGGAAGGTGCAGTTGTAAGTGATTTGAGTCAAATGAATTCTCCTTAAATTAAGTGATTCAATATATATTTTTGCCTTTTAACACTTTGATTTCTTGGCATTTGATAGCTGCCTGGCCAGAAAGTAAAGCAAATTAATAGAGAGCCCTTGAAATTGGAAAGCCTATAGTATAAACTGAAATTATGGGTTTACGGATTCTTTATATTTTGGTTGCTGGACACTAGTGTAAGTCTCAGAATTCAATATGCCATCTGACTAAACATGCTGTTCTGGCCTTATATCATGTGCTACCCAGGGGAGGGGACAGCATCCAATAAAGAGTTAAACCACCAGCTCTCAGGCAATCTACCCCTCCCTTCCAGGGGTGGTGTGAACCTGTATAGAGGGATTAAATATGTCACAGCCTCTGCCCCTTATAAATCCCCCCGCCACTCTATAAACAGGTTGGGGGGGAAGTATCCGCAGCAGTTAGCAGTTTGGAGCAGTCACTCTGTCCGTGGCTTTTTTTAACGTTTCGTTCTTCTTTGTAGGTTTCAATCTTTGTTAACCTTTTGTTTTGTTGAAGATTCAAAGTAACCCTTAACGGAAGATTTTTAAATATTTTGCGGGGTCTCCAGTTACATTTTGGAGAAGCTCTTATCTGTTGACCGAACTTTTGTTTGTCCCTTGCTCTTTGCACCCCTCCAGTCAGACAGAACCCGCAATCATGTGGGAATTCCGCTCCTTCTCCTTCTGGAGAGCGGTGTTCGCAGAATTCTTTGCCACCATGTTCTACGTTTTCTTCGGTTTGGGTGCATCTCTTAAGTGGGCAGCTGGTCCAGCTAACGTCCTGCATATTGCGTTAGCCTTTGGTCTTGCCTTGGCCACCATGGTCCAGTCAGTCGGCCATGTCAGTGGTGCCCACATTAACCCAGCTGTCACCTTTGCCTTCCTCCTTGGCTCACAGATGTCCCTGTTCCGTGCCGTTTTTTACATCGCAGCACAAGTGCTGGGCGCAGTAGCCGGAGCTGCAGTATTGTATGGCGTTACCCCTGCTGCAATCCGAGGCAACATGGCTCTCAACACGGTAATTACTCCTTGGGGTAGAAGATTTATAAAAGTGTGCCTAAATTTATCCCAGGGTCTAGTTTCTTTGTCAGTCTGTTCCCTCCACTAAATATTTGTTCTTTCAATGTTTTAATCTGAACATTAAGGTCAAATTTTAACTACAGTAACCACCACTGTAAAAATCTGAGGCATTCATAGCAATTCTACAAACTTGTACACATGTAATTACAATTAAAGCACCATGGCAACAAAGAAGATCTTGTATAGAGGTTAGTGAATGTATCCATTTGATTTAGGCCATTGGTGATTAGCTTTACATACTGCTGCTACATTTAATGCAAAGGCTGAGTAAAAATGGATTGTTCAGCTTTGTGACTATTTTTTTGTCGCTGTTACTATGTTGTAAAGTTTGGTTATAATCACTAGTGTGTACTGCAATCATATATTTTATATTAGATAATGATGGTAGAATAATACTAAACTGCAAGTAATAGAAGATACACATTTATTATATGTAAAAGTACTAGTAAAGGTGATATAAACATGCAATGGAGGGTTGTCTTAGGTTAAGATCATCATGTCTACTGAATCTTACAAGGAATGTTTGTTTCAAACTAGTGTTTTACTTATCCCAAGGCATTTTAAGAAAATATGGGTTTTTATAGCACAGGCATGTCTCGGGGTAAAGAGCCCTCAGCTACTACCTGTGCATCACCTTCCAAAGCGTGATGCGCGAGGTTACCACCATAGGTGACCTTCCATATATCGTGTTGGCAATGCATCTGCAAACAGTTGTTTGAAGGATTGTGCGCAGAGGTAGATGTATCCTGCTGCAATACGTTTAAATTATGGCAGAAAATGGTCCATGTGCAGTTAATTACCCTACTGTAAAAATTCAATGTTCTTGGACTCGGGACATACTTGAAAATGAGAGAAATCTCAATGTATCCTTCCTGGTAAAATCCTTTATAAATAAATTTCCCAATAATCCATAAAGTAACTGTATAAAGTCACTTTTATACAAGGTTTGATAATAAGGGCAGCAAAGACAAGCAGAGCTTAGGTGAATTCTTTTCGCTATGGATCATACAGTCATTTACACTAAAAATAAGCATTCCTATATAGATGTCCACAGCAGGTTTCTTTGGATGGGGAATCTTTTTACTTTTATTCATAATAAAATAGAATGGAACTACTTTAATAGTCATCTGAAAATAAAAAGTTTGAAACATTTGCAACAAAATAAAATATTTTAACTTACAGGGTTATTCAGAGAAAGGTGAAACTCTGGAGAACTTTTGGAGAAGTGAAAATTCTAGGTCAAAATAGCCAAACCAGAAAAATTCTCCCATTTATCTCACTTTCCAAATTGGCTATTTTAACCTAGAATTTTCCATTCTCCAGTCATTCTCCTGCTTTTCACCGCTCTCTGAATAACCCTGTCAATGTTCTTGGACTCGGGACATACTTGAAAATGAGAGAAATCTCAATGTATCCTTCCTGGTAAAATCCTTTATAAATAAATTTCCCAATAATCCATAAAGTAACTGTATAAAGTCACTTTTATACAAGGTTTGATAATAGGGGCAGCAAAGACAACCAGAGCTTAGGTGAATTCTTTTCGTTATGGATCATACAGTCATTTACACTAAAAATAAGCATTCCTATATAGATGTCCACAGCAAGTTTCTTTGGATGGGGAATCTTTTTACTTTTATTAATAATAAAATAGAATGGAACTACTTTAATAGTCATCTGAAAATAAAAAGAATGAAACATTTGCAACAAAATAAAATATTTTAACTTACAGGGTTATTCAGAGAAAGGTGAAACTCTGGAGAACTTTTGGAGAAGTGAAAATTCTAGGTCAAAATAGCCAAACCAGAAAAATTCTCCCATTTATCTCACTATCTCAATTGGCTATTTGGTCTAGATTGTTCACTTCTCCAAAAGTTCTCCAGAGTTTCACCTTTCTCTGAATAACCCTGATTGTAATTAGGAAGTGTTTAAAAAGATATAGAAGATTAAGGTTTATTTGAACACAATACTGAGCATTCAAAATGTGTATGACGATTTACCTATATTAGGACTAGCAGCAATTTGCTGAAGAGTCACTTGCACACCCCATTGTTCTCATCTATTAGGTACATCTATCAAGTGCATCCAATTTTCACTACTTTGTATAATATTAAACATCGATTTCATTCATAACCACACTACCAATAAATACTTCACCCCTCCACCCTGTCTCTGACAGAGTGGGAGATGTTAGATGTGCACCAAGAATATTGCAACAATATCACAGCTGGGAGATCAAGTATAGTATTGCCAGTATAAAACAAGTGACACGGAGAAAGATGCCTAGCTAATATAGGGGTCTATTCACAAAAGCCACGAAATTGTACCCAATTTCAGTGCTTTGTATTTCGGCACAATTCAGTGATTCCATTTCGCTGAAAATATTGTGCATACACTAGTTACCGTATTTTTGCAAAAAATGGAGTTGCCTCAGCTGTTATCTGCCGTCAGCAAAAAGCACTGAATTGCGCCGAATTAGGCTTGGCAAATTCCACCTAATATGAGCTTAAATAATAATAATGTAGTAAAAACGTGTTTAATAAAAATAACAAAGGTCCTTTAAAAAATATGAAAAGGTCTTTTAAAATATATAAATATAAATATTTGTAAAAAAATAATAAATGGTCTTTAATTTTTTTTAAAAAACTTACCAAATTTATTACATTGAAAACTATAGGATTTGACTGTTTAAACCTGTTGAATTAAACAGCGAAAATCTGGTTATTTCGCTGAAATTTCAGTGCAATTTGGCGTTCTGTGAATAAACGAATCGATTGTTCTCTATGGGACAATTTTGGTGCCGCTGAAATATGGGGAACTGCACAGTATTTCGTTGTCAATTCGCCTGTATTTTGCAAATTGACAACTTTGTGAATACATGAATCGCCCCGAAATTGCAACTATGGTTAAATTCCCCATTTGGTGCAATAACCTCTGTAGTCGAAGTAGGCATCTGTCTAGGTATAACTAGGAGATAAAGGGGACCATAAAATGAAGGGGCTAAACTGCAGAAGTCTGTAAAACAAATTGTAATGTTTTCAAAACATTATACAGAACCGAACATGCAAAAATGCAGAGGAAGTCAGTCAAAAGCTGTAAAATTCATTCAAAGCCCTCTTACAAGAAAAGTATGTGCAACTCTAGCGATATACACACCAATATCACACGTGTGGATTTACTATATGTCCAATCACTAAAGAAACTGCCGTTTTAGTTTTACATATGGTATTAGGAATAGAATTACTGCACCACCTGGTAATAGTAGGAACCAGAGGCGTAACTAGAAACCTCAGGGCCCCGGTGCAAGAATCCATGAAGGGCCCCCCTCGTCAGCTGTTGGGAGGGGCCAAGGCGGGCCACTGAAGTCAGCGGGGCGTACCAGTATACCCCGCGCCTTCAAGACCGACCCTGCACGCAGGCCCCAGATTTCAGACCCCCAGTATCAGACCCCAGTAATTAGACAGCCAGCATCAGACCCCAGTAATTAACCAGCCAGTATCAGACCCCCAGTAATTAGCCAGCATCAGACCCCCAGTAATTAGACAGCCAGTATCAGACCCCAGTAATTAACCAGCCAGTATCAGACCCCCAGTAATTAGCCAGCATCAGACCCCAGTAATTAGACAGCCAGTATCAGACCCCAGTAATTAACCAGCCAGTATCAGACCCCCAGTAATTAGCCAGCATCAGACCCCCAGTAATTAACCAGCCAGTATCAGACCCCAGTAATTAGCAGCATCAGACCCCCAGTAATTAGACAGCCAGTATCAGACCCCAGTAATTAGCCAGCCAGTATCAGACCCCCAGTAATTAGCCAGCATCAGACCCCCAGTAATTAGCCAGTATCAGACCCCAGTAATTAGCCACCCTCTGCTCACTCACACACAAACAACCCACTCCAGCTTCTTACATACTTACCATAGGTAAGTATAGTCTCCATTCTCTCCACTTCCCCTCCCTGCACATGCTGGACACTTCCAGCACAGCAGGGGAGTCTCTTTAATTCTGGCGCAGCGTGTGGGAGTTTGATCCCACATGCTGCCGATCAAACGGGAGACCAGGTGCCTGACCCCTGCCTGGACTGTGGGGCAAGCAGGGCTAGTCCGGGCCCCCCACCTATCCGGTTGTGGGCCCCCAGACTCAGGGGCCTGGGTGCAGTGGCACCCGCTGCACCCCTGGTAGTTACGCCCCTGGTAGGAACTGTTATATAGCACCAAGAAATGAACAAAGAATCTGCCCTATAGAAATGATAACTAGCCTTAAACTAATTAAAACGGCGCAATAGATTGCATTGTCTCGAATAATTTAATAACATATTACCTGCCTTTGATTATCTGTACATCATGACCTCCTGAGATCAGCAGATTATTGATGATGTATTATAGGTTTGGTGGGTATAAAGCTGATCATGTGGTATATTGTGTCATAATTCTTATCACTCTTAACACGTACAGAGAATCCAGTTATACATATGGGTTACTCATTAACCACCGTAGTTTACTATTGTTGCAATGACCATAAAGTTTGGCTTTCCCAAAAGGTAAATTCAAGCAGGAGACGAATCATCGATGAAGCTATTTGAATGTCCCTTTGGGAAACACCAAAAGTTTATTGTTGTTGCAACAATGGCAAACTGCAGCATTTATATAACCTTGATAGTTATTCTTATAAGATTCTCCATATTGAGTAGAATAGTTAAATATCTTAATTAAATGAAGCTATTAGATAAACCCATACACTCACATGGTGAATGATAATAGTTACGTATTGGACCAGAAGAGTTAAAGTAGTTTGATCAGGAAACTAGTTATGTTACCTCTCACAGTAAAGACATTATAGCACATTATACTAGGGGAAAGTCTCTATTCCTAATACACTAACTTTTTTGTCCCTTATTATGACAATTTTGATGCATTTCAATTGTGCTAAAGTTGGCCTTTGTAAATATATTTAGATAACTTCAAAAGCATATTTTTATTTATGTACATTCTTTTCCTACTCATATGTGCATGAATGGACAAATCTGTATTGTCCAGATACAGGTCTTATTGTAGGTTGTTTTAGATTATTTATATATTTGCTAAAACAGTTTAATAATCTCATGTTATATCTGTTTTTGTCACACGTAACAGCTTCATCCTGGTGTAAGCCTTGGCCAAGCAACCACAGTGGAAATCTTCCTCACCTTGCAGTTTGTGCTTTGTATTTTTGCCACTTATGATGAGAGGAGAAACGGACGTCTCGGGTCTGTGGCTCTGGCTATTGGATTCTCCCTTACTCTTGGTCACCTCTTTGGGGTAAGTGCAAACTATGCAGTGTATGTGTCTACCATAATGATGAGGAAAAGTACCTGTCACTTACTAAATAAGAATATTCTCTTATTTCATGAGTATGATTGCAGGCAGGGCCAATTCAGTGTATTTGTTAAGAGCATTGCCAGTTACAATGTCAATATTGTTGAACATTCACAACAACATTACAGACACATATTCAGAATTTAAACAAATTATATACACTCAAGATACTTTTTTTTATGAAGCCTGGATATGAAACAACTGTTCTTTTTATGGCTTTGTACTTTCATCAATATTTTCTGTCCATCATGTTATCACATTTTAAAAGTTGCATATCACTTGTGTTTATAATTTATACATATATCACTTTTATACACAATTGAGAGATCCATGGACACAGTGGCCTTTTGGCATAATCGCAAAGTTCAAAAAATCCTTTTCTACGTACAGTGGAAAGCAGGGCGATAATGACCAAATCATATGTTATTAATTCACATGTCCTCTGCGGTATCTTTCCTACCTGTATTTGTGCATGATACCTTGAAATTGTGTTTGATAATCCAACCTTGATTCTGTACTTCCCTAGATGTACTACACTGGAGCCAGCATGAACCCTGCTCGATCCTTTGCCCCAGCAGTACTAACAAGAAATTTCACCAACCACTGGGTAAGGAAAAAGGCATAATTACTGTGAAACTAGGATGGCCTCGCTGTGCTCTTAATTTCATAGTTCCTCATACAACTGGACAAACAATGCTCTGACACACAGTAAACTTCTCAATGAAAGAGATACATTTTGACAAAGTAATTGCAGGAGAATGTAGAAAGTGAAAACTATTCAGAAGGGACACAATACATCACTCCACACTTTGCATGCATAGCCCACAAACCACAGCACAGATCTGAAATGACATAAATAAAATGGTCGGTGCATCTACTCCAGAGCGGTCAAACACCAGCCCTCTATATGTTGGCGGCCTACAATTCCCAGAATTCTTTGAATGTAATAGATGACCATGGAATCATGGGGTCCATGGTTCAGAAGCATCAGGGGGTCTACTCACTCACACAGTTCTGTCACACCAAATACTAGGGTTAATACCATTTTTTTAAGGCTGAGTACAAGTACTGATAATTTTATTTAACCTCTTTCCTGCGGAGGACGTGTGGGGAACGTCCTCATTGACCCCCCACTGTATGCATAGGATGTTCCCCACACATCTTCCGCTCAGCGGTAGGGGCCCAGAGAGATACTCACCTCTCTGGTCCGGGTCCCACGGCGTTCTGACTTCCTTGAAGTCAGACGCCGCTTTTATAGACCCTCCCGCCGTCGGACACGATGACGCCATTTCCAGGCGACCCCCCGGCAAAAGCCGGGAGATCGCCTGAAAGGAGGGGGGGATCCTTTCAGATCCCTCTCACTCCCGATCGGGAGGGTCTACAAACAAAAGCCAGGCACCTCTTTGAAGGGCAGTGTCTGCCCTTCAAAGTGGTGCTTGGCTTTAACCCCTTAAATGCCGGACCACGACCTGGCGCCATATCGCGGCCTAGATCTGGTGGGGGCCGCCATCCTGGATGGCGGCTCCACCCTCGGCAACAGACATCATTGCGCCATGATGTCAGTTAGCCGGGGAACCCCTAGCTGCCCGGGGATTTACCAAGAAAATCCCCTGGTGGAGATAGGGGGTTCCTTTGAACCCCCATATCTCCCGAATGGTGTCAGCTGGGGGGGGGGGTCATGTTTGATATCATTTGAAAGACCTGATCATGTTTAAAGTAAAGAAAAAAAAATACAAATAAAACAAATAATTAAATGTGTTTTTTTTTTGTGTGTGTTTTATTAATGCAGCAATATTGTTCACATTTCAATTATAATGTGAACAATGATGCTGCACTAATGATTTTTTTCTATGGGGTGCATTTGCTAAAAATCACGTAATTCCCCCCCCCCCGAGTCCCAATTTCTAATTTTTTTAACAAGCGCACCCCATAGAAAATATTGACGCAAAAACTCATATGATAAAATATGAAAAAAAACCACTTTACACGCTGTAGATGATTAAAAATTAAAATTTTATTGCATTTTTTGTTATAATATACAGGCAGGACATGACGTATACATATAAAAATTATATATTATTAATCTGCTGAGTCTGCCGGAAAGAACGATATATAATATGTCTGGGTCATTTAATAAAACGTGGCTTCAAATCGCGTTTAAGCATGATGAGCAAAAGCGGAAAAAATTAGCTCAGCACACAGAGGTGAAATGGCTCAACAATGAAAGGGTTAATGTCATGTGATCGCTTTCCAATAAGAACAGACCTCATATAAAATGCCCCCAGCTCACACATATTGCCCCAGCTTGCTCAAATATTGCGCACAGCTCACTCAAATATTGTCCCCAGCTCACCCTCCCGCTCTGCCAGGCTCCTCCGGCGTCTTCTTACTTCGAGCGGCCGCCGGCAGAGGTTGTAACCCGGCCACTTGTTGGGAACCACGCACAGCTGCGGTCTCGCAAGATCCCGGATTTCACGAGATCTCGTGAACTCCACAATCTCACGAGATCGCGGCTGGTGGATTCCAGGTGAACCGCCGGGTTGCAACCCTTTGCCGGCGGCCGCTCGAAGTAAGAAAACGCCGGAGAAGCCTGGCAGACTGCCGAACACTGCCCCAGCGCTGGCTTCCGGTATCGGTTTAGGTATCGGGTGTAACGTTGGGGGCTTCCAGCCCTACCTGTGTGCTTGAGGACAGCAAGTCTGATGCTGCTCGCTGACCACTGCCCGGTTTAAATGGAGACAGGCAGGGAGGTGATTGCATGAGGTGTGGCTTGAGTGGGGGGCGTGGTCTGGTGAAGGTCTTTAAAAACCCTCAGTATAGTTTCAGAAGTTTCCAGATCGTGGTTATCCATCCTGAGCTCCTTGTACCTGACTGCTATATTGATTTAACCTGTTACTGACCTCTGCTTGTGTTCTGACCATTCTGCCTTCTGTTGCCCTAGACTATTTGCTTGTACTACGCTACTGCTCTGATACCGACCCGGCTATTCCATTTGACCATTCTGAACTCTGTATTCCTGATTCTGGCTCGGCTGACTCCTCTCCGTATTGTTTACCCTTTTCTGTCTAGCTAGTTTACCTGGCCAATTCTAAGGACCAGACAGATAGGGATCATTCACAGCTACACTGTTGGTAGCTTCTGGGTTTTGTGGAGTGTTGGGTGTTAAGTACTGCGTGGTGGGATCCGGGAACCGTGACATTACGATCTGGCCAATATGGATCCCGCAGATTTAACACAGCACTTGGCTACCTTTGTATCCAGACAGGATGAGCAGGATCATAGGATGGATCAGTTTGCCATTGCCTTACAAACTATCCTGAATCGTACTGCACACCTGGAACCAGTTGGGGTTGCACCCCCGCCTGCTATACCTGTGCCCCCTGTCGTTCAGACATCCCAGGTACACATGACCGCTCCTATGAGGTTTGACGGTACTCCCTCTGAGTGCCGGGGATTTTTGGTCCATGTGGATATCCATTTTAAATTAAATCCACAAATGTTTTTTTCTGACATTGCCAAAGTGGGGTTTATTATTAACCATCTGTCTGGCAGAGCGTTGACATGGGGCAGCAGAGAGGGCAAATCAGGGTCTCGAGCAGTACATACGTTGCTTTACCACACAACAACAAGACAATTGGTCGGAGTTGTTGCCCTGGGCTGAGTATGCACGTAATAACGCCGTTAATGAGACCACTGGCCACTCTCCTTTTTCTGCTATCTATGGTTTTTTCCCTCCGGCTCTACCGCTTCAGTTTAATGAACAGGCCATCCCGGCTCTCGATGACCATCTCACTCAACTACAAGAGATTTGGAGACAGATTCGCGTAAATATGGAGCGCAATGTTGCTGTCCAGAAACGCAAGGCTGACAGGCATAGGTTACAAGCTCCCTCCTATAACGTGGGGGATAGAGTTTGGTTGTCTACTAGGAACGTGAAGTTACGGGTGCCTTCTATGAAAATGGCACCTCGGTTTATTGGTCCATATAAGATCATTCGCCGCGTTAACCCTGTGGCTTATGCTCTTGCCCTTCCTAAACATCTTCGCTTGCACAATGTCTTTCACACCTCCCTACTGAAACCTTTGTTGTGTAACAGGTACACGCGGGTCGTTCCTCTCCTCCACCTGTTCAGGTTGATGGTGAATCGGAGTATGAGGTTAGGAGGGTTTTGGATTCTAGGCTGTGCAGGGGTGTTCTGCAGTACTTGGTCGATTGGGTGGGCTATGGCCCGGAAGACGGTCCTGGATTCCAGCTTCCGACATGTCTGCCTCTAGGTTGGTCAGGGCGTTCCATGCCTCGCACCCCGATCGCCCTGGTGGTCGTATTGCCGCTCGTCCTGTTGGTCGTCCGGTGGCCTCCCGTGGAGAGGGGGGTACTGTAACGTTGGGGGCTTCCAGCCCTACCTGTGTGCTTGAGGACAGCAAGTCTGATGCTGCTCGCTGACCACTGCCCGGTTTAAATGGAGACAGGCAGGGAGGTGATTGCATGAGGTGTGGCTTGAGTGGGGGGCGTGGTCTGGTGAAGGTCTTTAAAAACCCTCAGTATAGTTTCAGAAGTTTCCAGATCGTGGTTATCCATCCTGAGCTCCTTGTACCTGACTGCTATATTGATTTAACCTGTTACTGACCTCTGCTTGTGTTCTGACCATTCTGCCTTCTGTTGCCCTAGACTATTTGCTTGTACTACGCTACTGCTCTGATACCGACCCGGCTATTCCATTTGACCATTCTGAACTCTGTATTCCTGATTCTGGCTCGGCTGACTCCTCTCCGTATTGTTTACCCTTTTCTGTCTAGCTAGTTTACCTGGCCAATTCTAAGGACCAGACAGATAGGGATCATTCACAGCTACACTGTTGGTAGCTTCTGGGTTTTGTGGAGTGTTGGGTGTTAAGTACTGCGTGGTGGGATCCGGGAACCGTGACATCGGGGACCTCTGCACGAGAACCAAGTACTCAAAGAAGGTCCTGGTATCGGCACCGATTCCGATACTAGTACCGGTATCAGTGCATCCCTACCAAATACCTTCAAAAGAAACAACAAAACTATGTCCAGTACTGTGGGGAAATTATGTGTGGCTAATGCAAACGTAGAGATCCAATTGTTTGTGCTTTGGGAAGGACATAGGTTTACAAAGCATAAACTTTTCTGGGTGAAGCAGAATGTCCAGTACATTTTCAGACTGTACTTGGGACCACAGTGCTTTACAGATGATATTTTTTTTCTTAATTTGCTAATTATATAATAGGAAACTGATAATATACACCAATAGTGAAATGCATTGACATTGAGATTAAAGGCACCTTTCTAAATAATTTAAAAATAAGGTTGTTTCCAGTCTGGAAGAACAGTTTCATATAGTATGCTATTGATACATTTCATTGATTCACGTTTGCTAAAAATATTAGTAGGGATGCACCAATACCACTTTTTTCAGACCGAGTACGAGTACCGATACTTTTTTTCAAGTACTCACCGATACCGAATACCGATACTTTTATTTTATGTCATGTGACCACTTTCCAATAAGAACAGACCTCATATAAAAATGCCCCCAGCTCACATGTATATATCCCCCCCAGAGATATATATATATATATACAGAATGCCCCCAGCTCTCATGGATATTGCCCCAGCTCATAGATATTGCCCCAGCTCATGGATATTGCCCCCAGCTCATGGATATGCCCCAAGCTCTCATGGATATTGCCCCAGCTCATGTATATTGCCCCAGCTCATAGATATTGCCCCCAGCTCATGGATATGCCCCCAAGTTCTCATGGATATTGCCCCAGCTCATGGATATTGCCCCCCAGCTTATGGATATTGCCCCCCAGCTCATGGATATTGCCCCAGCTCATGGATATTGCTCCAGCTCATAGATATTGCCCCCAGCTCATGGATATTGCCCCAGCTCATGGACATGCCCCAGCTCATGGATATTGCCCCCCAGCTCATGGATATTGCCCCAGCTTATGGATATTGCCCCAGCTCATAGATATTGCCCCAGCTCATAGATATTGCCCCAGGTCATGGATATTGCCTCAGGTCATGGACATGCACCCAGCTCATGGATATTGCCCCCAGCTCATAGATATTGCCCCAGCTCATAGATATTGCCCCAGCTCATGGATATTTGCCCCCCCAGCTCATAGATATTGCCCCAGGTCATGGATATGCCCCAAGCTCTCATGGATATTTGCCCCCAGCTCATGGATATTGCCCCCAAGCTCTCATGGATAATGCCCCCCAGCTCAGACCCCAGACCAGACATGGGGCGGCTGTTCGAATGCTCTATCGCCATTCGGACAGCCGCCCCTGGAGCTCTCCGCGGCATACTTACCTTCCCCGAGTGACGCCGACAAAGTCTTCGCGCATGCGCTCATTGAAGGACTCCAGCCTCGATCACGTGGGACTCCCACGAGATCGCGGCTGGGGTCCTTCAACGTGCGGAAGCACAGAAACTTTCCGGGCGTCGCTCAGGAAGGTAAGTATGCTGCGGAGAGCTCCAGGTACGGCTGTCTGAATGCCGATAGAGCATTCGAACAGCTGCCCCAGCCCCTCGGATGCTGGCTTCCGGTATCGGGGGAAATATAGGGGGTACTGCACGAGTACCAAGTACTCCTGCAGTACCCAGTATCGGCACCGATATCGATACTAGTATCGGTATCGGTGCAACCCTAAATATTAGTAAGATATTATATAACCCCCTAATAGAGTGGTCGGCAGAAAAATAAGGTGTAATCACGGGTCAAGACAAGCAGGAATGCCGGGGAACGCAATTCATCCACTTTTTTCAGGAGTTCCCTTTTGAACTACACACACTGAAAAGATTTCATTAGGTGTCAATCATATGTTTCCTTATTATGTCACTAGAAATATTCATTACAATTATCATAAAGATTACATAAAACCCAGCTAATCACTGTATTTAAACATTGGTATCACATTTGAGTATGGGTGGTGGATTATGTGTGACATGTAAACAGTTAATTGGGGAGCAGAAATCTTGGAGAGTTTCCCACACTTTTTTTTTTTAGGAAGAGGACCCATCATATATTGGGCTCATTTGATAGGGAAATACTCCCTATATACACAAAACGTTTTTCGCGAACACAATACACTGGAAATGCTTGAGTACCGCTTTATCAAAAAGTCTTTTGAAATCCAGAGAGGAATAGCCACATAAAAAAAGACAATGGTTCAGCTGTCACTACAGATTTTCTTAAGGGTCAAACACTTCTGGTCCTCTCTCTGGATTTCCTATGTGTGAGCTTGGCTGCTCTGGACCATTGAGTACCGTTTCCTTGCTGAGAAAAAAACCAAAACCTTGCTGTCACTTCAAGTTGCTTGCCAAGTGAGTGACAGGTGTGAATGGAACAGCAACCCTCCTGACTGAGTGTCAATGTTCTCTCTCACGTGTCTGTGCATCAACATCATTACAGAGGGCCAGTCATGCAGAGCTGTGTGATGATCTTCTGTTAGTGATTCCAATGGAGGACAAACATGGCGACGCCTGGTGCTGGAACCAGGTTAGCGTGGTCTGCAATATCTCACCAATGGATGAAATATTGCATTGTTCGTTATGACCAATGCAATAGCTGTCCCATAATGGGATATCGGAAGGAAAGTGAAACAGTCATGTAGGTGTAGCAGTCATGTAGACTGTAACACTCAGATGAATATTGTGAATTAAAGCAGCGACAACATTGATACTCTATTACATTCCACGCTTTATTAAAAGAACTGAATACTGTATAAACATAATATATATACTGTAATATATTACATGATCAAGTAGTTTAAAGATCCTCTATAAAACAACAACTATAAAAAACAACATTGTGAAAATTGTGATGGGAGGTAAGTTGAACTGGAAATGAAGTCTGGTAAGAGTACATCTACCAACAAAAATATACCATTCCCTTACGCTGTGTAGTAAAAAGTTGAAAATCCACATAGGTTAAACTTCTATTTATGGTTTTAGCAAGATGAAACTGAAACGGGATTGATAATTGTAAAGCTAGTCTTATGTGAGTGTTTCAAAAGTTCAATGTAAAGACAAAGATTGAATGCATTCCCTAATCCTATCTATGTATCCAGAACGGATTGGCAATATTCAAATACATACTTTCTTTTATCCCTCTGCTGCAGGTCTACTGGGTTGGTCCAATCATCGGTGGAGCACTAGGAGGCCTCATATACGACTTTATTCTCTTTCCCAGAATGAGAGGCCTATCAGAAAGACTTTCAATCCTCAAAGGAGCAAGGCCTGCAGAGCCTGAGGGTCAGCAGGAAACAACGGGAGAGCCCATAGAGCTGAAAACACAATCTCTATAAACGTCTGCACCACCACAGAGCATCACACTAACACATACACACAATTTTGGCCTAGTTAGCAATATATACGTCAAGGGAAGTGTGTTGGGGAGGGGTTGGGTGCGTTATACTTTGAAAGATGTTTCTTTTCTTACCAAGCCGTTGGTATTGTGTTGAAATAGAGACAGAAGGAACAGTAAATGTGCTTGAACTTTCATCAGAGTGGAGATGGAGGCAATGGAAACAAGATGGTTTGATTGGGCTACACAACTCAGGGGCCAAAAATCTTTATTTATAATCCACAGAAAGATCTTTACTGGTTGTATAAATAAATTGATTCACCATCCCTGCTGGGGAATTCTAATATTTAAATGGGTGCGATATTCTAATGTGGATTCTAATAGCATCGTTCTTTTGATACCTAATGGTACTTGATTAATCGAAGAGAAAGCCACAGTCTGTTGCCTATCAAACTTTCAACCCACCCTCTTGACTGCTCCTTTGATGCTGCTGTACCTCTCAAAACACAATAATTTCTTTTTACTGCGTTTCAATTTACTTGCTGGTTTAAGAAAATGTTTTCTTTTTTGTGTTTTTTAAGACAAGTGGAGAAAACAGATGGGTCGGGAAAAAAAAAATCTATAACTATGACTCTATGATCCCCACAAAGTAAATCTGTAGACAATGTGTAAAAGTTAAGGTGTTATCCCTCATCCCATTAACTTATATATATATTGCCTTTGAAATCCCTCTGTGTGGCACTGTTTGCCTTGTAATATAAGACAATTACATAATGATTTCCAGACCTGTAGTGTTGCAAAGACTAGTTGGCTACTCTGATTTATTTTTTTGTAATTTCAGGGATAAACAGGCTTGCTAGTTAAAGAAAGAAAGACAGCTGCTTTCATGGGGACTGTAGTTAAAATATTGCTCGTCACGAAAGTAGCTGTTAGTGCTAGCAACATCCTTCAAGTTTTATGCATAGTCATTCATAGTAAATGCGAAATGTTCTTGTCCACCGTCCTGTTCTCTTGGGTTTCTTAAACAGCTTCTCTACGCTGGGAAGTAGTTTAGCTCCACCGAGGAAAAAGGACTAAAATTCCTTGCAAGGATAAAGTAGCTTCTGCATATATATTTGCTAAGGACATATGAGACTTGCTGAACTGAATACAATATTACGATGAATCGGCAATGTAAACATTTTTTATTCTATGTAACTAAGTGCGCATCTCAAAACAATTATCATGAAGGGATCAAGCAAGCACCAATGCTGGTCATCACAACCCACGGTGGTGATATGTTTATAAATGCATTATGTAAACTGCCGCAACTAGGTAAATATATTGTAATTGAAGAAAGTTGCCTGCTACCCCAACGTAGGTTGAGAAACTCCGCAACAGTGCTTAAAATCTTCCCAAATGAGAGAAATGTGCACTTTGAGCAGCTTGTGACTTCAATGCAAAATAAATTAATATTCTGCCATATAGTTTGAATAGACTATTGAATCTGAACAGTAAACTGCGAATGTGCATCTCGCCCTTAATATTATTGATTTTGACTACTCACATTTTTGTAGCTATATATGCACACACACATACATGCTCACACAAAATAATTACATCTGCTGCTGGTATCACAATGACATTTTAACCTGAATACATGATGGGCTAGATTCCTGATCAATCTTGATCATCACATCCCATGGTCAGGAATGAATTTGAAATAACGCAAAAACTCTATCTTCCCAGAACTATTAAAGTTTATGGAGTTGCTAAGTTTACCAAAGCTCTGTTAAAGTTTACCCCAGGTTTGGAATCTAGCCCGATATGTATCGCTAACGCTCAGGTATCTTACAGCTGTTAGTTCACTACTGCACATGATATATATATATATATGTGTGTGTGTGTTTACATGTATATACTTGTAAACGGCCTGAGAATCTAAAACGTGTTCAAGATATTTAAAAGAACAAAACACAAATATCCTTATAAAAGTGTATGATACTAGTTAATTTTAAAAAGAAAACATGTTTACAGATTGTCTGGCATTATACTGACTAAATAATCAAGCACAGATACTTTATCATCCAAGAAATGGACATTCACTGCCATCAAACCACTGTGGATGCGCAAAATTTAATGGCTCATATTTAAATTTTGTCTGACGGATGGGATTCGCAGATGTCAACCTTGTTATGAAGAAGAGAATTTACAGGATGTATGGATATGTAATAAAAGAATTAAACTGATCTGTGTAATCTTAATTCTAATAATTTAAATGCCAATTGTTTATCATTTTATATACACAGTTGGTTTGGTGGCATGAATTACTTTATAATTAGACAAGAAACTGAAGGCATATTTTAACTTCTTACTTACAGGAAGTAAAGAAAATGATAAAGGATGTAAATATATTACAGTAGCTTGTGAGATCAGATCACATAGGATTATTTTGTAAATGAGGCATGTAGGCTAGGGTCAGACGAACGCAGTGCGAACGTGCGTGCAGCTGCACTTTATCACGGCCGTAGTAGCAGCAAATGACAGCCAATGTACGAAGTACGGCCGCACGAAAGTGCAGCCCCGCAATGCAAGCGGCAAACAAACGCATTTTTTCGAGAACGTGATACTGCTAGTACTGACGTACAGAGTGCGCTGCGTCCGCTAGCGGCGTGTGTGCGTGATTAGGAGACGTCAGACGCTGCTAATGTCCGGCAAACATAACGTCCAGATGCAAAAAGTGTTTTATTGATGATCCGTACAAAATCACGGACGAAAATGCGCATCGTATGACCGCTATCGCGTATTCCGTGAAAAATACGTCCATTCGTTCGAACGCACTTTTTCACGGACGACGCGAAAAATGCGTTCGTCTGACCCTAGCCTAAAGGTACACCCAGCACACATGCGAATGAGTAGCTTTAGATATTAACCCTTTCACTGCTGAGGACGTGTGGGGAACATTCTCATTGACTCCTAAGGAAAGATAGGGGTTACTTTGAATCCTGATATCTCCCAACTGTTTTCAGCTAGCAGGGTCATGTTTGATATCATTAGAAAGGCCAGAGCATGGCCTTTTCAATGATACCAAACATGACCATGTCTAAAGTAAAGAAAAAAAAATAATAACAATAATAAAAAAAGGAAAAATGTGTTTTTTTAAGACGCGAAATGGCTCAGCAGTGAAGGGATTAAGAAGGGGACAGCTCTCCATAATAGTTGCCTGGCAACTTGTGATCAAGAAAATATTGATGTATATTGACATCTATCAAAGAGTCTTATGAATCACATTTGTAAACGATTCTAAAGTTACTGCGTTAAGTTTAAGTGCACACTGCACAGCTATGTGTCGCCCAGACCAGGGAGTATTTAGTGAAATATGTATTGCTGAATACAAAAATACTTAACTTTGGAACAATCTTCCACGAGGTGGTTCACATCCTCCTTATTCAGACAAAGGGGTATGCACAAAATATGTGAGGTCCAGCTGGCCATAGATGGTGGATTGTATATATCTCCAGACACAACATCCGGTGAGAGCTGCCTGATACATGGGAGTACCATAAAGATGCCAACTCCCCCAGGGATCCTGTGAGTCTCAGAAATTTAGGTTCTTTTACTCCACAATTCAGCATGTTTTTGCATCTTTTTGATATAGGACTGTACATCTTCCGTGCATACCCCTGGGAGTATTTAGTCTTGGTTCTGCCATAGGCTGCCTCAATCATCACACCGGATTTATAACAACATTTATTATAGTTTTGAGACCAAATTCTGGGAGTTTTAGTGATTTGCAGCTCTGTGATATACCCGCATAAATATATAGTGCCATATACATAGTTGGTCCTAACTTACCAGAGCCATTATAGTCTATGGAGTCTGGGCGAAAAGAGCGAAAAGAGCCAACTTTGGGGCCTATTACATACGTATCGCCAACGTTAATGCTCACACAGCTGAGCGCCAACGTTAGGTTAAGTGGCCCTAGCGGGGGCCATCCATGTTACGTTCCGAACGCTAACGGGTTAAAAAAAATAATAACAAATTAGCACATCGGAGATTACGCAAGTTTACTGTATTTTGCGCTCCCTATACTTAACAAGGGGATTGCAAAGAGTTAATTAGCATTAATTTCGTTTTTTTTTACCCCTGTTTGGCTGCTGGTCGGCTTTTTTCGGTGGCTGGTCACAGTCGTTCGGCAGTTTATTGACGGATCGATTCATTGCACTTCAAGGAACCTGCGGTGAATTCAGCATTCACCACAAGGTTGGCGACTTGAGCTCGCCAAAGTGTGAAAGAGTGCCGAATGTAAGAGCATCAAAATTTCCGTGCGCTTTGAATAACTCCTTTAGCCTTCCAATCAACTAGGGAGCAAGATCCCAGAGTGTGAGGCTGAGCTGGTACAGATATCATATAAACCCCTTTACTCCAGCACAGCAGAAAAGTATTCAAAAGGGGAGAGGGGTCTGAATGAAAGACCACACGGGAAAGATAATTGTCACTTTATTTCACAAGGATGTCAGTCTTAAAGTATAATTATTGTAAAATAAAAGTTAAATACACAATACATGCTGAAATATGATGTTAGTTTCAGTTTACAATGCTACATTTGCATCTTGCCTTCCTCCTGTGGGATCACTTACCTCCCAATTTCCCATGGCAATGCCTGTATCCTAGCTCAGTGACGCTAAAGGTAATGTACCGGCTCAAACTGTGTGAGTATGATGAGGTCATCATACCAATATATGCTGCCGAACCAGGCATAGTAATTTGGTGAATGCAAGGTTTTGTTCTGGGGTGACTGAGGCGCATGTAATAAAAAGATCAGGTGCCAATTTTGTGGTAAACAGGTGACGCTTTATTAAAATACAGCAGACGAGTAAAGCCTCTGTTACTCCCAGAGAGGCTGCACAACTGTCAAGTGCCCCAACTGAAACCAGAGAGGGCAAAGGTCATCATGCAAAGTGAACACTGTTATGTGATTGGTTGGAAAACGCACATGCAAATATTACACTAGATAGAGAAAAAATGTGGCGGGACAGGCGCTTCCTTCACACTGACAGGGATGTCCTCACTTAAATGACAGTTCTCCCCTCTGTTGGATGAGTGTAAACCTCAAACAGAACAGAAAACAAAATAATGGTGCAGTATGTCAAGGCAGTATACTATTAAAATAAAGATAAGAGGATTGCACTCACATGGTGTGGTGTCTTAGTATCAGACACCAGATGTTTATAGCTGCTGGCAGAATTATGGAAGGAACGCCAGACTTCCCTTGGTGGTGCTCCAACGTCTGTGGTGGTCCTCCAATCTTTGGGTACTCCAAGAGCCTTGATGTCGCTTCAGTATCCGTTCCCCTGATCCTCAGCAGCGGTGTAGATCACAATCATGTGGGGTACAGCAGCCAGGAAACAGGAAGAATAGGGACAGCAAGCAAGGTATAATGGGATTTATTGGTATAAAATAATTAAAATAATCTTGGTACATCCAAACGCGTTTCGCGGTATGAAGCCGCTTCCTCAGTAGATGTCAATCTACTGAGGAAGCGGCTTCATACCGCGAAACGCGTTTAGGATGTCCCTATTCTTCCTGTTTCCTGGCTGCTGTACCCCACATGATTGTGATCTACACCGCTGCTGAGGATCAGGGGAACGGATACTGAAGCGACATCAAGGCTCTTGGAGTACCCAAAGATTGGAGGACCACCACAGACGTTGGAGCACCACCAAGGGAAGTCTGGCGTTCCTTCCATAATTCTGCCAGCCGCTATAAACATCTGGTGTCTGATACTAAGACACCACACCATGTGAGTGCAATCCTCTTATCTTTATTTTAATAGTATACTGCCTTGACATACTGCACCATTATTTTGTTTTCTGTTCTGTTTGAGGTTTACACTCATCCAACAGAGGGGAGAACTGTCATTTAAGTGAGGACATCCCTGTCAGTGTGAAGGAAGCGCCTGTCCCGCCACATTTTTTCTCTATTTATGCTTCTAACTGGGTTCTAGGGATAAGCCCGAGTGAACGGACAAGCTGCTGATTTACTGTGAGAAACATTCACAATTTACGGTTTTATTGCTGCCTTTTTTTTTTTTTTCTGCTCTTAAAGGTCTAGAGGGGTTAATTAACCCTCAACACATGAACAATTGTGAAAGGAACCACTAGCTGGCGCCCAGAACACAGATTCTTCTGTTTTAAAATATTACACTAGGTAGTCACATTCGTGGCATTAAGGCTGGCCGTCCACTGGGTCCGAAGTCAGACAACCGACTTGTTAGTCCGACTACGGACAATTCCGTTGGCCAATGAGGGTTGTCCACTGGAAGAGTAAAGAAAAGGGAATTGCAAAGCATAATCTGCAAAACAAATCAATACACACATAGTGCAGATCGCAGATACATCATTTACTAAATTATGCCCCCGCTGGATTGGCACTCACTGATGATCACTCATCCCTGATGAAGTCTTGCATGCAGCAGAGACGAAATGCGTTGGATGGTGTTCCAACTTTTATTTTATTCATGTTATTTTAATTAAAACCAGTTTTTTTATTGGAGCCACTGCTGGTTTGATTTTCTTTCAAATAAGCCTGATTCCTGTTCCACTGACTGATTAAACAAGCCTGAAGGAGTTCCTTGGTGATATTCGGATGGTCCGGAGTTCAGGAGGCAACACAACTTATCAGGAGAGGGTAACTAAGTACCTGCTATGTGCCTGATTAATTATTTTATCTTGTGAGTGCCAATCCAGCGGGGGCATAATATATTAAATGATATATCTGCGATCTGCACTATGTGTGTATTGATCTGTTTTGCAGATTATGCTTCGCAATTCCCTTTTCTTTACACATCCTGTTGGCATTGAGGGGGCAGTGCTGTTGTGTTGTACGAAGCCAGCAGATACGTATAGTTTTATTGTAATTATCGGGAGTGGTCACTAAATTTCTTTGTTCTTGTCCACTGGAAGAGTCTGTGGACGACCCAGGTCAGCCGATGGAGAGGCCGCCAAACCAAAAAAAAAAAAAGAAGAAAAAACCCTGTCCTTGGTGCTGGAATAGGTTTTCAGCACCAAGGACAGCCCCGTTGAGTGCAGCCAAAGCTGAAAAAAATAAAAAACCTCACCGAAGGCTGCAGGGGAGGGGAAAACCCGACCTGTCCCTGGTGCTGAAATAGGTTTCAGCACCAAGGACTGCACCGCCAAATGCAGCCGGCCTGAAGGAAAAAAAAGCCAAGTACGGCGAAAAAGCCTCGTCCTCTTTTTTTTTTTAAATGGGAACTCAAAATTTCACCTAAAAAATTCCCGAAAAGTACCTAAAAAAAGAAACCAGTAACTAAAAAGACTTTTTGCTGAGGATGAAAAAATAATCGGTTGAATAAAACAATAAAAAAAATTAATTAACTAGAAAACATTTTTTTACATTGAATCTTATTAATCTCCCTGGCGGTCTAATTTTTTTAAACATTTTGTGTCTAAAAGCGTCTCATTTTTTTGTGTGAAGAAAATGTGTTGTTTTATAGTAAGCCTGTAATAATTAGGAATAACTCACTGAAATCCGTGCAAACAAGAGTCTAGTAAATACACGGAGTCAGATAAAGTTTAAATAATTTATTATCCCAAAAATAATTATCCAAATAATGCAAATAAATAATATTCAATAATATAATCAAACCAAAAATACTGAAATATTTCAGAAAACAATGGTGCAATATTAGTCACTGCTTATTGCCTCAGTAAACATCCTTGGCATGATTTATTCTTCTTGAAACATGGGAGTGCACAAAAAACATTTTACTGTACTTTACATTTTTTTATCTTTTTTACAGTTCAAATTTGCCGCCTGGTCCCGCCCCCTGCGTCTCGCAGCTCGCAGGAGGTGGAACCAGGAAGCAAGTCGCCGGTCGCCACTATCACAGTGCGGTGACAGCAAGGGAGCGCAGGATGCGGTGAATATATACAGCCCGAGTGTGGCTCGGGGATACCGATCACGATAGCGAAATTTAACCCCGAGTCACATTCGGGAATAACGCCAGGGAGGTTAAACTTAATCAGTTCTGTATGGGGCAATTTCCCTGCTGAGGCACAGCTGTTTAAGGCTGGGGTCAGACTAATGCATTTTGATCGTGCGTTGAGCCGCACTTTATCACAGCCATAGTAGCAGCAAATGACAGGCAATATACGAAGTACGGCCGCACGAAAGTTCAGCCGGGCAACGCAAGTGGCAAACGAATGCAAGAACGTCGAACCTTGACGTACAGAGTGCGCTGTGTCCGCATAGCGGCGTGTGTGCGTGATTAGGAGATGTCAGACGCTGCTAATGTCCGGCCAACATAACGTCTAGACGCAAAATGTGTTTTATTGACGATCCGTAAAAAACACGCACGAAAATGCGCATCGTTTGACCGCTTTCGTGTCCACCGTAAGAAAAATACGTCAATGCATCCGGACGCACTTTTTGACGGTCAATGCGAAAAATGCATTCGTTTGACCATAGCCTAAGGCTAGGGTCAGACGAGCGCAGTGCGAACGCGCGTTCTGGCGCACTTAATCACGGCCGCACTAGCAGCAAATGCCGGGCAATGACGGCCAATATACGAAGTACGGTCGCACAAAAGTCCGGCTGCGCAACGCAAGTGGAAAACGAACGCATTTTGTCGAGAACGTAAAACCGCTAGTACGGTTGTACAGAGTGCGCTGTGTCCGCTAGAGGCGTGTGTGCGTGAATTGGAGATGTCAGACACTGCTAATGTCCGGCCAACATAAAGTCCAGATGCACAAAGTGTTTTATTGATGATCCGTACAAAATCACGGATGCAAATGCGCATCGTATGACCGCTATCGCGTACTCCGTGAAAAAATACGTCCATTCGTTCGAACGCACTTTTTCACAGACAACGCGAAAATGCGTTCGTCTGACCCTAGCCTAACCTGTACTAGATCATCCTGGCGTCATCCGATAAATCCCACTGAAATGGGAAAGATTGTTAGTCTGCTATAGACTGGATGTCCACTGGATAAGTAGACATGCGACCGACTTGATATCATTCATAGTCTGATGTCCAAGTAAACAGTTTTTGTCTTAGTTCTTAATCTATTGCAGCACAAAGTAAAAGGTACCTTGGAACCTTTAAAAATACCAAAATACCAAAAAAAATAAAAAAGAATCGCGCAAAAAATCAGTTAAATACCAATCTGTTGGATCACCAGACACAGCTGGATCACCAAATCTGTACTCCGTCTTTACTTTTGATATTCTTTCAGGCACATAACAAAATGCGCATATAAACGTTTGCCACAATGGCTCAGACCTCCCGAATAAAACGTCCGATGAACATCCAGGATCCACTTCCAAAGGTCCCAGGTCTCCTCGGATACGTTCCTCCCCGGGGTCTCCAAGCACACCGTCAGATCTTTTTCAATAAGTCACTCGACGCGTTTCGTGGGTACGTCTGTCCCACTTCATCAGCAGTGTAAATCAGAATGTTTCAGTCCTTTTTCCCTTCAGTTTATAAAACTCTTTAAAATCGGGTCAAATGCTTAACAGCTGAGGTTTCCAAGGTCTCACCCAATCACAGCATCAATATGGGGATTCCATCTAATCGTCATACCAGGTTGATTGCAGAGGGATGATGGGAATGAAGGTTGTAGTTGAAGGATCCAGAGATGGGGAATAAGGAACAGTAATACTGAGCAGCAATATCAGGTAGCGTGTTCACCCTTAGAGCATATAAGCTGTAACGAAGCAGCTGGTTCTGATTTACACTCCTGATGAAGTGGGACAGATGTACCCACGAAACGCGTCGAGTGTCTTATTGAAAAAGATCTGACGGTGTGCTCGGAGACCCCGGGGAGGAACGTATCCGAGGAGACCTGGGACCTTTGGAAGTGGATCCTGGATGTTCATCGGACGTTTTATTTCGGGAGGTCTGAGCCATTGTGGCAAATGTTTATATGCGCATTTTGTTACGTGCCTGAAAGAATATCAAAAGTAAAGACGGAGTACAGATTTGCTGATTCAACTGTGTCTGGTGATCCAACAGATTGGTATTTAACAGATATATGCACGATTTTGCGCCATTGGTTTTTATTTTTTTCGATTATGAATATTAGTCCGCTTCTCGTAAAGTCGAGACTCGCTTCTCCACAGTTGGATCGGAGGGATGCGCTACTCCAAGGGTAGAGATGTTATCACTGGACTCCACAGTTGATAATGTGTGGTAGGCGAGTATGTAGCGTTAAATGGATGATCGCACCATCACTAGAATACAGAACCAGTGGTCGTCCAGCCTTAGTTTGACAGGTTTAAAACAGGCTAATCCCATAGAGAACATTCTGGAGGGCATAGGTTGCTGACCCCGGTTTTAAATTTACAGGAGTCACAGACTTCAGGTGTTTCTTTTTTGCTAAGTGAACGTGTCTGGGTTCCCACATCCAGGTATGTCTCCAGAGAATTCAACCAGCAACACCTGACAGGGCGCACAGGCTGACTGGAGTCGGGCCATGCTGGCAGCAGGCACCGCGCTAGTCGTAGAAGGCGTATAATTAAAAGACGTGCAAACAGACTCCAGGCCAGACAGCAGCTCTAACCAGACGGATTTTACAAGAAAAAACCCAAAACAAAATACACACACAAGATGCGAGAGGACAGACACGCCCACCTGCCTACAGTCTGCACACAGGCTGGAGCTCTGCCTCACTGTGCAAATTACCCGCCAAGAAGCGGGCCAGCCCACATTCACACAGGGGTGTCCGGCGATCTCCTAATGTTTGTCTTTTTAAAACTTGCGACGCCCAGTGATGAAATATTTTGCAGGGGAATATATTATTCAAAATTGCGGCCTAATATCGTTTCATGTTTACATCGACACGGGTGCTGTAAACGCGTTGACACCCAGCCTCTCGCCGGCTCCCCCACCGTCGGCAGTTGGTAGGTTCCGGCGCGCAATGCTGCTGGGGGGAGGGGCCACTGTGTTGCAGGGTCGAACTGTCACGATGGCAGCGGAGACTGGACATTAAATCTCAGGGAGAGTGCCCGGGGAGGCAGCACACCCCGTGGGGTGAGTGAGGCTCAGGTAGGTGCCTGTGAGCTCGGAGGACTTGCTTTTACGCTTAACCCTATGTTCTGCAGTGTGAAGCTCATCGCGACGTCGATAACTGCTGTATTCACTAAACGAGGAGCATACGGCGGGTGAGCGGCTTCACAGCCCTGCCTGGGCTCCGGGCCTGTCGCCTGGGGAACTTTGCACGAATTGGCGGGTGTCAGGCGGAAATGGAAAAGAGATTCGCACTTTTTTTTCCGGGATCGGCTGCTCCGGCCTGAGTGACAGAACAGCAGCCCCCTGGTAAAGCCCCAGAGAGAACAGCTGAGCTAGAAGCCCCACGTGGTCCTGCTCTGACCCCCATCACTAGGACCACTTTACTCCAGAGAGGGCAACCAGTACTATGTGCTGGCCAGCACCTCCCAACAAAACACTACATTTTATTTATTTATTTATTTATAAAGGATTTTACCAGGAAGGATACATTGAGATTTCTCTCGTTTTCAAGTATGTCCTGGGTTCAAGAACATTAAAATGTTACCGTCGTTACAGAAATACAAAGTAATAAAATGCAGATATTCAAATCATATCGTGGAATAAAAACCACCGGTAACAACCGGGAGAACTCCGCTAAACATGAAGCTTTGCCGGATAATCCCTGTCTATAAGGGAGACCTGGATTGCTTTGCATGTTCTTTAGTATTGTGTGCTTGATATACTTAAAGGAACACTCCAATAAACCCCCCCCCCCCACACACATACCTGTTTCTTGCCCTAAGTGAATCAGGCTGTTGCTGACAGCGTTTGCCCAATTAATTTTTTTTCTTTTCATTGTATCTGAAATACTTTTTTTTTTTCTCCCTTGATGAGTGCTGCCCATTCCCTGCGGCTCAAGGCTTCCAAAATGCAGAAGTCCCTACAGCTTTTTTTTATGCAGTTTACGTGAATTCCCAGAGCTTGAAACTTGCATATATTTGTACAGAGGTTCCCTCGCGCCTGCACAGAATGATTGGAGCTGCAGGCACAGAACCAATCCATTGGATCCCTCTCTCCGATGCTTATGCCATTGTTCTGAGAGAATGTCATTGTTGGTGAACAGCAGCCTGGAGCTTCAAATTCCCAGCTGCCTGGAAGGGACAGACATATAGTTTTTTTCCAGAGCCTTTTACTGATCCCCCTCTGGCCCATAGTTGATATCTGCAGCTGATATTATGTAAGTTTTTTATAAAGTTGTACAAACAACACAATTTTGACGTTATGCCATTACCTGAATGAGGTTAATAAAATTGTAAACATTGCATCATGTCCTCTTCATTTATTAAGTTTAATAAATATTTTTACGTAAGCTTTCAGGTTAAACAAACTACATGGCCCCGTCTAGACTCTGATGGACACCTCTTATGACCCTGTAGGTATGGGGTCAGCAACCATGGCCCTCCCAGATGTTTTAGAACAAAATCTCCTATGATGCTCAACATCTGAGGGCCGAGTTTGCTGACCCCCTGCTGTTAGATATACTGTAAAAGTACAGGAGTTCAAAACACGCCTGCATGTCTGTATAGGGACTTCACTGCCAGATGGTAGTTCGGCATTCACGACTCCTATATTAGGGATTGACCAATATTTGGCTGATTATTAACAATTTAATGAATAATCTGTATTGCAGTTAAAGTGACATTAAACTCTCAGATTTGTTTTAACATAAAACAATACTGTAACGTGTGACTTACTGTAATCCATGGTAGTTTTTCTTTCTCTTTTAAATCCTTATCTCTTCTCATGCTAGGGGAGAACTTCCTGTTTCAGCAGACTGCCTTGTCTCTGGAATGGATACATGGTGTCTGTGTATAGGTTTGCAACCTGAGCCAGTATTACAGGAAGTGGCAGCCAGCTGCAAAAGGAAGTTCTCCCCCAGTTTGAGAAGAGACACGGATTTAAAAGGAAGAACAGCAAAGAGAAGGAAAACAACCATGGATTACAGTAAGGCACACATTGCAGTATTGGTTTATGTTAAAAATCTGAGGGTTTAATGTCACTTTAAATGTTCTGGTAATGATAGTTGTGTTAGAAGGATACATCTACCAATGTGGGTAATACCTGTACATTTAAGACCGAGACAGATTATTCATTACTTTGGTAATATCGTTCGAGGCGTTATTAACCCTTTCACTGCTGATCCATTTCACCATTGGCGTCACTGGGGTTGGTGCCCCCCCCCCCCGTATCTCCTTAGGGAATAACCTGTCTGGCGGGGGATACACAGAAGGATAGACAGGTATAGAAAGATGTGCAGAGGGATAGACAGGTATAGAAAGAATGTTCTTGAACCCAAGACATACTTGAAAACGAGAGAAATCTCAATGTATCCTTCCTGGTAAAATCCTTTATAAATAAATAAATAAATAAATTTTGCAGAGGGATAGACAGATGTGCAGAGGGACGGATGAATAGGCAGATGCATGAATTCCTCTCCTCCTGTTTCCAACCCCAACCCTCCCAGATTGTGAGTTCCTACGGGAATAGGGCCCTCATCTCCTCCTGTACTGTTTGTCAAATGTTGTTCAATGTATTGTAACCCTGTCTATACTGTGCCTATTGTACAGTGCTGCGGAATATGCTGGCGCTTTATAAATAAAGAAGAATAATAATAATATTATTATTAAATGGATAGAGGGGTGGATAGGCTAATTTATGAGGGATGGATGGATGGATGAACCAGGATGGATGGACAGAGATGATGGATGGACAGACTGAGACGGGGATGGATGGAGAGATGGATGTACGGACAGAGACAGGAATGGACGAACAGACGGGATGGATGGACGGAAAGACAGGAATGGGCAGACAGACAGGGGGTGGATGGATGTACGAACAGGAATGGAAGAACAGACGGGATGGATGGACGGACGGAGAGACAGGAATGGGGGACAGACGGGATGGACAGAAAGGGGATGGACGGACAGACAGAGATGGATAGACAGACGGATGAACAGATGTGATATTTAGAATCGTCTTTTTCTCCTGCATATAGTGTACAAGCATCACCTCCTGTGTAGCTCAGCCTCCTGCCTGTCCCGTGCAGCCCTGGATCCGGTGGGGTGGTCACATCTCACGCACTCACGCTGTACACTGCCCCAGAACTTGCTAGGCAATGGGGACGCTCAGGGGGAGAGAGTGACACAGTACACACTCGCTCCTCCCATCACACGGGGTGAGAGTGAGAGCCTGTCCTGTGTTCTCAGCCTGTGAGCAGTGTCTGGTGCTGTGGGGAATGCGAGTTGTGTGTCAACTCCTGGGCGTCCACACAACACGTGCACACCAAAGGCCAGCACTGGGTGTCACCAGGGCTGGTGCAAGATTTTTGTCTACGTAGGCGAAGGGGTATTTTTCCAACCCCCCCCCCATCCCAATATCTTCCACAATGATAAAGTCACGCACATTACTGTGAGTTTTATTGCTTTGGAGCTCTGTGATCTAGTAATCGAAAGGTGTGTATGCGCATATCAGAGCTCCACAGCAATAACATTTAAAGATAACCCCATTTTCAGCGATATGTCTCGGTGGCCGGAATTCCGGTGCATTACTAAGGGAGGCGGCACACGAGCAAACAGTACTGTCTGTAGCGGACGCACTTTTTCACGGGAAATATTGTGAGTACTGCGTAAAGTGCGTCCGTAACGTCTGATGTCTCCACACCCTAGGAAAATACATGGCAGCGTTGTTTCTGCGTCCGTTTAGCTTTTTCACGTCAATGTTATTTTTGCGTCCGTGGCTTTATGCTTTGCCCGTCCGTGAAAAAGTGCGCAGGTGCTTCGTGTGGTGTGTTTAATTGACTCCTTTTATAAAGCTACGACGGACGTCAAACGGACGCAAAATGTTTGCTAGTGTGCCGTCAGCCTCAAGGTTAAAAATATATTAAAATATTTATATTCTTAAATTTAAAGTTTTTTATTTTGAAATAAGTCAGCATTACATCATACTGTAAAATAATGGATGACCTCGCAGGGCCAAACAAGAAGACATAACAAGCAACGGAAACCACACATGGCCAAAAAAGTGTCATCGTAAAAACAGCGAATCGAAAAAATCTAAGGATAGCAATATGTTAGCAGAAAACATCCCCTAGACGGGGGGTCTCATCAAGGTGGGAAATCAAACATATATAAATGCAGCCACTTAAGGCCGGCCAAGGTAACTACGGTCAGCTGGTCAAAAAACATGCGTCGCAAAGAAGGACAGGGCGGTAAAAATAAGTAAAAAGGCAGAAAGTACCATGTGCAGGCAAAAAAGCAAAAGCCCTATGCAATGCAGGCTGGGACTGATCAAAACAAATTACGAACCGTCCTGAAAGTCCAGGCACTAGGCCAAGCTAGAGACCAGGGACACGTAAGCATATAAGAGAAATGCAGGGGAGGGGGTGTAATTCAGTAAAACTCAGACCTGGAGAGGTAGAGGGCATAGAAACCAGCCTTCAATCCGGTTGAGGGTCCGGAGGATCTGGTGAGAGGCCCGCAGCCGCAAGGTCAATCCAAGCCACCGCGGGATCCGTGATGGTATAGGGGACATTTGCGTGGGTCACCACCAAAGCTCCTGCCAGACCCCAGCGATATCGGACACCCTGTCGGCGAAGAACTAATGTCACTTCACGAAAACGCCTGCGAGCCATCAGGGTCTGGAATGGGAGATCATGATACAGGGCCAGAGTGGAGCCCTCAAAGCGTACGGGATCCCTCGCGCCCGGAGCAGACATAACCTTGACCTTGAAAGCCACTTCACGGAAGGCCACTACGACGTCTCGAGGAGCCCCAGGTGGGTTCGTCGCAGGTCTCCTGACCCGAAACACCGACCCAAGCATGTCAGGTGTGTCAGGGGGAAGCTCCGTGACCTGAAGCACAAGACGAGTCACGTAGGACGGCAGAGCGTCGGAGGTAATAGAGTCCGGGACACCCCTGACGCTGATGTTTCGGCGTCTGTGTCTCGTTTCAAGCATCTCCACAGAGCGTGTCAGAAGTTCGACTTGGTATCGCAAACCAGCAACCTGACCAGACAGGTGAGTTTGTTCCGTTGTCACAGCAGAAGTCGTCTCCTGTACCATCTTCACCTGAGCACGCATCGCCGCTATCTCCGTGCGGACCGCCGCCACCTCAGGCTGCCACACCTCACGTATCACCCGAAGCTCCTCCAAGATCCTGCGGAGATCCCCCTTCGTGGAGGGGAGATGGTCGTCCTTCTCCTGCACCTGTTGCTGTCGAAGTCCCGTCCCCACTGCAGACCGATGATCCGAGGTCACACTATTACTGGCGGAGGTAAGGGGGAATCTGTCGGGTCCCCATCAAAAATATCCTCTGTGTCCGGCGTTGCCCCGGACGATGTCCGCATTGCTGATTTTCTCTTCTTCTGTGCCCGTTTCCTAGCAGCCGCCGAGAGGGGTCGGGAGTCAGACGCCGGTGACTGCGGGGCAAGCCAGGGCATCCCAGTAATACCCCCCTGAGGTTCATAGTCGCTGTCAGCCTCCGAGGAGCCATAGCCCGGGGGAGGGAGGAAGAAGCAGTCAGTCCCGTTAAAAGCGGACCCACCTCGCAAAACATCCCGAATGTCCCTCTGGCGGGGGGCCCGTCGCTGGGAACGACCGGTAGGCATGGTTCCGGAGATGCTGGGCTGGCACGAGGTCGCAGGGCGGTGAGGGAATCTCAATACGCCTCGAGTAGGCTTCCAAGATGGCCGCTGTGACTAGGCCCAAATCGCGCTGCCGGCAGCAATCTGTCCCCGGGCACGAAACTCCGGGCTAAATCAGGTACCTCAACTCTCCAGGATCCCTCTAGCCAACCGGGAAGCTCACAGGGCAGTGCAAACGGCGAAAAAAGCAATAAAATCCGTGGTAGACACAGAGCTCCTCCAAAATGCTGCTGCTCGCTTCCACAGCTAGCTCCGCCTCCAAAATATTTATATTCTTAACCTCCCTGGCGGTCTGATTTTTTTTTTTTTTTTTTTTCCGATCTTCTTGCCAGAAAGTGTTTCAATTTCTTTCCTTTTTGGCCCCCTGGCGGTATTCCCGAGTGTGGCTCGGGGTTAAATTCCTATGCTGGAAGCGGTAACCCCTGAGCAACACTCTGGATGCCGCTGGATACATCACCTCTCCCTGCGCTCCCTCGATGTCCCCCAGCTCCCTCCTCCGGGGATCGCGCCCTCATACTTCCTGGTTCCCTTCTTGCGAGTATGAAACCAGGAAGTAAAACGCCATGATCGCCGGAGGAGAATGCGGGGATCAGCGAGGGAGCGCAGGTACAGGTAATGTATTCAGCCTGAGTGTGGCTCAGGGTTATCGCTTTCAGCGGTGAAATTTAACCCCGAGCCACACTCGGGAAAACCGCCAGGGAGGTTAATCTATATAATATATATAAAAGCGAAATGCCGCTCGCCCGTAATCACGATCTCTCCAGAACCGTAAAGCCTACAAACTTGAAATTCGGCACGTATGTTCCTCTCGGCCATGCTCTGATGGTCAATGAGTTATACTCCCCCCCCCCCCCCCCCCGGGAAAAAAAAAAGCTGTTCCAACTGCCACTTGCCTCACGTGCCGTTATCTCCGTTCACTCAGGAGCGTCTGAGGATCCTTATAGCACTAAACCTAAGCTGCCCCACCAACATGTCCACACCTTCCACCTATTGAACCGCTTCCAAAATCAAGGTGGCGGGGGAGATATTCCCTTATGAGTTTCAATCACCCGCCAGCACTGAACCAGCAGATGTCTCCTGCATAGTGTCCCAGCCCCAAATCACTTCTTACATTCATCCCCTCAGTTCAGACGGATCTGTCCCTTCTACTGGAACAACAATTAAAGGGAAAAAATGCAGAAAAAGATTTACAGATGCGATTAGGAAAACACAAGTAAAGGAAGCTGGAAACCGTATCATCAAACTCCTCCAAGTCAGTAGAGAGGCTGTAATAAAGTACGTGGAGTTATAGCACACCCTCAGCCCACCAGGATTACACTAGAGTCAAGCCATCAGACCGTTCAAAATCAGAGGTCACGCTATCAGTTATTTTTTTTTAATATTCTACACAGAAAAAAATTGGAGCAGTATAAAAAATATAATCTTAATAACACATAGTTGTCACACTTTTATCACTCTCTATAGACCTAGAATATGGTATGAATGTTTACTGTGGAAATTTAAAGATACAGAGCCCCAAATATCAACCCGTGGCTTGCAAAGTGACATTTTTGCAAAACTTCAATATGGGTTTAAAAAAAAATAAAAAAAAAATTACCCATTGGACCACGACATTTACAATGCAGATAGGGAGTGGGTATGACACATTTGCATTGTAAACGTCTTCCGGGCCGCCATCAGGGCATTACGGCCCATGCTGCGGTAAGGGGCCCGGGGACTGTAGGGGCCCGCCGTCTGGGGCCATGTTTATTTTAGGCCTTGGAGGAGGTACTGCAGCCTACCTGGGCCCGGCCGTGAGCGGAGACTCCAAGATGGCGGCCAGCTCAGAGCAGTGACCATACCCACCCTCACCATCTGCATTGTAAACGTCGTGGTCCCATTAGACTACCACTTCGAGTTCAAACATCTAGAATTTCCTGTTAAGGTGTGCTACGCCATCACCATCAATAAGGCACAGGGACAGACTTTGAAAGTGGCTGGTGTGCATCTGATGACTGTTTCTCCCATGGCCAGTTGTATGTGGCGGCTCCAGAGTCAGTTCACCTGACAGCCTGGTCATCCTCCTACCAGAGAGTAAAACCAGGGAGGTCCTGAGCAATTCATCTGAGGGACAAATTGAAAGTCTATGCTATGCAAGTAATTAGCCTGGCTACATAGACAAAAAAAAAACAGGGTTGCTGGTGGGATTATACGTGTTTATTGTACAGCGCTGCGGAATACAGCGCTTTATAAATAATAAAGAATAATAATTAACCCTTTCGCTGCGGTGGACGCGCTCAGCGCGTCCAACCGCATGTCACGTTGCGTGCGGAGGACGCGCTGAGCGCGTCCAGCCTTTGGGGTCAGCGTTCGGCCGGGTTCCGGACGATCGCTGGCCCCCCCGGTGCGGACTGACATCCTCGATGTCAGCCCAGCATCCGGAACCGCCGCCGGGCTAATTAGGTGTCATCGCGGCGGCGCGATGACACCTAATTCAGGTGCCCCCCCCCGCATGTGCGGAGGAGGCGCCTGAAAGGGAGGGGGGGGAGGTCCTTCGGACCTCTCTCCCTCCCGATCGGCGGCGTTGCGGGGGTTAACCCAGGCACCATTTGGAAGGGCACAGCCTGCCCTTCCAAATGGTACCTGGCATTAACCCCTGGGGAGCCGGATCACGAATCGGTACTGAAAAGCGCCGGTTCGTGATCCTTTCCCAGAGCTGGCCGACATCTTGGATGTCAGCCAAGCCTCTGGGAACTCCCCCTGAGGATTGGCGTCATTGTGCATAGGACGATGACGCCAGCGCCAGTCCTGGAGTTAACCCCTAGCTGCCACCAATGGTGGAGATAGGGGGTTCCAATGAACCCTCTATCTCCCGATCCGTGACAGCTAGGGGTTAAAGTTTGGTATTGTTGGATCGGCCAGAGCATGGCCGTTCCAACGATACCAAACTCGAATGTGAAAAAAGTTAGTAAAAAAAAAAAAATTAAAAAAATATTTTAAAAAAAATTATATAAAAAAAATAAGTTTTTTTTCTTTTTTTTGGTTTGTTAATGCAGCAATATTGTTCCCATTTCAATTATAATGTGAACAATGATGCTGCACTAACGATTTTGTATGCGGTGCGTTTGTTAAAAATCATGTAATTTTCCCCAAAAAAAAATGTATAACGAGACCCCATCTCTAATTTTTTTAACAAGCGCACCCCATACAAAATATAACCGCAATTGCTCGCATCTTAAATGTGAAAAAAAACACTTTACACATTGTAAATTATTGAAAAATCATATTTTATTGCATTTTTTGTTATAATATACAGACAGGTCATGACGTATACATATAATAATTGACATATTATAAATCTGCCGAGTCTGACGGAAAGAACGATATATAATATGTCTGGGTCATATACTAAAATAAGCCTTCAAAACGCGTTTAAACATGATGAGCAAAACCGGTAAAAATGACCTCAGCACAGGGGCGGGAAAAGCCTCAGCAGCGAAAGGGTTAAAGGGCTTAAAGCCCATCTATTTTATTGCTTATTATTATTATCCCTTATGTGTCTCAATCAGCAACCACCACTAAGCCAACGGATTGTGAACCTAATATCTCCTGCAAACCCCGATGTTACGTCGCAAAGCACGGGTATCCAGTCTGTTAATAACCCTTATGATGAATAAGTATGCCATATCATAATTGAATGTGGCATGTTCATTATAGGCAGTTAATATGGAAGGTGAGCGTTGTAGGGCAGGTTACAGAAGGCTTCTGGTGACCCCCTTAAGCACCAGAAAATACTGAGGGTGATTGGGGGGGGGGGTGCAGACCGTATCACAGACCCTGCAGCTTAATGCTGCTGTCACTGAGAGAAGGGAGGAATGCAGACAGGAGAGCAGGGAGGAAAACCCTGTGAGGTGGCCTGTAGAGCGAGAGAGAGGGGGTTAAAACAAAGAATGTATTGAAGGGGCAGGGAGGCCAGCAGCAGCAATCCGCGCTTAGCACATATAATGGGAGAGGGGCAGATTTTGTTTAAGTAATAAAACTCACTTTGCTCCTGCACGGATCTCTTTTTCTCCCAGGTCCCTGGCTCAGCTGGTTGCAGTGTGTCCCCAGCCGCCTCCTCAGCAGCCCCCTGGACAGGTGCGCTGGACAGGATGATGATGGGTAGCGGGAGGAGGAGCCAGATGCGGAAGCTCTGTATCCTCCCTCATCCTGCACAGTGGGGTCTGCAGCGCTGCACGTTCTGTGCATGTTGTGCCCCCAATGTGCAGGGAGGGAGGGGGCTCAATGAGCACACGCTTATTGCTGCTCTGGACAGTGATTCAGGGCAGTGAGAAGAAATAACTGGCCCAAGATTCTGATTTTTTTTTTTTTGTGCCCTTTCCCTCCCACATTGTAGGAAGCACTTTCCCTGGGTTTCACTCCATAGAGAGAGAAACCCGGTGTCACCCGAGTGTGTTCCGCACGCCCCCTTGTGATGCCACTGATTTCACCTCTGTGCCGAGCTTATTTTGACCATTTTGTGCTCATCATGTTTAAACGCGATTTGAAGTCATGTTTTATTGTAGGGCCCAGACAAATTTTTTATCCCTTTTTTTTCCTGGCAGATCCATAATATATCATTCTATGTATACGTCATGTCCTGCCAGAATGCTATAATTTTAAAAATGTGAATTTCCATTCAAATTTCAATCCTCTACAGTTTCTAAAAAAATTTTGTCCACACTTTATCATCCAAGCCTTTGCGAATATATATTCTATGGGGTACTCTTGTTAAAAGACTTAAAAGTCCATATTGCGGACTGGCACCTAAAGACTTAGAGAGGCATCGCTGGAAATTCCTCTTTTTTTTTCTCTAACCTTTACTGAACAGGAGTCCAAAGGACCCCCCCCCCCCTTTCAATCACTCCCGGCTCAGCGCCTGAAACTGATGTCACCATGTGCCGGCACCATGACGTCAGTGCGCCGGGAGGGGTCTAAAGGGACGGTCTGACTTTCTCTGGACTCTGTCCCGGACACATGGGGACTCCCCTTTCACTGTGGAGACCCCATGATGTGGGGAATTGGCCTCCACACACAGCGTGCGATCCTCAGGACACTCCAGTGAAAGAGTTAAGTGTTTAAATTAAGAACCGCAAGCTGTTCCAAAGCCCCTCACTGGTTTTGTTTGCGCTTTCATTCTGCAAAGAATTCCAGCTCTCAGATCCTTTTAACACTGAAAAATAAAGAAGCCGAAAAATATTTTCCTTAACTCTAATGCTGAGGGGCTGAGCGTGGCAGGATTCACCACTTCCTCTTGCTGTACCCACTGTAAGACTGGCAACAAACCGTTCCTGTTGTTCTTCAGCAGCTCTTGAGTGTCCCTGGTCAAATGAGCTCACAGCAAGGGTCACCCTTGGGTCAGTGGTTCCTATGTATGCCAGGACTTAATGCATTATCTGTTTGCCATAGAAATATAGCCAGCCCTACTTAGATTACTGGACATGGTTATAGCATCACATTTCCCACAATCCTCCAGTGATGAGTAGTATGTTTATAGACCTTGTCTGTAGGGTAGAATGTAGGCATTGGCATGGGAAATTTGTTAGTGGTTGCAGGAGGATGGCATGATGCCAATGTCACTGTTATTCTGTTTATTTTGCAGTAATTATACCAAAAAAATAAAATTATTGGTGGGTTGAACATTATCTTTGTAATGACATCTGTTCAGGGGTCTTATGCCCTCACCATCCCACTTACATATTATTCTCAGCTCTGCTGGGGTTAAATGAAAACTCATACAGAATATGCCCCCCTCCCCTTCTTTTTTTTTTTGCCCTAATTTGGCAGCTGCTGCTAACATGTGCCCCATTTTTTTTTAATTCAATTTTTTTTTATTTCGTAAGATCAAGCAGGGCCAAGGAGGGCGAATGGGGACTTTTTTGTCCCCAGTCTCATTCTCTGCTCCCGGTGGCCAGAAGATGTGGATTGGGCCGTCCTTCTCTTCTCAGGGTGAGAGGAGGATCTGATTTATTGGGGTGTTTTAGGCCCATGTCAGACGAACGCAGTGATCACGTCCGTGTTGCCGCACATTTTAATGTCCGTTGTAGCATAAAATTATGATCAATAGAGACCCACACACGAAGTACGTCTGCACAGAAGTGCGCACGCACGACTCACGTGGCACCGGACGCAATTTAGGCAAGAACTTCAAACCGCTAGGACGGACGCACAGACTGCGCCACGTCTGCGTAGCTTTGTGTGTGAGTGATGGAACGTAGTCAGACGGACTGCATTTTCGACGTCCAGCATTTTATGACGCACAAAATGGTTTTTCATATCATGTATCAATTTTTTCCATTTTACATATTAATTTTATTTCCCATCTACATCAGTCAAAAAAAAATGGACCGTGTGGTGTCTACAGTACCATCAGTCAGAAAGTACGTCAGTTGTGCACGGACGCACAGTGTGCTCAGAATGCGTTCGTCTGACATTAGCCTTAGGCCCCCGGCACACGAGCGTATTTATGGCTCAAATGCGCCCGCACTTCCCTGCGTCTGTGGGTTTTTGATGGGGAAGGCCATCCACCGGACGTGAAAAAGCCCTCCCCGTCAAAAAGCTAAACGGACGCTAATAGGATACAAAGCGCGATTCTCCATAGGAGATTCCATAGGAGGATCGCGCTTTGTACGCTGAGCGCAGAGAGTGGAAGGAACGTCCACTTTTACGGACGTTCCTTCCTCTGCTCGTGTGCCGCCAGCCTTAGCTGGTGTTAACTGATTCTCCAAAAGCTGAATCGCCACCAGCTTTTAGGTTAGGTTCAAACAAACACATTTTTCACGTCTACTGTCAAAGTGCGTCGCTGCGTCCGAACGCATTTTTTCACGGAAGACGCGATAGTTGTCATATGATGAGCACTTTCGGCCGTGATTTTTTTTACTGATCCAAACCAGGAAACTTTGGGTGTCTGGACGTTATGTTGGCCAGGACATGAGCAGCGTCTGACGTCTCCTAATCACGCACACACGCCGCTATGCGGATGCAGCGCACTCTGTACGTCAGTATTAGCAGTTCTACGTTCTCGAAAAAATGCGTTTGTTTCCCCCTTGCGTTGCGCGGCAGAATTTTCGTGCGGCCGTACTTCGAATATTGGCCGTCATTGGACGTGATTTTCTGCTACTACGGCCGTGATAAAGTGCGGCTGCACACGCGTTCGCTTTACGTTCGTCTGACCCCAGCCTTGGATGTCACAAAATTTTAGGTTTGCTCATCGGTGGGGTAGTTAGCATTAGGATAAGTAAGGTATTACAAAGTCCTAACGCTAATTACTGAATGCACTCCCTATGTTAAATATAGGATGCGCAAAGTACAGTAAGCTCGTGCAAGCTAGCGCGATCACGGTGTGCTCACCGGATTTCTCACATGTTTTTGCGTTGGGACGGTAATATTGGGAGGCATGTGTTAACCTCCCTGACTGTTTTCCCGAGGGTGGCTCGGGGTTAACTTTTTGTACCGAAAGCGGTATCCCTGAGCCACACTCGGACTGGATACTTACATGTCCTGCGCTCCCTCGCTGATCCCGCAGTCTCCTCCAGTCGCTTGCAAAGTCACACTGCCTGGATCTCTTCTCGCGAGGAGTGAAACCAGGAAGTGTGACGTCGCGATCGGCTGCAGTGTGACTGCGGGGGACAGCGAGGGAGCGCAGGACATGTAAGTATCGGCCCGAGTGTGGCTCGGGGATACCGCTTTCAGTATTGAAAGTTAATCCCCGAGCCACACTTACACCGCTAGGGGGCCAGAATAAATAGGACTGATTCTGACATATAAAATATGTCAGAATCAGACCGCCTTGGAGGTTAAGTCACTTATCCTGACATTAACGCTTACTCATCCGAACGCTACAGTTAGCAATCACTAGGGAATAGAGTCCCTAGTTGGCACACAAAGGGCACCATTTCCTAGTGATCGCTAACGTTGGCGTTCGGATGAGTGTTACTGTCAGGATAAGTGAGTTTAAAGCATGGCCCCCATAATACCTTCCTGACGCTAAACCTTTAATAAATCCAGTGGCGTCACTAGGGTTGGTGTCACCCGGTGCGGTAACTTATGGTGTCACCCCCCCCCCGAGTTTTACGGATTTTTGTTTTTAACTACTCTTACTCCTAAATCAGTACTCCCAAATAACACTGAATGCTCATACACACTGCGCACATTACTGTGAGGTTTATTGCTGTGGAGCTCTCTCATATGCTCACACAATTTTTTGCCAACTGCCAGCAAGTACGGTGCCTGTTCGAAGGCAGTGAAAGCACACATGGATATATATTGCCCCCAGCAGCTCTGGATATATTGCCCCCAGCAGCTCATCCATGGATATATATTGCCCCCAGCTCACATATGGATATATTGCCCCAGTTCACAATTATATATTGCCCCCAGCAGCTCACCCATGGATATATATTGCCCCAGCTCACCCATGGATATATATTGCGCCTCGGCTCACATATGGATATATTGCGCCTCGGCTCACATATGGATATATTGCGCCTCGGCTCACATATGGATATATTGCGCCTCAGCTTACATATGGATATATTGCGCCTCAGCTTACATATGGATATATTGCGCCTCAGCTCACACATGGATATATTGCCCCAGACCAGTTCACACATGGATATGCCCCCAACACACATGAATACTGCCCCCAGCACACATGGATAATGCCCCAGCACACATGGATAATGCCCCAGCTCACATGGATAATGCCCCAGCTCCTCTCATGGATATTGCCCCAGCTCCTCTCATGGATATTGCCCCAGCTCCTCTCATGGATATTGCCCCAGCTCCTCTCATGGATATTGCCCCAGCTCCTCTCATGGATATTGCCCCAGCTCCTCTCATGGATATACTGCCCCAGCTCCCCTCATGGATATACTGCCCCAGCTCCTCTCATGGATATACTGCCCCAGCTCCTCTCATGGATATACTGCCCCAGCTCCTCTCATGGATATACTGCCCCAGCTCCTCTCATGGATATACTGCCCCAGCTCCTCTCATGGATATACTGCCCCAGCTCCTCTCATGGATATACTGCCCCAGCTCTTCATGGATATACTGCCCCAGCTCCTCTCATGGATATACTGCCCCAGCTCCTCTCATGGATATACTGCCCCAGCTCCTCTCATGGATATACTGCCCCAGCTCCTCTCATGGATATACTGCCTCAGCTCCTCTCATGGATATACTGCCTCAGCTCCTCTCATGGATATACTGCCCCAGCTCCTCTCATGGATATACTGCCTCAGCTCCTCATGGATTACTGCCTCAGCTCCTCTCATGGATATACTGCCCCAGCTCCTCTCATGGATATACTGCCCCAGCTCTCATGGATACTGCCCCAGCTCCTCTCATGGATATACTGCCCAGCTCCTCTCATGGATATACTGCCCCAGCTCCTCTCATGGATACTGCCCCAGCTCCTCTCATGGATATACTGCCCCAGCTCCTCTCATGGATATACTGCCCCAGCTCCTCTCATGGATAATGCACCAGCTCCTCTCATGGATTTTGCCCCAGCTCATGGATCCCCAGCTCATGGACACTGCCCCAGCTCATGGATACTGCCCCAGCTCATGGATACTGCCCCCAGCAGCTCATGGATACTGCCCCCAGCACACATGGATAATGCCCCAGCTCACATGGATATTGCCCCAGCTCCTCTCATGGATTTTGCCCCAGCTCCTCTCATGGATATACTGCCCCAGCTCCTCTCATGGATTACTGCCCCAGCTCCTCTCATGGATATACTGCCCCAGCTCCTCTCATGGATATACTGCCCCAGCTCCTCTCATGGATATACTGCCCCAGCTCCTCTCATGGATATACTGCCCCAGCTCCTCTCATGGATATACTGCCCCAGCTCCTCTCATGGATATACTGCCCCAGCTCCTCTCATGGATATACTGCCCAGCTCCTCTCATGGATATACTGCCCAGCTCCTCTCATGGATATACTGCCCAGCTCCTCTCATGGATATACTGCCCCAGCTCCTCTCATGGATATACTGCCCCAGCTCCTCTCATGGATATACTGCCCCAGCTCCTCTCATGGATATACTGCCCCAGCTCCTCTCATGGATATACTGCCCCAGCTCCTCTCATGGATTTTGCCCCAGCTCATGGATAATGCCCCAGCTCATGGATAATGCCCCAGCTCCTCTCATGGATTTTGCCCCAGCTCCTCTCATGGCTATGCCCCCAGCTCCTCTCATGGCTATGCCCCCAGCTCCTCTCATGGCTATGCCCCCAGCTCCTCTCATGGCTATGCCCCAGCTCCTCTCATGCTATGCCCCAGCTCCTCTCATGGCTATGCCCCAGCTCCTCTCATGGCTATGCCCCCAGCTCCTCTCATGGCTATGCCCCCAGCTCCTCTCATGGCTATGCCCCAGCTCCTCTCATGGCTATGCCCCCAGCTCCTCTCATGGCTATGCCCCCAGCTCCTCTCATGGCTATGCCCCCAGCTCCTCTCATGGCTATGCCCCCAGCTCCTCTCATGGCTATGCCCCCAGCTCCTCTCATGGCTATGCCCCCAGCTCCTCATGGATAATGCCCCAGCAGCTCATGGATAATGCCCCAGCAGCTCATGGATACTGCCTCAGCAGCTCATGGGTACTGCCTCAGCAGCTCATGGGTACTGCCTCAGCAGCTCATGGGTACTGCCTCAGCAGCTCATGGGTACTGCCCCAGCAGCTCATGGGTACTGCCCCAGCAGCTCATGGGTACTGCCCCAGCAGCTCATGGGTACTGCCCCAGCAGCTCATGGGTACTGCCCCAGCTCAAACATGGATTTGCCCCAGCTCAAACATGGATTTATTATTATTATTTATTTATAAAGCGCCAGCATATTCCGCAGCGCTGTACAATAAGCACAGTATAGACAGGGTTACAATACATTGAACAACATTTGACAAACAGTACAGGAGGAGATGAGGGCCCTATTCCCGTAGGAACTCACAATCTAGGAGGGTTGGGGTTGGAAACAGGAGGAGAGGACTGTAAGGTGAGAGTGATTGATGGTTGTGTCAGTGAGTTGGGTGGTAGGCTTCCCTAAATAGGAATGTTTTAAGGGAGCGTTTGAAGGAAGAGAAGTTAGGGGAAAGTCTGACAGTACGAGGGAGAGCGTTCCAGAGAGTGGGGGCTGCGCGTGAGAAATCCTGCAGTCTATCATGGGAAGAGGTGATGCGGGGAGAAGCTAGGCGCAGGTCACTGTTTGACCTTAGGGAGCGGGCTGGGTATATTTGGTGATTAGTGAGGACAGGTAGTGGGGAGCTGAGTTAGTGAGGGTTTTGTAGGTAAGGATAAGGATTTTGAACTTAATTCTGCAGTGGATGGGGAGCCAGTGAAGGGACTAGCAGAGGGGAGCGGCAGAGACAGAGCGGCGGGTGAGGTGAATTAGCCTGGCGGAGGCGTTCAGGATGGATTGTAGGGGGGAGAGGCGGGACAGAGGGAGACCAGATAAGAGATTATTGCAATAGTCGAGTCGGGAGATTACCAGGGCGTGTATGAGTTGTTTTGTGGTGATATGCCCCAGCTGATGGATATACTGGTCCCAGCTGATGGATATACTGGTCCCAGCTGATGGATATACTGGTCCCAGCTGATGGATATACTGGTCCCAGCTGATGGATATACTGGTCCCAGCTGATGGATATACTGGTCCCAGCTGATGGATATACTGGTCAGCTGATGGATATACTGGTCCCAGCTGATGGATATACTAGCTGATGATACTCTGGTCCCAGCTGATGGATATACTGGTCCCAGCTGATGGATATACTGGTCCCAGCTGATGGATATACTGGTCCCAGCTGATGGATATACTGGTCCCAGCTGATGGATATACTGGTCCCAGCTGATGGATATACTGGTCCCAGCTGATGGATATACTGGTCCCAGCTCATGGATATACTGGTCCCAGCTCATGGATAACTGGTCCCAGCTGATGGATATACTGGTCCCAGCTGATGGATATACTTCCCAGATGATGGAATACTGGTCCCAGCTGATGGATATACTGGTCCCAGCTCATGGATATACTGGTCCCAGCTCATGGATATACTGGTCCCAGCTGATGGATATACTGGTCCCAGCTGATGGATATACTGCCCCAGCTGATGGATATACTGGTCCAGCTGATGGATATACTGGTCCCAGCTGATGGATATACTGGTCCAGCTGATGGATATACTGGTCCCAGCTCATGGATATACTGGTCCAGCTCATGGTAACTCATGGATATACTGGTCCCAGCTCATGGATATACTGGTCCAGCTCATGGATATACTGGTCCCAGCTCATGGATATACTGCCCCAGCTCATGGATATACTGCCCCAGCTCATGGAGATGCCCCAGCTCAAACATGGATTTTCCCCAGCTCATGGATATGCCCCAGCTCATGGATTTGCCCCAGCTCATGGATACTGCCCCAGCTCATGGATACTGCCCCAGCTCATGGATACTGCCCCAGCTCATGGATACTGCCCCAGCTCATGGATACTGCCCCAGCTCATGGATACTGCCCCAGCTCATGGATAATGCCCCAGCTCAAACATGGATTTGCCCCAGCTCAAACATGGATACTGCCCCAGCTCAAACATGGATACTGCCCCAGCTCAAACATGGATATGGATATGCCCCAGCTCACCTCCGGCCGCGTGTTCGCTCCCTCTGAGCGTCCGGCGGTGCGCAGCTTGGGCGCTCGCCTGGGGGAGCCACGTGACCAGCCGCGATTGGCTGATGACGTGTTTCCTCCAGGCGAGCGCCGAAGCTGCATGCTTCGGACGCTCGCAGGGAGTGAATACGCGGCGGAGGGTGAGACACCCACCCTAAGGGCGGGTGTCACCTGGTGCGGGCCGCACCCCCCCACGTTACGATGCCACTGAATAAATCCATTAGTGCACGGTGATTGCACTAGCTTGCGCAAGCTTACTGTACTTTGCATATCCTATTCTTAACATGGGGGAATGCAAAGGGAGGTATTGCTTAGTAATAGCACTAATTACCGTAGGGACGTGCAAGCCAAAACTTTAGCTACTCTTAAAAGCTGATGCTAAATACGCATTTGCAAAATTATTTAGCACGGAATAAAACCCCCCAATAAATCCCATTCTCATCTGTTGGCAAGAGCGGTGGCCTGATCCACTGCTTCTGGCTGTGAGCGGAGTGAGACTGGGAAGAAATGGTTCCCATTCTCCCTCCATGATCTCTGTGCAGCACTTTGCAGTCTCGTGGCCCGGAAGCGCAAACCTCCATGGAACCCTATGGAATCCAGGAGGTGATACTTGCAGCAGTGCAGAAGCACTACGTGGGTATCCCAACGGTTAGCGCGGCTTTCCTCCTACTTGTTTAGTTTTTTACTGTATCCTCTGACCTGGGTATTTTGTTTTTGTTTATTTAAATTCGCCATTCTTTACTTGGGGTTACAAGCTGCTGGATTCTAATGGTTAACTATCTAGGTTATGTCAGTGAGGGACTTGGGGTAAGTAGACTGCTTGCATAAGAAGTTATATGATGCGCTGCTCCCTCCTCCTGACCCAGCACAGAGCTGCACAAACCTCCTCCAGTGCATCGGCTTATAGGAGCAGCTTGCAGATCTTGAATACGCTGCCCTGCAGAGTCCTGAATACTCCAGCTTGTTTCATGGGCAGGTAAGGTATGATTGGTACTTGTGGATTGGATGTCACAGTCCCTTTTAGTTACTAAGGTATGCACGTCGTGTAAATAGAAATTCTGGCACCTCCTGAGACACGAGAGTCAAAGATGAATGATCAGAAAGGCAGTAAAGTGCGAGATTCTGTGGCCTGTCTATGTTTTAAACTTTAGGGTTGTAGAATTTCTGGTTGATCAATGGATGTTAACAAAAATATTTTGACTGTACGTGTTTCGTGCTCTCACCAGATCTGGTACTTTCACTCTCTATTGTGCTCAATGTGTACACCATTACGTTCTAAACCGTCACTTTACATGGTGCCTGTATTGGAAGATCAATTGCCAAGAGAGAGCTCAGAACCTCAAACATTTAGTTTTTTCTTTCTGTATAAAATCGAGAAGTTGCCTCGACATGCATGGGCAGTGTAGTATGTTATTTACTCAAATGTGTAACCGTATATAGTTTTTTTTCTTCTTCATATCTAAAATGTATTATTATCTCACACGAGTCTATCCAGGGTTTTTTTTTTTTTTATTTTTTTGAGGCACGGAGTTACATAAAGGGACACTCTACATACCCTGACCTCTTTAGCTTTATAAAGTGACCAGGGTGTATAAAGACCACCCCCATTCTCTCCCAGTGCCGATCTGGTTAAAGTGCTGGGTGAAGTGGAGGAGTTTCCTCTGCCCATGATAGCGTCACCAGCGTTTGAAGTTCCTGGTTGCCAGTTACCAGATCTCCAATCCATCTTTCTACGCAGGGGATATGGAAGTTGCAGGTGTAAAAAGTGCACAAGTCCAGAGCGAATTGAATTTGCACTGCGTACGAACACAAGTTGCATTGGAAGCTGCAGGGACTTCCGGTTTTCAGAAACCCATGAGCTGAGCAGGAGGAGCAGCGAGTGCCGGTGGGGGGAGTTGAATAAATCCACCTAGAATTAAAAAAAATAAAAACTGTAAAAACCAATTGGGCAGATGCTGTTGGCAACATCTACACAATTATTTAGGGGTAAATAATTTATTTTTATTTTTATATTGAGTATCCATTTCTAAGCTCAATTATTAAGCATAAATAACACTGTGCCGCATACCTTCTGGCTCGCTATTTCACAGCGAGGCACACATGTGTAGGATGAAGGCAGAGGACCAGATGGGCTGGTTGGCTTATTTCTTTTTAGTTGAAAAGCTGTAATAAAACAACTCCTTTGCTGGGGACTATTGCTCATGTTACCTGCGCACCGAACACAATTATCCCCTGAATACGTCTTCGATCAGGGTTCAGCAACCTTGGCCCTACAGATGTTTTGGAATTACACCTCCCATGATGCTCAGCTACTCTTTTAGGTTGGCAGAGATTCATGGGAAATGTAGTTCCAGAACATATGGAGGGTCACGGTTGCTGGCCCCTGTCTCAGAACGTGCACTTATTTTGACTTGTCTAAACTTTCATTAGTGTTGTAGGAAAAATGTTTGTGTACTAAATTGTGTGATTGTGTTTCTTGTTTATGTTTTTTTATTTATTTAAAGCACACGTTGAATAGAAAGGAATTATGAGTGGGTGAATCTGTGCAGTTGTAGTTTTAGAACCAGGACAGCTCCTTAAGAGGAAAAGCAGAAAACTGTATATACTTACTGACAGGCTTCAAAGAGAGACCTCTGCTTAGAAGGGATGTCATAGTGGTTGTGGGTCTATATTCATACATCATTTTTTTTATGTGCTATGACTTTAAAGACATGGGACTCTATCACCTCCTTCAAGCTAACACTAGCGTTAGCATTAGCATTAGATTAAAGGAGGTCATAGCGCTGCGGCCACATCGCCTTTTGAATCACCTAATGGTTTTAAAAAAAAAACATTAGCGGTCGTTGATTTGCAATTCGTTGCACGAGTTTATTGTACTTTGCGCTCCCTATACCTAACATAGGGAGCGCAAAGCGAAAGCACAGATTAGCTAGCGTTAAGATCACTTGGACTTGACAAAGACCAGTTCTGGTTGAAACGTCTTTTTTTTCCTGATGTTGGAATAAATCCACTTGATTTAATACTGTGGGTTTTGGAGTTTTTATTCATTTTGTAGTTACTAGACCTGGTAACGGATTGCGCTGTTGCAGAACCGTTAGGCTAGGGTCAGACTAACGCATTTTTCGCGTTGTCCGTGAAAAAGTGCGTTCGAACGAATGGACGCATTTTTTCACGGAATACGCAATAGCGGTCATACGATGCGCATTTTCCTCCGTGATTTTGTACGGATCATCAATAAAACCCTTCTTGTGTCTGGACGTTATGTTGGCCGGACATTAGCAGCGTCTGACGTCTCCTAATCTCGCACACACGCCGCTAGCGGACGCAGCGCACTCTGTACGTCCGTACTAGCGGTTTCACGTTCTCGAAAAAATGCGTTTCTTTGCCACTTGCGTTGCACGGCCGCACTTTTGTGCGGCTGTTCTTCGTATGCTGCCTGGCATTGGACGTCATTTGCTGCTAGCACGGCCGTGATTTAGTGCTGCTAAACGCACGTTGATACTGCTTTAGTCTGACCCCAGCCTTAAAGGCAGCTTAAAACACCCCAATAATCACATACTCACCTCTCATCCCATAAGGAGAATGGTGGCCTGAACTGCTGCTTCTGGCCGCCAGAAGCAGAGGGTGACTGGGGGGGAAGAAAGTCCCCTGTCTCCTTCCGCAATCACTGCGAGAGGCAAGATCCTGACGGTCATGTGACCCAGCAGCATGATCCTCCATGGAGTCCTATAGAAGGGATGCTGGGGATGGCGCTGTAGCACTGCCTCCCGCATCGGCGAGCCTAGCGATCGCTAAGGGGCAGGCTGCCGAACTCTGCGCCTGCCCCATGGTCTGCTGGGGAAACTGGGACGCAAAGGGGAAGTTAGTGAACTCAAATTTTTCCCCTTCGCGTCCTGGTTTTAGCGAGAGGCACACAATAGTGCCACATGATATATGTGGCGGGATCAACTATTGGGATGTCATATTTTGATTTTCAGCAATCCAGTTGGCAAACTCTGACCTCTGAAATCTCCCTAAACGTATTTGTCCTGGGTTACTTTGGATGCTCTGCATTGTTTTGGTAGACATACAGCTAGGACTGAAATTCCAAACGTGTTATTTCTCCAAAAAAGTGAAAATACTAAAAGCCAGTCTCTTAATCGAGGAGCCGTTCAGGTATGATGTTTAATGCACTGTAGAGGTGAAGAATATCAGCATACATATATTACTGGTTTCCCCCTATGTTTACTGTCTTGTTGTGCTTGTGATACTTTCTTTAGTTGAATTGCTGTAAACTTCAGCAGATTAACATCATTGTGTTTCTCTTTTTCAGCTTAGACCACCTTCTTCAGAAAGCTTATCGGCTCAGCTCAAGCCCTTTACTATTCAGGTAAAAACAAAACCTTTTACAAACGTCTTTTACTTTCTCTGGGGTCTATTCACTGAGCCCCGGTTTCCAGACTCCTCTTGCAGTGGTCAGCGCTGTTGCTGAATTCTACTATTTGTGTGACTACCAGAGCAGTTCTTAGCAAGTGTAACTTGCCTATAGCAGCCGCGGCTTAGTGAGTAGACCCCCCCCTGTGTGGCAAATGTGCAACAGAGACGTATCATGCATAACAAGAAAAAATGGTGTAATCTGCGCTTATCCTTATAACACCATGTGAAACAAAGCACAATTAGAGGCTTTGAATGGCCATTGAAGTGTAAGCTCACCTGCCACATCACGGCACCTCTAGTGAGGCAAGTCCTATCTAATGAAGCCAAAAGCCGCTGTCTAAGCAACCACATACGTTCATGCTGCTCCTCAGTCATGAGGCAAACTGGTGGGCTTTCTTTTATACCCTCCCCAGAAAAATTCCACTTTGGGATTGAAAACAAAAACACGGTACGGGACAACTGCAAAGATGACCTGGCTGGAAACACGACAAAATATACATAGATACAGGAGACGTATGATGCTCTGATGAGAAGCAAAACTCTTCCCGTGCCTTCCCGAACTACCACACAACCACCATAGCAAGGACAAATTCCTTCATTGTGCTGACTGTATATTACAGGGACCGTTGCAAAACACTTTGTCCCTTCAGTTTGAATAAGAATTGCCACCCTTTCAGGAGTAATTTAGGGATCTTGTATCCTTTTTATTGACAAGTGGGGTAAAAAAAATAGAATTGACCAGTGAAGGGGCTTTTTTAAAATTTTTGCTTCACTTAAAAAAAAAAAAAAAAAAAACTATCTTATTACTCTTTTCAGGTGAGGTATCCTGTGTCTTCATTCATCTTGACAAGGAATTTATGGACTTGTACATGATGAATTGTGAATTATTAGCAACGTGCAGTGCCTTGGGGTACCTGGAAGGAGACACTTACCACAAAGAACCAGACTGCCTGGGTAAGTATAGGCATAGTAATCCATTCAAAGATGTTTTAAGACTCCAGCATGCATAGTTTGTTTCCTTTTTTTTTTTTTTTTGAGAACCAGCAACAGATTGTAATAGAATCAGACAATGCTAAATACTCTCTATGGCAATCAACGCCTCTCTCCCCCTGCTCCCTTTTTGTTTCACGTGCCTTAGTCCCTTAGATGGTAAAGTCGCAGGATGTCTGGGTTAGCACATGTATAAGTGCTGGATTAGCAGGAGAATGATACTAATGTTCCTTTATGTATTATGCCACCTGTTCGTGCTTTCCCATTGTAAAGCACTGCAAAATATGTTGGCGCTGTATAAATACTTTTACTAAAATTAATTAAAGGGACACTAGGCATTGTCACCAATGTAAATTGAGTGGTCACTGTTCACAGACCGTACGCGCACCTCTTCTTCCTCCGGGGGGCTCTTGGAGGGCTGATTCAGCTCTCTTTGAGTGCAAGGGCTTAGCTCCTCCCAAAAGCTCACATAGCTGACCTGAGCTCCAGGCATTGGGACTAGGAAGTGAGAACCAGGTTGTCGTCCCTCCCAGCCATTGGATTGGCTGGATGATCGCTAGGCGCAGATACCACAGGGGAAGTGAGGTATTGGGTAGGCTTTTACTGGTTGTCTTTATAATTTGCTGCAGTTATAAGACCGTAACTCAGGTGACAGGGAAAAGGAGAAACACATGTTCATTTACAAATTCAAGGAATATAAACCGTTCACTGCTTTTTCAGTCCATAACGTTTCTTCGCTGATCATATTTCATTCGTTTTTTTTATATTTATTTTTGCTTTTCTTCTTTCTAGAGAGCGTAAAAGATTTGATCCGTTATCTGCGACACGAGGATGATGCCCGTGATATTCGACAGCAGCTCGGAGCTGCTCAAATCCTTCAGAATGATTTAATACACTTGGTTATCCAGCACAACAATGAGAAGCAGTTGTTTGATGCAGTCATCCGGTACAGTAACCTGAACTTTCACCTCTTTATATAACCTGTAGGAAAAAGTTAAAAGTATATTGCTTTATAAATAGATCTGAAAAATATAAACTGCTATAAGCAGATCACATGGAATTAAACTCTCCCTTTTAACGGTAAGTGATTACTGGCATCTGCTTATCTCGTGTGTGTTTAGTCCTGCTTGGTGACTGTTCTCCCATGTAAATTTATGCTATTTCATGCTTACATATAGTTATATTTGTTTTTTTTTTTTATCCCTCCCCTTCTTAAGGTTGATGGTGAATTTAACTCAGCCAGCATTCTTATGCTTTGGGAAAGTTCCAGACGATTCTACATTTCGACATCATTATCTACAGATTGTGTCTTATTTGCAAGCTTACAAAGAGGTGAGATTCCCTTTCAAATTTTTATCTATCAGGGTCCCCTCTCCTACAGTTTTGTGTGTTATCTTGTATGTACATTTGTTATTCTGTCTCACCCATTGTACAGCACTATGGAACTTGTTAGCGCTTTATAAATACTTGTAACTATAAAATGTAAATGGCCGCCTTCTTGTGCTACAATCCGAGTAGTCAAAACCTATTGTTCCTTAACCTCCCTGACGGTATCCCCGAGCCACACTCGGGCTGGATACTTACATGTCCTGCGCTCCCTCGCTGATCCCCGCAGTCCCCTCCAGCCGCTCGCAGCATCACACTGCCTGGTTCTCTTCTCACGAGGAAACCAGGAAGTGTGACATCGCGATCGGCTGCAGTGTGACTGCGGGGACAGCGAGGGAGAGCAGAAACATGTATTGGCCCGCGTTTGGCTCGGGGATTCTGCTTTCAGTATTGAAAGTTAACCCCCGAGCCACACTAGGGGGCCAGAATAAATTGGACCGATTCTGACATATAAAATGTCAGAATCGGACCGCCAGGTAGGTTAATGACCGATGGTTTTTTCCTTTTGCGATGCAAAAACTACAGAAACAAATTTTATTTTTTTGTTTTGGCAAGTTCTTTTCTAACCATCTTTTTTTATTTTTTATGTACCCACAAATGTTATACTGTTTGTTCTTTAAAAGGAAAAAAAATGGGGCTTGCTAGTGGTATCCTTAAAGGATATGTAACTTATTATTCAGTATTAGAAATATTTACTTTAATACAGTTTAATACAACTAACCAAATCCTAATTTTAATTCAATGACTCGGAGGCTCATATCTTGCTCCCTTTAAACATGATCCATACGGTCACCCTAATAATCAACCGCTTACATACTATGAATAACCCACAGCATAAAATGTTTAAAATTAGGCAATATATTAGAATTGGGATATTTGTGGATAAAGGATACATCTATATCATAAGAGAGCCTACTGCAACAGCAGTGACATAGCTGCCCAGGTCCACTTCTATGGTGTATGGGGCCAAGAGAACACCTGTGCTGCATTCCTTTCAATTGTCTGTTAATTGTCTATTAATTTTGGGCGAGGACCTAATTTTTGTGTTTCTTTAGCGTTAGCACCAGGGTTGAGCAGTAAGTAAAAGTTTGCGATTGGCGACGCTCCAGAAATTGGCTCAGGCACCGAGTGATTTGTTGGTTACAAAAGCGCTAGAGATCTCTAGAGCTGCCCATGTTAAGTATAGGACGCGGAAAGTACAGTAAGCCCCGCGCTACGAATTGCGAATATCCAAGCATTAAGTGATTTTCCCCTCCTGTTCCTAGCGAGAGGCAAGCGGTCTGTTAGTCAGGCGCTAGACTGAATTAGCCTGTGCTAACGCAAAAACATGCCAATGCTAGGCTTGGCTCACACCAGGTGATAGTGCCCGAAGTGGGCTGGATACTTCTGGTCTACGCAGCCGCCCTGGTAGTGAATAGGCTCAAAACCGTTTTTTCACCCGGGAATGCTTCCCCTACCCCCTCCCCCCCCCCCATAATTTTTTTTTTCTCTCTTCCTCATCCCCCTCCCTTCCCCATTATTATCTCATTCTCTGCTCTGATACTTCTATTCTTTATTTTCTTATTATTCTTTACTTGGGCCTATGGTTCTCTTTTTCTTCTCGTACTATTTTGATATCTACGAGTCTGATGATTAAGTATATATCTATGGCTTTAGACCCGTAACCACCCTAATAATGTTAATAGTCCCTAACTCCGATCCTTTGAAGGGGTAGTCGGAAGTCATGCATATTGTTCTCTAGTTATGATCAAACTATAGATATATAATGTTTCTATGTCATGTACTATATAATGCCATATGCTCCTATGTCATGGTATTTCGCACAACTTGCACTTCTGATATGTACAGTGACATTTATTGCTATTTTTGTTTGTTATACTTCTAATAAACTTTTAATTTGCAAAAAAATCCCCCGTTTTTTTCTGCATACGTGTATACCCCAGACACAGACCTCAGACACTGCTGCTGGCAGAATGCATTTAAAGCATTCCAGTAGCATTCCCCCTGTGGCTGGCTGCGTGTTTCTCCGAGTGACTGCTGGCTTGTGAAGACTTTGATGCGCTTTGGTGAGATCTCGCGGCTGGAGGGCGAGTCACAGCCCGGCAGCCGATCGGAGGGACGCACGGCCAGCCGGTGGCAACTCGGATCCTGGAGGAACGCTCGGCCAGGCAGAGGGGAATGCTAGCAGAATGCTTTTAATGCATTCTGCTAGCAGTTCCAGTTCCAGTCCCTCAGATACCAGCAAGCCAGCCCAGCGGTGGCTTCTGGGTATCGGACATTTGCATGAGTACAAAGTTCTTGTGCAAATGCCGGTATCAGCACCGTTATCGGTGCATTTCTACTAATTGGGTCAAAGGACATGTCAAATTGGGTCAAAGGACATGTGGGTACGTGAGAAAGCAGCCAGTGTGTGTAATATTAGCTGTCCTTTACTTTCTTCTGTGCAAAGTAGCAAAATGCCTACCTAATTCTGTTTTAAACTTTTTTCCCCCTATGTAAATGGAATCTCCTCTGCCTTCTCATTGCTTGCATTGTGTCGTGCTTGCAACTTTGTGTATTTCGAATATTATTTTATTTCTTTTGTGTATTTATAATGTGTGATAATTTCTAATGTGTGATGCGTTTTTCCCTAGGCTTTTGCAAATGAGAGACTATTTGGGGTCTTGAGTGAAAAGTTGTATGACCTATTGCAGATGGTAAGTTTTCTTCCCCCCCCCCCCCCCTTGATTTGTTTTGTTTTCATCTGGGTGAAAGTAAAAGTTCTTACATTATTTTTGTTTGTTTTTCACCTCCATTTTTCATAAATTTATCTATATTGCTTTTTATCCTGGTGTCCTGTAGACACCTGGTATTTGCTGCCGATTTAAAGTCAAACTCCTTCTCACTTTCGGTCAGCAAACACAGGATCACCTTTTAATCACTGCTTTAGCAATGTTGCCTAAAAACCATCAAACAAAAATAGTATATCAGAGCTACCTGAGATTTGAGTGACTTCCCTGACTGTCAGATTAGTCCTGTGTCTGGTATGGTTGTATTTATGGGACATGTCAATTTTGTTCTGCTGTTCCTCGCTGGGGATGGGGGGAGGGGGGTAAAATCATCCATCCCGTTAAACGTAAAAAAAAAATAATACATCCTTTGTGTATGTAATGCTATACATCTACAGAATTCAGAGCACTCAACCTGAATGTCTAAAGGTTTAAAAGGGTTAGGCTTTAAATAGATTGGAGTTTTGTTACAAGATGTAATCACACATTCATAAGCCTGACACATTTGTAAGTTTATGCAATGTGTGATCACATCCTGTAACTAAACCCCCCCCCCAGTCCAGTGTTTTTAACATCTCAGGCTGCGGTCACACGAGCACACGGAGTGCGTACGTGTGACTGCGCTTCCCTGCGTGTGTCGCAGCTTTGTGATGGGGAGGGCCACACGGGGTAGCGTGTGCCCGATTTGCACGCTACCACCAGACATCAAAAGCTACAACAGACGCTGACGGGGCTTCAAAGCGCGATCCTCCATAGGAAGATCTTTCTTTGTATCGCTAAACACAGTAACTGCGCTCAACGAGGGGACCACATGGGAGTCGGAGTGGAAGGAACGTCAACTCTCATGAACGTTCCTTCCGCTCTGGAAAAACTCTTGTGTGCCCACAGCCCTCCACATATGTATGGTTTGAGGGCACTGAAGTTTGTATCTCTAGCAGGGTTTTTCAGAGAGCGGTGAAAAGCAGGAGATTGACTGGAGAATGGAAAATTCTAGGTCAAAATAGCCAAACCAGAAAAATTCTCCCATTATCTCACTTTCCAAATCAGCTATTTTGACGTAGAATTTTCCATTCTCCAGTCATTCTCCTGCTTTTCACCGCTCTCTGAATAACCCTGTAGGTGTCACTAGCGCTGGTACGAGCGATGCATGTTCAGGTTGTGTGTTGCCCCTTTTATTGTACTGGGTAGCAAAACCACCACCTGAGTATGTGCCCAACCTTGTCACATGGTTCAAAGGTTCTCCATTGCAGGGCCGATTTAAAGCTTACTTTCTGCAGAAAGCTTCATATCCCTTGTGAGTAAATCTCATAAGCACAGGCATTAGGTTGGCATAGATGGGACGTGTAGTGAAACGATGCCGCCATCTATACAAAACCTAAGTCAGGTGGTTTTAAATCTTTAGATGAATGTTTGGGCAGAGTACTCTGACTTTTGTGTTTATCAGTCTCTGAGTTACTGTAATGATGTGTATGATCAGGTTGATTTCAGCCCAATATTAAAAAAAAAATTTAATATCAGAAACGAATTCTTAATTTTTGAATTGTCATGAAATGTATTGAATATCCCCCCCTCCTTTTTACATAGGACTGGGAGCAACGAGAGGAGGAACATAACTTGCTCATAGAAAGGATTCTTCTGCTGATGCGCAATATTCTTCATGTTCCTGCTGACCCAGAGGAAGAGAAGGTATACTACAAGAGAGAGGAACAAGTTTGCTTTAGGCCTTGTTCACACCAAGCGTGGAGCAGGTGTAGAGCAGTTGCAGACCAGATCAAAACTGCGTCCAATGTATTCCAATGGTATTCATTTTTTTTTTTTTTTTTTGTTGCTCCAGTTCACATCGCCGCGTTCAGTTCCAGAGCAGGTGGAAAAACTGCAGCAAGCTCTATTTTACCTGCTCTGGGACACATCAAAAATGCAATGCAACGCAATGCAATTCACTGCAAAAAACGAACCATAAAGTAACAAAACTGCATATAGAGTCCCAAACTGGCCCTTTGGATCTCTTTCACTCATCAGTGGGTGCACCCAAAACGACGTCTCCTTGCAGCACTTTGGCATAGCAGTATAATAACCATCACCAGGAGCATGCCTGCATCCCATGGATCCATGTTGCAATAATTTTACATGTGAGACAAGGTCAGAGGATGCAGGAAATAATCAGAACCGCTAATGAAAGGTCAGAGGTTAAAGGAAATGACCTCATAACATTGTTGGCTTCCTTAAAAAAAAAAAAAAAAAAAAAAAATGCTCTGGAACGCGTCTAAAATGCGTCTGGAGAATAGCGTGCGTGTGCATAAACCCAAGCAGATCTGCTCTGCATTTGGTGTGAACAAGGCCTTAGTCCTGTTTAAAAGAAGCCCAGGATTCAGGTGTCCTAGATTTCTGACTGTTCTATATATTGTTACCTGCCATCAAACAATTGTTTCTCAACACTAAACATGTCTATGAAAAGGCATAAAGGTTAAATTAAATGTATAAATAAAATTTCAGAAAGAGAATGTATATTTTAATAAAAATAATACAAGTTTTTGCAATAAGATAATGACACAAAAATAAACATTTGACATAATGTGCAGCTGGCGTTAAAGCGACACTCTAGGCACAGTGACCAATATCCTTTTGTAGGTTTAAGTGCTGACATGTAATGTGCTGATGATCATAATGAAAATTTTAGGATGCCACTTTATTGTGGTGAAACACGTCCATTTCATAGGAATTGCTTTTTATTTATCTTTTTATATACATACAATATATATATATAGATATACTCCAAATGGATGCACTCCAGGGCTTGGTTAAAAGTGTCTTTTATTCAAAATTGCATTAAAAAAAAAGACCGTTTCGACCCTGCACTGGGTCTTTTTTCAGGGTTATATATATATACAGTTGTGTTCAAAATTATTCAACCCCCAATGCTGTAAAGGGTTTTAGGGAATTTAGTGTACATTTGTAATTGTATTCAGAATGAAATCCTACAAGGAGTTTTTAAAGAACCATATGCAACTAAAATGACATCAATTGGTTTTGTAATACAGTAGTAAATGTTTCTTTTGTGAATTCTTCATTGACACAATTATTCAACCCCTTAAAGACTACCACGCTGAAGAACAGCGGTTCATTCAAGTGTTTTCAATCAGGTATTGAAAACACCTGTGGATGTCACGGAGCAGCAATAAAGCATAATAAGCACCAATTAGGCAGCTTTAAAATGACTGTGATACTCAGCTCCTTCTAGACATTTACTGGTGTGGTTACAAACATGGTGAAGTCAAGAGAATGGTCCAGGAAGACAAGAGAAGAGGTGATTACTCTTCACAGGAAGGGCAATGGCTATAAGAATATTGCAAAGATGTTAAACATACCAAGAGAGACCATAGGAAGCATCATTCGCAAATTCAAGGCAAAGGGCACTGTTGAAACGCTACCTGGTCGTGGCAGAAAGAAGATGCTGACTTCGACTGCTGTGCGCTACGTGAAGCGTAGAGTGGAGAAAAGTCCCCGTGTGACTGCTGAGGAACTGAGAAAAGATTTGTCAGATGTGGGTACTGCAGTTTCAGCTCAGACAATATGGCGCACAATGCGTAATGAAGGCCTCCATGCCAGAACTCCCAGGCGCACCCCCTTGCTGTCTCCAAAGAATAAGAAGAGTCGACTGCAGTATGCCAAAAGTCAGGTGGACAAACCACAGAAGTTTTGGGATAGTGTTCTGTGGACTGATGAAACAAAATTAGAACGGTTTGGGCCCATGGATCAACGCTATGTTTGGAGAAGGAAGAACAAGGCCTAGGAAGAAAAGAACACCTTGCCTACTGTGAAGCATGGCAGGGGGTCAATCATGCTTTGGGGCTGTTTTGCTTCTGCAGGTACAGGGAAGCTTCAGCGTGTGCAAGGTACCATGAATTCTCTTCAGTACCTGGAGATATTGGATGACAATGTGATGCAGTCCGTCACAAACCTGAGGCTTGGGAGACGTTGGACCTTTCAACAGGACAATGATCCCAAGCATACCTCCAAGTCCACTAGAGCATGGTTGCAGATTAAAGGCTGGAACATTTTGGAGTGGCCATCGCAGTCACCTGACTTAAATCCGATTGAGAACCTCTGGTGGGACTTAAAGAAAGCAGTTGCAGTGCGCAAGCCTAAGAATGTGACTGAACTGGAGGCTTTTGCCCATGACAAATGGGCGAAGATACCCGTAGATCGCTGCAAGACACTTGTGTCAAGCTATGCTTCACGTTTAAAAGCTAAGTACTAAGATTGAATGTCACTTGGGGGTTGAATAAAACTGATAATGATGTGAGCACAGAAAAGACATTTGTGGTTATTTCATTATAAATGTTATGTTATATTTGTCTGACCTACACGTGCCTCTTTGATTTAATTGTAAGCAAGATGACTGAATGATCAAAATCAATGTCAAACTGGCCAAAACACTCAATTTCAGTGGGGGTTGAATAATTTTGAACACAACTGTATATCATCATTTCTCGATGTAGGGTTTAATGTATGTGCAGCAATTTATGAATGATTGGTTTTACTCTTCTTTATTATATTTCCAGTATTATGTCCAAGTCCATACCATTTTGTTTGTATCTTCATCATTTCTGTGTTATCTCTGTTTTCTTTGCAATTATCTGAAAATACAATAAACCTTTAAATCTAAAAAACCCCAACAAAAACATGTACAGGTACACAAAAGTTTCCCTCTGCCTTTTCCCCAAAGGGCCTTAAGTGAATCAGTCATGCTCAAAAAGGACAGCGTCACTTTCAGACTCACTGTTTTAATCGACACCGTGTGTTGGCCGGTGCATTTTATTATAAACAGAACATGTGTAGTGCACGCCTGTCATTGCTAAACCCAGTGAAAACTGCAAAAAAACAAAAACCTACAGGGATTATGCACAAAGTGCTGTAGTTTGCCGTGTTGCAAAGCAAATAATCATTGGGGGTTTCCCAAAGGGAAATCTCTGCTTATGTAATGAGTAGTTAATTCAGATAATGACGGTGTTTACCATTGTTGCAAAAAGCGCTATTGTTACAATGGCGACAAATGCCTGCACTTCACAAAAGAGAAATCTTAACTGTGAAGTCTTTCTCTCTGCTGTTGGGATTTTTATTTTTGTGAATTGCCAGCATTTATTGCCATTGTGACATCAGTAAAAACTAGCTCTTGAAATAAAAACAGGAGGTGATCGTGGCGCTAGTGCTGATAAATAGAACAGCTGCAAGGACAAAATATACAGTACTCACTCCATATATAGAAATTTAGAATAAACAAAAAATATAGTCCTTGTGCAAAGAGTGGGAAAGTCCAAAAAGGGTTCTTCTATTCTTCGTGTAGCCTAGATAGGAGACAATAGGGAGACATATATATTGCGCAGTACGTCTGTATCCAGGTGTCCACATCTAGTGCACAGAAAGAACCTACTCACTCATTTGTGAGCCATTAGTTAGTCGGCTCTAAACTTTTAAATTGTGTATGATTGGACACTCCTGTATCGTCGCCACAGCCAGGTCATCTATTGGTCCAGGTGTTCGGATATCCACAAAGATCTACAGTGGCAAGAAAAAGTATGTGAACCCTTTGGGATTACGTGGAATTTTGCATGAATTGGTCATAAAATGTGCTCTGATCTTCATCTAAGTCACAACAATTTGAAAAACACAGTCTGCTTAAAATAATACAACACAAACATTATATGTTTTCATGTTTTTTTGAACAGAACATGTAAACATTCACAGTGCAGGGTGGAAAAAGTATGTGAACCCCTAGCCTAATGACTTCTCAAAGAGCTAATTGGAGCCAGGAGTGAGCCAACCTTGAGTCCAATCAGTGTGATATTATTGGATGTGTTGCTGAAAGCTGTCCTGCCCTTTAAAAACACACACCAGTTTTGGGTTTACTGGTTTCAAGAAGCACTGCCTGATGTGAACCATGCCTCGCAGAAAAAAGCTCTCAGAAGACCTACGATCAAGAATTGTTGACTTGTATGAAGCTGGAAAGGGTTACAAAAGTATCTCCAAAAGCCTTGATGTTCACGTGTCCACGGTAAGACAGACTGTCTACAAATGGAGAAAGTTCAGCACTGTCGTTACTCTCCCTAGGCGTGGTCGTCCTGTAAAGATGACTGCAAGAGCACAGCGCAGAATGCTTAATGAGGTAAAGAAGAATCCTAGAGTGTCAGCTAAAGACTTACAGAAATCTCTGGCACATGCTAACATTTTTGTTGACACATCTACAATAAGGAAAACATTAAACAATAATGGAGTACATGGGAGGACACCACGGAGGAAGCCATTGCTGCTCAAAAAGAATATTGCAGCACGTTTGAAGTTTGCAAAAGAGCACCTGGATGTTCCACAGCACTACTGACAAAATATTCTGTGGACAGATGAAACCACAATTGAGTTGTTTGGAAAAAACAACAGTATGTGTGGAGAAAAAAAGGCACAGCACACCAACATCGAAACCTCATCCCCACTGTAAAACATGGCGGAGGGAGCATCATGGTTTGGGGATGCTTTGCTGCCTCAGGGCCTGGACGGATTGTTGTCATTGATGGAAAAATGAATTCCAGAGTTTATCAAGACATTTTGCAGGAAAACGTAAGACCATCTGTCCGCCAACTGAAGCTCCGCAGAGGATGGGTGATGCAACAGGACAATGACCCAAAGCATACAAGTAATTCAACAAAAGAATGGCTTCAATAAAACAAAATACGCCTTCTGGAGTGGCCCAGTCAGAGTCCTGACCTCAACCCGATTGAAATGCTGTGACATGACCTTAAGAGAGCGATTCACACCAGACATCCCAAGAATTTACACTGAAACAGTTTTGTGAAGAGGAGTGGTCCAAAATTACTCCAGATCGTTGTGCAGGTCTGATCTGCAACTACAGGAAACGTTTGGTTGAGGTTAAGTCCAAAGTTCACATACTTTTTCCACCCTGCACTGTGAATGTTTACATGTTCTGTTCAATAAAAACATGAAAACCTATGTTTGTGTTGTATTATTTTAAGCAGACTGTGGTTTTTCAAATTGTTGTGACTTAAAATGTGCTCTGATCTTCATCTATGACCAATTCATGCAAAACTCCACGTAATCTCAAAGGGTTCACATACTTTTTCTTGCCACTGTATGCTGTATCCAACATAGGTTGCATTAACAGGAAACCAATCCACGACAACTAATACTATTAGCTCTTTCTGGATCACACTCAGAATGGGAACTTAAAAAACGCAATTGCCACAGTGAGGTTCATTTTAGCTTAGGGACTGTCCTTCAGCTCCAAGACCTCCTGATGACCAATTGGTTCATACTTTGTGTTTTGGCAATGCCCTAACAAGCATGACCTGTCCATTAGGAGTAGGTGGTCTCACTGTTTGAGGGGAAGTTTAGATGTAATATTGGCTTAACCTTTTCACTGCTGAGGACGTGTGTGGAACGTCCTCATTGACTCCTAAGGAAAGATGGGGTGGAGATAGGGGGTTCCTTTGATCCCCGATATCTCCCTACTGTTGGCAGCTAGCAGGGTCATGTTTGCTATCATTAGAAGGGCCAGGGAATGGCCTTTCCAATGATATCAAACATGACCATGGGTAAAGTAAAGAACAAAAATAATAAAATAAGAAAAATGTTTTTTTTTTTTTTTAAGATGTGAAATAGCTCAGCAGTGAAGGGGTTAATGAGCGATTTACATCAGAAGTGCAGGTCAAGCACCCTTTGTAGAAGAAATGCAACAGAGGTCCCAGCGTGTGCACACGCACGGAGCTGCAGCAGGCAAGGGATCGCAGCTGTCTTGCCGCAATCTCCTTCCTCTAAAGCAGTGGTCGGCAACCTTGGCCCTCCGGATGTTTTGGAACCACATCTCCCATGAGTCTCCACCACCATAATGAGTGGCTGAGGATCTTGGGAGATGTAGTTTCAAAACATCTGGAGGGCCAAGGTTGCTGACGCCTGCTTAAAACATTGGATTCTGAGATCTGAAAGAATCCAGAATGCTCGGGGTCCCGAGCCTTCAGGGTAACAGGTGCCTAACCTGTATGTGCAGATCCACCACATATCAAAGTGAGTTTTATTATTTTTTCAGTTTGGTCTGTGGTTGTGTTGTCGTCACTCTTCATATGTAGAACACAATCTATAATATGGCATTACATAAACCAGAAAAACCCAGAATAGGTATGCTAGTCTGCAGATTTATGTGTTAATGTCTGATCTCCTCTTCTGATAGACATGAGACTTATTGCTTTTTGTATCTTTCAGAATGTAGATGACGATGCCAGCATTCATGACCAGATACTCTGGGCTATACACATGAGTGGGATGGATGATCTTGTGAAATTCCTGGCAAGTTCCGAGACTGAGCAGCAGTGGAGTATGCATGTTCTGGAGACCGTTTCTCTTATGTTCAGAGATCAGGTAATTCCAATGAATATCTGCTTGGAATGTTCTGAAAAAGATGCATGATCCCAAACTGATGCAAATCTTTTCATTAAACCCATTGCTCTTGCCATTGTTGGTTTAATTGCAAAACAAGTGAATTGACCAACTTGTTCATGTGATTACCTGAGCTGATGCTGGTGAATGCAATCTGGAAGAGCAAAATTGTGCTGGTCTGCGACATGTTTGCACCGTCAATATACATAATTTTAAACAAACAGGGTTATCCAAAGAGCTTTGAAAAGTCACCGCACGTTCGGTGATGTTTCGTTCTCTTCAATTCGGTTCGTGTTGCCGATCCCATTTCGGTGACCCTGCGGTGTATTCCGCAAGCACCACAGGGTCCCCGAATTGCAGGGAAAAGCTGCCGCAAACCCGACGAAAACTAACCGCAAAACTCGGCGAATGCACGCCGAAAACCCTCAAAAACATCTGGTCGAAGACGCCGGAAAAAAACCCGAGCAGGAGCCGATCACACACAGCGAAGCCGCCGGAAAAAACCGAGACCGCAGACAGAGGGAGGTGAATAAATTAGCAAAACAGCTTGTATGAATGTGAAAGTAAAAAGCTGCTTGCAAAGAAACTACTGAGCGAAAATGTCTGAAATTTGCATATGAGGTCCAGGGAATGATAATAAAGAGGGCTGTTACAGAAAAAATAAGTAAAGTTAAAAAAAATAAATAAATAATAATTCAGAAAAATGCTTAAAGTATCCTAAAAAATCTATAAATAGACTCTTTACTACAGAATTTTATAATGAACGGTTTATTAGATATTGGATTAAAACGGGAATATTTTTAATATTGAAGCCTATGGGATTCTCCTGAATTAACTTGCCGAATTAAACCACCGAATGGCAGGGCATTTCGGGAACCTTTCACTGCTGGTTTGTGTTCTCTGAATAGCCGAAGCAGTGCCTTTTTTTATGGGGATTTCACTGCCCTCGAACAGGCACCGTATGTGCAGGCAATTCGCCAGGATTTGGCGAATTGCCTGCTCTCTGGATAGCCGAATGGCCAGGAAAGGTAACCGAACGCTGATTTTCAGCGTTCGGTTACCTTTCTCAAGCAATTCGGATCTCTTTGGATAACCCTGAAAGACATGTGTTTACAATAAGGAAAAATTTATATTTTAAGAATATAATACAAAGAGAGGTGGACCGAAAGCGAGCGGCATTGAGGGGTCCTGCTCTTTTTTCTTTTCCTTTTATATTTTAAGTCGACTGCATGAGTATTCCTAGTTATTTCTGCCAAAAGCTCTGCACATAGGACAAACTGTAGCAATGGTATAATAGCTAGAGTGCTCCTTTTATTTTATTCATAAGAGAAGTCTATTCTTAATGGATTGATGGGAAATATTCCCTTTTTTTTTTTTTTTTTTTTTTAGCATTCGTGGGGTTGCATGGTGCTTCCAATTGAAAATATACAGATTCTTCTGCCTTTTGATACAGCTGTATTCAGCGTAAACTGAATTACGTTTTTTTATTATTAAATACATGTGGATTTTTTTTTACTTGAGAATGGCAGTACATGATTTCAAAGCTTCGACCCTCTGTGGTCTTTGCCGCCCCCCCCCCCCCCCATGACGGACCCATGGCAAATCTGGGATATTCGTAAAATTTATACGGCATGCAGACTTTGAACTAGCGAACTCTGCGGCTCGCTCTCAGGTCTCGGACTGCCTTTTCGTTGGATTTACAATTGGCAAAGGTTGTCCTAGACTGATTACACTTGCTCATTTTGGTTTCCCTTACCCACTTCCCTTTCTAATATTCTGTTATTCCTGAAAAACATCAATAAAAATCTAATGAATAAAATAAATGGCCGTACAAAAATATTCATTTTATAAACACATTTTGTGGGAACATACGATTTAAAATTGAATAAAATCTGATCATTTTAAATCTCTCAAAAATCTTCTTACTTGTTGCTCCTCTGAAACGGTTAACGTTTATTTTTTCTGTTTGGAAATTATCTTTGAACCCAATAAGCATCCTATGGAGACCTACGTAGGTACTTAACATTTTAGCGATTGAGATTCAGGGACAGGGTTTTCTATCGTGACATGGAAATGTTATAAATAACATTGTTTTTGATCTCTAGGCTAATATTTTGTGCTGATTTGTCATTTCAGATTGCAGAACAGCTAGCAGCAACTGGTGAGGTCCGTTCCTCCAACGAAAGAGCTACTGATGTGAAAGACTTGGAGGTTTTACGTCAGCGGGAAATGGCAGAAAAGAAGAGCCGGGTGTTTCAGCGTGGAACCAGGTGAGCACTGAGCATGGAAACTGGTAAGCTCTGGTGTGCTCTAAAATAAATAGTTGAATGTAGCCAGATATGCCTGGCAGAGATGAATATTTATAGAGTGGTAATTATGGCAAGGCCATAAAATATTACAATAAATAATTTAGGATTTTGCTGAGAGCCTGTCCAGTTTATGTTAATATTGTAATGTATGGCCAGACACCCCATTTACTCACTGCACAGGCCTGTCCAGACATATATATATATATATATATATAAGTTTTACAAATCGACAGCGTTACTCCAGGACTGGTAAATGTTACTTTTTTTTTGTTTCGTTGGTGTCAATGTTTTAGCCCTGTTCCAGGGCTTTCTTCAGGACTTACATATATAGAGATATCTATCTCCAGACACCAGACCTCAGACACTGCTGCTGGCAGAATGCTTTTAACAGCATTCCGGCTGACCGCGTGTTCCTCCAAGCATCAGCTGGCCGTCTGGCCCTCTGAGCTCGCCGGCTTGTGAAGGCTGTGAGGTGACTCCTACGAGATCATGGCTGGAGGCAGCTTCACAGCTCGAAGGCCACTCGGAGGACCACGCGGCCAGCTGTTGCTCGAAGGAACAAGCGGCAAGTCGGATGGGAATGCTGGCGGAACGCTGTTCATGCATTCTGCTAGCAGCCCCAGCCCCCTGGATACTGGCAAGCCAGCCCAGCGCTAGCTTCCAGGTATCGGGACGTTTGCACGATTACAAATGACGGTATTGGCACCAATACTTATATTGGTGCATCTCTATTGTAAAGAGATAAAAGGATGCAAACTACCCTATGCCCTGTGATATTTGGTAGCTCCTTCCAGCTTACATTTTTTTTAAATAAGTGAAACGAAAGTGGCAGCAACCGTTAATACAGGTTTGTTTTCCTACTGAAAATGTGTCTTGTGCGGTTGACTATCTTGCAAAGCATTCGATTGGTGATCGTGTTATAATTTCAGCAGCTCCATGCTCCTTTGAAGGAAGGTTTGGCAATATATACAGCAAGCCTTCAGTACCTTTTTCTAATGACAGCAATAAAGGGACGTTGTGCAGGAATGTTTGTTACATCTGTATTCCTCTTTATTGCAAACTGGTGATTACTGGTTTCAAAGCGCAGCGTTTGGTAAAGCAAAATGAGCCAAGGAATGCGTCTTTTGAAAATCAACAAAGGTTTCGATTTTTGTTTTCAGGCATTCTCGTTTTGGAGGATCCTACATCGTTCAAGGATTGAAGTCTATCGGGGACCAAGATGTAATTTACCACAAGGGTCTTCATAATGTAAGGGCTATATGTAGATTTGCATCTGAAAAAACGTATTTTTGTTTTTAGCTATTAAGCGGTTTTTTTTTTCCATTTCTGCAACTAGGCTTCAATCCTATTTATTTAACCAGTTGTTCCCAAACATATTACCAAGGTGTACGCTGTCCTCCCTTGTCATTTAACATCATTCTGCTCCTCCTCTCTCAAACTTGTTCAACAGTCACACAAAGTATTTTTACTTTTAACCTTGTAAAATAACTACTTTTAATCACACATGTCCTTTGAATACAATTAACCACATAATTGTAACTCCACAATTAATGAGCTGCATAACGGTTATATTTGGTTGCATCGGAGAGTGTCTGAGCGTTAAATTATTCTTTATGCACAGGCTGTGTCAGTATTTGGTTCTTTTATGCCCGGAAGTGCTGTGCACCCACTGTCACAATCCTATGTTGTTAAGGGTTGCAGTGTCTTAACAGCATATCCAGAAATCTGGCAGCAACGTTTGCATGATGTTAGTTTTCAAGGATCCGCTTGTAGAACTGAGACTCAGCAGAGCTGTTGGGGTGGACTTTCTCTCTCACTGTAGGCAGAACATTTTTTGTAGACCCTTAAGAGCTTTAATTGTTCTGACATTACTTTGCTTTAATTGCCTGACCGTGTATCGGCAAGAACTGACATTCGGTAAAATGCACATTTACGCATCATGCTTGAGTGGATGTGATTTGGTCTTAAAAGATGGGGTAATTTGATGTTGTGTATTTGTCCATTTATGTTACACTACCACTATACTGTTTGTACACTAGAAGGGGCACAAGTTTATATTTTGCCTGCAAGAAATACATGTTTTGTTTGGATGTCATTTTAGATTGGGATAGAGATATTATATATATATATATGTTACATAGGCTGAAAAAAGACATGCGTCCATCGGGTTCAGCCTCTCCCATAACCTACTGCTGTTGATCCAAAAGAAGGCAAAAAACCCAGTCTGAAATGCTTGCCAATATGCAACATACTGGGAAAAAAATTCCTTCTTGACCCCAGAATGGCAGTCAGATTTCTCCTTGGATCAAGAAGCTTTTACCCACATACTAAATATTATAACCCTTAATATTCTGTGTCTGCAGGAAGTCATCTAGTCGTTTTTTGAAAGTCTGTACAGACTCTGACCCAACCACCTCAACAGGCAGAGAATTCCACAGCTTTATTGTTCTCACCGTAAAATAACCCTTCCTATGCTTTAAGCTAAATTTTCTTTCTTCCAGTCTAAATGGATGACCCCTTGTCCTATGTATAGTCCTGTTTATGAATAGGTTATCAGACAATGGTTGATAATGGCCCCGTATATATTTATATAAGGTTATCAGATCCCCTCTAAGGCGCCGTTTCTCTAAACTAAACCGGTTTAAGCTTGTTAATCTTGCCTCATAACTTAACCCTTCCATTCCCCTTATTAATTTAGTTGCCCGTCTCTGCACTTTTTCTAACGCTATAATATCTTTTTTTAAGACCGGTGCCCAAAATTGCACGGCATGTTCAAGGTGCGGCCTGACCATTGATTTATACAGAGGCAAAATTATGTTTTCATCCCGTGAGTGAACTCCCCTTTTAATGCATGCCAATACTTTGCTTGCCTTGGCGGCTGCTGTTTGACATTGCACATTGTTACTTAGTTTGATGTCTATGATTATTCCCAAATCCTTCTCCTGCTTGGATTTCCCTAACTCCGTACCATTTAGGGTATAAATTACTTGTGTGTTCTTCACTCCAAAGTGCATAACTTTGCATTTATCTACATTAAATTTCATCTATCTAAATCCCTCTGTAGCGAAGTAACATCCTGCTCACATTGTATTACTTTTCCTAGTTTTGTGTCATCTGCAAACACTGATACATGACTTTCAATGCCTATCTCAAGGTCATTTATAAATAAATTGAATAGTATTGGTTCTATAACAGACCCCTGAGGGACACCGCTTACCACTGGTGTCCATCTTGAAAATGTACCATTTATGACCACTCTCTGTACCCTATCTTTTAGCCAGTTTTCTATCCAAGAACAAGTATTTTCATCTAGACCAATTTTTCTTAATTTAAATAGTAACCTTTTGTGTGGAACTGTGTCGAAAGCTTTTGCAAAATCTAAGTAAATCACATCCACTGCGACCCCCTGATCTATACTTCTACTTACTTCCTCATAGAACGTAATTAGGTTAGTCTGACATGATCTGTGTTTCATGAAACCATGCTGATTTTTGCCAATAACATTATACCTCCCTATAAATTCCTGAATATTATCCCTTAGTAACCCCTCGAATACTTTCCCAGCCACAGATGTTAAGCTCACAGGTCTATAATTCCCAGGCACAAATTTTAAACCTTTCTTAAATATAGGGACGACGTCAGCTTTTCTCCAATCCTCTGGTACTATTCCTGAAAGAAAAGAATCTTGAAAGATTAAGAACAGAGGTTTACATATTTCAACACATAGCTCTCTCAGTACTCGTGGGTGAATTCCATGTGCCCTGGGGCTTTATTCACATTCACATTGTTTAATTTCTGCAAAACCTTGTCCTGAGTCAACCAGTCACTTTGTATTAGTAAGTTTTTATTAATGAATTGCATGTCTCCTGTTATAGTTTCTCTTTGATAAATACTGAAGAAAAATAATCATTTAAAATTTCTGCCTTATCCTGATCTTCAGTTAACAATAACCCTGACTCAGATTTTAGTGAACATTTTCACTCTTAGTTTTTTTGAATTTATGTACCTAAAGAATCTTTTAGGGTTGGTCTTGCTCTCTTTGGCTATTTCTTTTTCATTTTCTAGTTTAGCCCATCTAATCGCATTTTTACATGCTTTATTGGCTGCCCTATATGCTTTATAGGATGCCTCAGATTTATCAGATTTAAAAGCTTTAAATGCCTCTTTTTTATTTTTCATTTCCTTAGTTACCTCCTACTAAGCCACATTGGTTTCAGTCTGTTTCTTTTATATTTATTAACCAGTGGAATATATTGAACGTGTACTTTTCTAGTGTTAGTTTAAAGATATTCCACTTATCCTCAGTGTTTTTCCCGTGAAAGAGTTTCTGCCAGTCAATGACATTGAGAGCTTCCTTTATTTTAATAAAGTTGGCCTTTTTAAAATTGTATGTTTTAGCATGCCCCTTATGAATGTGTTTTTTTGAGTTTATTTCAAAAGTCACCATATTATGGTCACTGTTTCCCAACTGTTCCTTTACATTAATATTTGAGAAAAGATCCACATTATTGTCCAGACAGTTATCCTCTCTAGTTGGTGTTTCTACCAGTTGTGACATGAAGGTATCATTTAAAATGTTCAGAAACCGGATTCCCTTTGCTGAATTACTAGTCCCACTATCCCAATTAATGTCCGGGTAATTAAAGTGCTACCATGATCTGCAGCCTTCCTAATTTGCTCTAACAGTTGTTCTTCCTCATCATTATCTATATTAGGTGGTTTATAACATATGCCAACCAATAGTTGACTTCCCTGTTTATTCCCCAACGAAATATTTACCCATAAGGATTCCACATTTCCCTCATCTCTTTCCAGTTGTGTAATATTAGGCTTTAAATCCTGATTTACATATAAACACACTCCACCCCCTTTCTTATGTTTCCTATCCTTTCTAAACAATGTATAACCGTTTAAGTTTACAGCCCAGTCATGCGTTTCGTCCCACCACGTTTCTGTTATTCCTATAATGTCGTATTGCTTAGTGTATGCTATTACCTCTAGTTCCCCCATCTTGTTATTAAGGCTTCTTGCATTAGCAAGCATACATTTAATGTTGTCTCTACCCACACATGCTGAATGCGACTTTACATTACATGCCTCCACTGTTCTGACATTACCCATCCCCCCGGCTCCACCCCCCTTAGTCTGAGCTGAAACCCTTGCGCTATCTACTCTGTCTCCATTTTGTAAGATACTGTATCCCTCCCTCCCCCCCTTCCACTAGTTTAAAGTCTCCTCCAACCTTTTAACCATCCTCTCCCCTAGCACAGCAGACCCTCTTCCATTCAGGTGCAATCTATCACAACTATACAGATTGTACCCCAGTGCAAAATGAGCCCAGTGCTCTAAAAACCCAAAGCCCTCCTTCCTACACCAAGCTTTAAGCCACGCATTGACCTCCCTGATCTCCCGCTGCCTTTCCACTGTAGCACGTGGCACAGGTAGGATCTCAGAAAATACTACCTTGGAGGACCTCTTCTTCAGTTTACTTCCTAATTCCCTGAAATCATTCTTCAGGTCCTTCCATCTTCCTCTTACTTTGTCATTGGTACCAATATGGACCATGACAGCTGGGTCATCTCCAGCCCCTCCCAATAATCTATCAACTCTGTCAACCACATGCCTAACACGGGCACCCGGCAGACAGCAAACTGTCCGGTTAAGGCGATCAGCGCGACAGATTACCCCATCTACTCTCTTAATAATAGAGTCCCCTACCACCACAACCTGTCTAGGCTTACTTGCCCTCTTTATCCCTCCCTTATACTTGGTGGGCTGATCCCCCTGCTGTTAGAGGGAGCAGCCTCCTCCAGTACTGCTACACCTGTGCTGATGCACCCAACATCTTCGCTCAAAGGGGCAAATCTGTTGGTGTGCGCAAGATCAGGACTAGCCAACCTTTTCCTCTTCCCTCCCCCCCCTGCTACCACGTGTCACTGAGACCCAGCTACCAACCTGTTCCCCGGTTAACTCCACTCCTCCCACACCCCTAGATTCCTCAACTATACTTTGCTCCGTGAGAAGCAGGCTCCTTTCAAGATTGTCAATCTGCCTCAGCGTTACGATTTGCCCTTCCAGATCTCCAATATGAGCTTCCAGAAGAGCTAGAGATATGTACCCTGGAAGGATTCCTCCAGACATGCATACATGCAGCAGGATGTGCACTGGGTCAAACCTTCAAGCTTGCTAACACTCATACCCACAACAAGAGAATATATCACAATTGATACCTGTTATTTGAATTCCTGTTTTTAAACTCCACTTGAAAATAGCCCACTTAGGAGTAAGACCACTACAAGCCCTTGTGAGCAAGCTCAGTGAGCTGCCATTGAGTTTATGTAGCCATACAAGTGAAATCACCTGACAGCTACACGCCCCCAATTAACAAGTCACCAGCCACTCAGGGAAAAAAAAAACACCAAAAAGCACAACAGAAAAAAAAAACCAGCAAAGAGAAATTAAACAAATTGATAAATAAACCAGAGGTTTCTCTCCCTCTAGAGATACAAACCACAGACCAGTACAGGTAGAATTCCTGTTTTTAAACTCCACTTGAAAATAGCCCACTTAGGAGTAGACCACTACAAGCCCTTGTGAGCAAGCTCAGTGAGCTGCCATTGAGTTTATGTAGCCATACAAGTGAAATCACCTGACAGGCTACACGCCCCCAATTAACAAGTCACCAGCCACTCAGGGAAAAAAAAACAACCAAAAAGCACAACAGAAAAAAAAAACCAGCAAAGAGAAATTAAACAAATTGATAAATAAACCAGAGGTTTCTCTCCCTCTAGAGATACAAACCACAGACCAGTACAGGTAGAATTCCTGTTTTTAAACTCCACTTGAAAATAGCCCACTTAGGAGTAGACCACTACAAGCCCTTGTGAGCAAGCTCAGTGAGCTGCCATTGAGTTTATGTAGCCATACAAGTGAATCACCTGACAGGCTACAACGCCCCAATTAACAAGTCACCAGCCACTCAGGGAAAAAAAAACAACCAAAAAGCACAACAGAAAAAAAAAACCAGCAAAGAGAATTAAACAAATTGATAAATAAACCAAGAGGTTTCTCTCTCCTCTAGAGATACAAACAACAGACCAGTACAGGTAGAATTCCTGTTTTTAAACTCCACTTGAAAAGCCCACTTAGGAGTAGACCACTACAAGCCCTTGTGAGCAAGCTCAGTGAGCTGCCATTGAGTTTATGTAGCCATACAAGTGAAATCACCTGACAGGCTACACGCCCCCAATTAACAAGTCACCAGCCACTCAGGAAAAAAAAACAACAAAAAGCACAACAGAAAAAAAAACCAGCAAAGAGAAATTAACAAATTGATAAATAAACCAGAGGTTTCTCTCCCTCTAGAGATACAAACCACAGACCAGTACAGGTAGAATTCCTGTTTTAAACTCCACTTGAAAATAGCCCACTTAGGAGTAGACCACTACAAGCCCTTGTGAGCAAGCTCAGTGAGCTGCCATTGAGTTTATGTAGCCATACAAGTGAAATCACCTGACAGGCTACACGCCCCCAATTAACAAGTCACCAGCCACTCAGGGAAAAAAAAACAACCAAAAAGCACAACAGAAAAAAAACCAGCAAAGAGAATTAACAAATGATAAATAAACCAGAGGTTTCTCTCCCTCTAGAGATAACAAACCACAGACCAGTACAGGTAGAATTCCTGTTTTTAAACTCCACTTGAAAATAGCCCACTTAGGAGTAGACCACTACAAGCCCTTGTGAGCAAGCTCAGTGAGCTGCCATTGAGTTTATGTAGCCATACAAGTGAAATCACCTGACAGGCTACACGCCCCCAATTAACAAGTCACCAGCCACTCAGGGAAAAAAAAACAACCAAAAAGCACAACAGAAAAAAAAAACCAGCAAAGAGAAATTAAACAAATTGATAAATAAACCAGAGGTTTCTCTCCCTCTAGAGATACAAACCACAGACCAGTACAGGTAGAATTCCTGTTTTTAAACTCCACTTGAAAATAGCCCACTTAGGAGTAGACCACTACAAGCCCTTATATATTTTTATATAATATATATATATAATTTTTTTATTGATGGATCAGCAGTGGAATACAGTAATAACAACATTATACAATCTAGAGAACTGAAAAAACGGTAGCAAGGCATGTCGTAGAACACGGAACAAAAAAAGATTTTAACATTCTAAAAATCAACTGAATGGTATGTCCAAACGTTGTTAGTAATATTCAGATAAGCAAAACTTGCTCATGTCCCATTAGGCGTCACGTCGACAGAGTCCAGCGTGGATAAAATGGATGAGTTGGTGGGGTTAGTATGGGAAGTGGAGGCTAGAAAATTCGTCAATGATTGGTCGAGGGGCTCTTGGGGATCCCGCAGGATTTGTAATGAATACCACGGAGTACGAAAAAAGGTGTTTCGTAACGAGGTCTTAACCTCTGGTGAGAGAGTACATATTAAGGGAGACAATGAAGAAAAAAATTCTGAGTCTTCTCCGTTTGGTGTAGAGAAGCGTCGGACCAGTCAGCCAGAAATATAGAATAAATTCTGTCATACACCATGTGAAATGAAGGAGGGGAAGTAAATATCTATTGTGATAGAATATCCTTTTTACCCGTCGCAGCCAGGAGACCCAACCAAAACCAGTGGCATTTTCAAAAGGATTGGGGTGTTGGGGGAGTTGGTAGGTTAAAGATGGCCCAGTCTGGGGTTAAAGGGACCTCAAGTCTAAGTACTAGAGAACTAAACGGTCGTATTGTATCTCAAAATGATTGAATGAACGGACCGGTCCATAGGCAGTGATAGAGGTCGTCCGGAGAGAAATGACAATTTAAACATTGTGCGTTAGACAAGAGCCCCGTGCGGGCCATTCTGTCAGGTGCCATGTAAGCTCGGTGTAGTATTTGGTAGAACATGTCCCAATAGTTAGTGGTCGGAAGAGATCGTCTGGATACCAAGGTGGCTCTTATCAGATCATGGGCGGTGAGTTCAGGAAAGCTAACCGTCCATCGAGATTTGACCATCCAGGTTGTCGTATTAGGTAGCGAATGTTGCTGGAGTGTATAAATGCAGGAAGTTGAGGGGGTGATGGGTTTACAATATATTTTTTATGTGTATCAACCTCTGTAATCCTGACAACCCGCTCTGTCTATTGACCTCGGTTTTTCGGTTAACCCTCTGTGTATCGACTCTGGCTATTCTGACAACCATCCTGTGTACCGACCTTGGCATATGACTGATTACCTCACCCGGTGTTAAGATCCCTGCTATTCTGTTGACCAAGTGTAAGATCATTTATTTATTTATTTATAAAGGATTTTACCAGGAAGGATACATTGAGATTTCTCTCGTTTTCAAGTATGTCCTGAGTTCGAGAACATTGAGTGGTTACAGAAATACAAAATAGTAAAATGCAAGATATTAGCACAAGACCAAATATACAGATTAACAGAAAAATAAATATGGAGGAAATAAAGTCATTATGTTACATGTTTACAGGTGCATTTCGTATTGAGGTATGTTAATAGGGAAGTCTTAAGGGACTTTAGACTGGGGGAAGATTTGACGGTGTCTGGGAGGTTATTCCATATTTGCGGTGCTCTGTAGGAAAATGAGGATCGAGCCATTTTATTTTTGTATTGCGGTATTGCAAGTAAGGTGCTGGTCCTGGATCTGAGGTTATAGGATGAGGGAACTGCCGGGGGAAGCAGCATATTCAGGTAGGGTGGTAGCTTCCCAGAAAAGCTCTTAAACACCAGGTTGGAAAGGTGAAGGTTGTCTGGTGTCTGTTAACTCTTTGTAGTTATAATCACTGTATTAGGTAACTTTGCCGACCATCAAAGGATCGGAAGGGTAGATAGTATTCTGCATATAGAGACCAGTACCATAGATCCTAGGTGGAATTGTGACACTCACGGCCCCCCGGATGTTGAGACCTACAATTCCCAAAATTCTTCCACTGTAATGGATGACCAGGGAATCGTGGGAGTTGTAGTTCAGAAACATTTGGGGGTTCGGAGTTTGACAGCCCTGTTGTAGAGGGCCATACTCATATGAGGAGTGTTGGTGGAGTAACAGGAAAAGTTACCATCTTATTGGTGCTGGTGATGATTTCAAATTTGTATGTTTGAAATGGTGTTGTTCAGTATAGTGGTGAGACAAGTTATGAAGACTATATAGTGATGTGGGAATTGTCGGTGGGGAGAGAGCGATTGGTCAGAAATGTGATATGCTGATCTGAAAAGATGGGTTTTGTGAGATGCTTTAACGGAGAGTCTCACAGGGTTTGTTAGGTGATTGAATGGTAAATCTCAGTGGTTTTTTTTTCGAGTACTCCCTGGAGATACTTGTACCCCAGTGTGGGAAAAACTGTATTAAATTATTGTATCTTTATTAGCCTGAAATCTAAATAGTTTGTGCTCTTTTTCAATTTTGGCTCACATTTTAGTTTAAGAATTACACACATGACCTTGGAAAGGAAGTGAAAAGAGTTCCAAAGCGAAGACAACAAGCCAAGGACACAGAGCCCCGCCGACGGTCCGCATTCAACGTGCGGCTCTTCCTGAAAGAATTTTGTGTGGACTTCCTGGAAAACTGTTATAACCGACTCATGTATATCGTGAAGGTGATTCAACGGTTGCATATGTACATGTGTTAATGGGAGTGAGCTCAATCAGTTTAACTAGAACTGTAGCTTTATGTTGAGTTCTGATGGATTTTTTTTTATTTTTATAAAGGGACACACTGGTGTCCTAACATATCTAATTTAAATCCCATATAGTCTTATAAAATGTTATAGGTTTATTTAACTATCTCTCCATGTTAAGAATTTATAAAGCTACTTTACTTTAGTCAGGGGTAGTGCTGTGTATTTGGAAAGTGAGTTCCAGACAGGATTTCCTGATGTTGTGAAGCTCAGACATGTTATTCAGAGCCAGTTGGAAGCACAGCCTCTATTCAAATTAACCTTGTCCCTTCTCACTCCCTCTGGATTCTCATACAAACCCAGGAAAGTAACCACTTCTTGCCTTAGTCCACATCTGTTGTCTGTATCCAATAAACCTATTTTCATTGAAAGCATGGAAAATTGATACAAAGGGAGAGTTCTTGTACTGTCCTGCCGTGAGAGTGGCTCACAGCCAGATCACAAAATATGCAGAAATAGTTTTGCGTGTAATCCAAAAGGAGTTTACTTCTGGTAATTCTGTAAAACTAAAGGATAAGCTAGCATTACAATGAGTGCATTATAAGACTTTACAAATAAATGCAGTATAAACGTTTTTCTTTACAGAAAGCTGGTATCTAGACATATAAATCATACGAGACATACAGTGGTGTGATTAAGCTATATAATAAACTTGTAAAGTAATTAAATTGACAGGCATATGTACAAATGGGGTGAGATGATGTAAGAACTCTCTTCTGTCTGCATCCAGCCAACTGTATTTAAGACTGGTTTAAACTTTATTGACAAGTGAACAAACTGACACTTCCTGTTTTACTTCAGAGCAAGCAAGCTAGACTACTATTATAACAGATGGCCAGCAGATGGAGTCTATACAAATGCTGAAATATAGACCGCACAGTTACCATTCCCTGGCATGAGTGCCTACCATTCCTGCATGAAAGATGCACTGCTAAGGGTCTACAATCTACATAATGCAGGGGTGCTGAACCATTTAGAAGTCAAGTGGCACTTTGAAAATTTTGGTACATGTAATGGGCCACACAATCGATAATGATTATGCCTTATAATAGACACGTTAGGCAACCCTTAATTTCAGTTTAAGGTACACTCTACTCATTCTGACCACTTTATTGTTTTAACGTGGTAGGGATGTGTAGAGTGAACCCCCCCACCCTTGCGGCTATTATCTAACAAAAAAGCTGGGTGAAGTAAAGGAGTTTCCTCCACCCAGCAGCCAGGGATTTTGAATTTCCTGGCTGTCAGTCACCAGATTGGTCACTAGTGACATTAGAACGAGGAGAGTGCACCAAAGTCACCTCTCTAAGTCCACCTGCTGTAGGGAGCAGCCTCAGAGGCAGCAAATCGGATCTGATCGTCCGCACAGCTTAGATCCAGCTTCCTGCATAAACCCTACAGAACTTCCAAACCTAAAGTTGGCAAGTCCATTAGGAGTGCAAATTGTGCAGAAAAGCTTCAGGGACTTCCAAGTTCAAGAGGAGCTGCACTCGGGGAGGGACAAAAGGTGAGTAAAATTGCCTAAAAAGAAAAACATTCATTGAGCAGAAGCTTTCAGCAGCCTCTTCCCAATTATTTAAGGGGGAATAAAACGATACTCTATTACAGGGGTGGGGAACGTCCGGCCTGCGTTCTGTATAAGGCCCGCGGAATCGCTTGGTCTAGCCCTTGGAGCCCCACAGCAAAGGGTGTTTAAATTCCCTCTCCTGCTGCTCTTTTCTTCCTAAATATAACTGGCCAAATTTTAAGTTAATTTTGTATGGCCCTCAAACGATGTTATAAATCTCCAAATGGCCCTTGGCAGAAAAAAGGTTCCCCAACCCTCTTGAAAATGGAGTATCCCTTTACATGATCATGGTGTCTGGGTGGCCCTTTTAATCCTATATTTTTTGCAGCCTTAATCATATCTTGGATTTCAACACAAATTAGGTAGGTCATCTATACGACTCTGGCATTTGTCTTTCAGGATCATCTGATTCGTGAGAAAGCCCAGCAGCATGACGAGACGTACTATCTGTGGTCTATGGCGTTTTTCATGGCCTTCAATCGCCATTACCGCTTCAAACCTGAGCTAGTGTCGGAGACTGTTAGTATCCGAACTTTCCACTTCATAGAGCAAAATCTGACTAACTATTATGAGATGATGGTGATTGACAAGAAAGAAGCTACATCGTGGGCAAAGAGGTGAGGGCATTGCACAGGGGTTAGATTTGAATTTTATCTGTGTGTATAGATGTAGGATTCATTTGGCTGGCTATATACATGTACAAATGTGCATATCAATATTGTAAATAAACTTTGTCATGCAGCTATCTTGTCTCTCAATGTTACAGGATGCATTTGGCCCTAAAAGCCTATCAGGAACTCCTTACTACTGTAAACGAAATGGATCACTCTAAAGAGGAGGCTGTTCGAGAAAGTAGCAAGGTTATTAAAAGTGAGTTTTCCCGTTGTGTAATGGTTTAAAGTGAATGTTCGCCTTTTGTTTTCTTCATCCAGTATGTAATACCGGTTAATATATATAGATGAACCCAATGAGATGCTGCACAGTATCTTAACTTCTAGGCAATCATCTGCAGTATTCCAACTGGCTAATTAATACTAATAATACTAAAAATGCACCTAGCGTCACCTCTTCCCATGATAGACTGCAGGACTTCTCACGCGCAGTCCCACTCTCTGGAACGCTCTCCCTCGTACGGTCAGACTTTCCCCTAACTTCTCTTCCTTCAAACGTTCCCTTAAAACGTTCCTATTTAGGGAAGCCTACCACCCAACTCACTGACGCAACCATCAATCACTCTCACCTTGCAGTCCTCTCCTCCTGTTTCCAACCCTTCTAGATTGTGAGTTCCTACGGGAATTGGGCCCTCATCTCCTCCTGTACTGTTTGTCAAATGTTGTTCAATGTATTGTAACCCAGTCTATACTGTGCCAATTGTACAGCGCTGCGGAATATGCTGGCGCTTTATAAATAAAGAATAATAATAAAACCCGTTGTTAAAAATTAGCGACTTGCCATTAGTGAAATTTACTTGCATGACAATAGCCTCTTTTACACTGTCACTGCTCAGCTTATAGTATTTTAGCCGCCAATGCTATATACTGTTAATGTAAATTGTGTATAGGAAAGTTTGGATTGCATTTGTGTACTGGAACCTTGCCTTTCGAAGATGTGTAACCGCAACATTTACTGCGTTAGAGCTGAAGTTCCTTGCTCTTATCTGTTATTTTTATTTCATTACAGATAATATATTCTACTTGATGGAGTACCGGGAACTCTTTCTAGCACTTTTCAGGAAGTTTGATGAATCGAAACAGCCACAAACTTTTTTGAAGGATTTGGTTGAAACCACTCACTTATTCCTCAAGATGTTGGAAAAGTTCTGCAAAACAAGAGGCACGGTTGTAGTCCAGGTAAGGGTCCGCCTGAATTAATTCTGATAAACGGGTGTATTTTGAACATACAATCTGGAGCAGTGTTTCCCAACCCTGTTACCAGGGAGCCCTAACAGGTCAGATTTTAAGGATTAACTTGGGGAAATATAGACTGCGAACATCAATCACTGAGCAGCAAATCATATCACCTGTGCTGCACTTAATATATCTTGCAAACCTGGCCTGTGGACATCATTGGAAAACACTGATCTACATAATTTACTTTTAACAACTTCAATATCTGCTATATTCAGTGAGATAAATTTCAAAAGCATGTTTGCGGTGTGTCATAATAAAATGCAAAATCCTGAAGAGCAGAAAATTTTTATGGGGCATACAATTAACTGTTGAAAATGGTATAATACAATGTGGTTATATATTTGTCCTCCTCCATTCTTTTTAGCCTCCCCTCAAAGACACATACCTTACATGCTTTGCATGTGCGCAAATGAGATTTTCTTTTTCTACTAGAATTTTTCATTTCATATGTGATAATGTCAATGCATCCATAAATTCATATGTGATAATGTCAATGCATCCATAAATGGTCCTTTTTTCGGTTTGAATAGAAGTTGCACTCTGTGAAGCCTTTAGAACAGTGAATGTTGGAATATGATATCCTGTTCCAGTAGTATCCTCTTTCCTGAGGCCCTGGAAAGTGGCAGTGAGAAAAAAGTGACAGAAAAATTAGCATTTTTTATTTAGGCTTCATTTTAGAGAGCAGAAAACTTAATCTGGAAGTACTGCATGTAGGGATGCACAGATACCAATTTTTTAAGACCCAAGTACCGATACTTTTTTCCCCCAGGTATTCACCAATACCAAGTACCGATACAGATTATACTGAGATTTTATGGACAGACATACTATTTACCCACTGCACATACCCTGACCACAGACACCATAGGTATATATACGCACCCACACCAGATACATGTATACCCAGACACAGACCTCAGAATCGAAAACTGCTTTAATATTTTATTTTGCCTGAAATTCCCACTTAGTGACATACATAGATACACAGGCTAAAAAGACTTGCATCCATCGAGTTCAGCCTTTCACACATCATCATGACTCCACAGGCTTTCTCCATGCAGAGCAGTGATGTTACCTCTACTCCACCCAGCCTTAAGGGCCAAAACGTTGCCTTTATCTATACTCCGATAAAAATCCATGTACACTAAATGTGCATGTACATTTTCGTGGCAGCCATAGATGGTAGTATGTTTAATTCTTGATGTCTCCTTTTCGCCAGAAACGAAGAGTGAAGAAAAAAAAGAGACCTAAACGCCTGTCTTCACAGGAGCAACGTAAAAGTCCAGAGGAGCTGGAGGATCTTTGGAAATCCATTTCTGAGCAACTGCGAGACTGTGCAATGGTAATTAATAATAATGTCAAGATTTACATACCACAATGACTGAAAGTTTGGATTTTAATAAGGACTCAGAGGAGAGTATTTGCTGTCCTTTATTACTTCTCACCGCAGCAAGAGTTAAACAGAAAAAAACATCACCATATCCCCAACATGGGGATGACCCCTCCCTGGTAGTCACTAGCCACCCCATCAGTCTGTCCGTTAAAGGACGTGACTGGAGCAACAAATTTTCTTGAAGCGATTCGCACAGCCCAACTGGAGTAAGTAACACAACAGGAAATTGAAATTGTCACATCCTTGGCGCCTGGAGGGTCTCAGGAGGGCATCAGACACCCAGCGGCATTGCTGGCTGATCGGGTGCCCAGTGTCCATGCTGATTCCTGCGTTCGGGTGGCTAATGAGGGGGCGCGGCATGATGACGCGGATCCGCCGGCCTTTATAGACAGGGCGCGCATATTGACTCGTTGCCTTGACGTGGAGTTTGTTTCCAGCATCGCTAGTGTACCGTTCATTCGAGTCACTGATTCATTGTTTCATTTGCTACGTTGCTGACCTGGACTGTATGATGAACCTGATTGTGGCTGACTCGGACTGCCTTCTTGACTATTCTCCCTCTGACCAAGCCTGTATGTATGAAATACCCAGAACAGACGGAGTGTATGCTGACTCTGCATAACACTGACCCTGATTGTATGAGGACCCTGTCTGTTGCCAACTCGGATTGTTTACCTGACCACGCCATTTCTGAATCCTTATTTATGAACGACTTGCATAAGCCTGACCCAGGTGACTCCTTAGCTGCTGTTAAGATTAACCCTTGCTGCCTGAGTGCATGTTCTGAGAAATACTGCCAATATACCAAGGTTGTACTCTGTGTTTCTGGTGTGTCTGTTCTCCCTGGCTGGGAGCTATAGGATTAGCAGTCCCGACCACTCAAGGATCGGAGGGCTTAGAGGTATGTCCAAAAGGATCCACACCACGGTTATCGAGGGTGAGCGATACAGCGAACGTGACAGAAATCTGAGGACATTGAAAATGGCGAACTTCAAGACCCTGCAAAGAAGGCACAATCCTGAACATAAAATTGACAAAACACAGGACAAAAGGTGTTCCCTATCCACAACACTGTCACACCATGCATGAGAGAAAACGAAAGCTGGTGGAAAAGCGCATGTGCCCCCACACTGCACAAAGAATAAAAACAAAGTACAGAAAACCTGAAGGCAACAAAGCCAAAAAGCACACCATACATGGTGGGAGGGGAGGGAAATATTTGACTGAGTCCTTATTAAAATACAAACTTTCCATCATTATGTTGGAAATTTTAAAACATGACGCGGAGGCTCATATTTGCTAGTTCAACATAACTGCTCAGACCAATTAAGAACCTGCCTAAAATAAAAGGTGTGGGAAGTCCATTCCCTTGAACAAACAGCCAAAAACACCTTAGACGCCACATTGCCCCTAATCGAATGAGCCCCAAAACACGAAGTCCACACCAGCAAGAGTCCACAACCATCGGGCCCACCGTGCCAATGAAACCGACACCGGCTAATGCGAAGTACAGAAAGAACCGAACAAGGGGGGAAAGACCAAATACGAGAATCTTACTTGTGCAGACAACAAAGGATAATTCGGAAAGCTGGATAAAAAAACGTACTTAACTTTTTCTCGCTACAGGGCGTACCATGTCTTCCCTGCAGGTGGGCCTTAACATTGCGTGGCGGCATTGCGTGCCCCGCTAGAGTTTATGGGCCTCTGCAGTCCCTTCCACTAGGTTGGCATGCGTAATTGGCTGCCGTTCCATGCAGAACGATAGACAACTCTCTGCCTGTGGATCAAGCGAGTTGGAGCAACTCCGCAGTTGATCCCGAAATCTTTCACAGAGCCGGAAACCACGCCAGCGGAAGCAACCTCTGATCCAGCACCAGGGGATGAAGACACTCGTCTGGATCCAGGAGAAGATCCCGAGATCATGGGAGGAGACAAGGAATGTCCATTGCCTGTTCCAGTAGCAACTGGCACCATGGTTGCGTCTGCCAAAACTGATCGATGAGGACCACTTCTGTGCCTTACAACCGAAGTCTGCACAGGACCACCGTTGGCAACTGGAACGGCGGGAAACTCAAGTCGACCCGTGGGCCATGCCTGAAGAAGAGTGTTCACCTCAGGATCCTGTTGCAAACTGAAGAATCTCTGAGTTTGACGATTCGGGCACGTAGCAAACAGGTCCATCAGCCGAGGACCCTAAAACCTATTCACAACATTGGAGGCTTCATCCGTCTGTTTTCAATCTCCTAAATCCTGGATGTGGCTGGAGTCCCAATTCACCACAGTACTGTTCAGACCTGTAATAAACTGGACCCGAACGGACAGACAAGAATCCCCATAGCCATGTCGCTGTGATGGACAAATTCTCTGATATGGGACCTCCCAGGCAATTGATATATCTCACTGCCAGGAAGTTGTCCAGTCGATGGAGAATACTGCGATGAGAGGTGTGTCTCATGAATTATTGTAGTGCGAACAGTGCCGCCAACAGTTCCAACGAGTTAATATGAAGATCCGTCTCCTGGGGGACCAACGACCTCCCATCTCCTGAGAACCTAGGCGACTAGCATCAGACCCCATCTTCAAAGTGGGTTCCAGATCCTCCAACAGTCGAACCACCAGAGCAGATCCATCCTGATGTCTTCCGAAAGTCACTCTCTGAAATAATGCATGACGCATCTCAGAGAACAGGCTTTCAATCTCTGGAGGGCCTGGTAGTGCAGAGGAGCCAGGATAACTGCCAGGCGAGTCGCTGCCAGAAGACCAATCACACTAGCTAGAGTCTGAAGGGATGTCACCTAGATCCGCAGCAAGGACCACACCTCCTTCCTGATGGTCTTCACCTTTGACTCCAGAATGCTGAGGGACATATTCAGAGTATCCAGAGAGAACCCCAGAAACTCGATCTGTTGAGTGGGGACCAGTAGAGACTTGTCTACGTTTATCAAGAACCCCAGTTCCTGCAACATGGAAATTGTCCAATTTGGATGAGAGCGAGACATCTACGGGGATGTCGTCCAGATATGATTAACCTCACACCTTGAGCCCTGAGGTGAGCCACCGCCGGCTTCATCAGTTTTGTTGAACACTATGGAGCCGATGACAGGCCAAATGGAAGGCACCTGAACCATCATATGTGTGGTTTTGCCACGATATCAAAGAAAGTTGTGTCATTCCCTTACCATCAATACCTACAGGTAAGCATCTTTTAAATCTAGCTTCCCCAGCCAATCACCCACCTGAAGCATATTTCTCAATGTATGAATGCCCTTCATCTGGAAATGCCAGTAGACAATCCAGTCGTTGAGGTCTTTCATGGGTTGCATCCCCCATCTTTTTTGGTCACAAGAAACAGGTTGCTGATAAACCTAGAGGAGGTTTCAGGGCCCCTCCCATCGCACCTTTTGCACACACAGGCGGCATGACAACTGCTCGGCGATGTTCAGTGGTCGAACAGAAACAAATTCTACCTCCAAAGCATACAGCACCCAAGGATCTATCCTGAGCTGAACCCAGGTATGGTAATAAAGACACAGGTGACCACACACACACACTTAAGATAAGGCAATATTGCCTGCTGTCGTCTAGACCGAAAGGGACCTCTGCCACGGTAACCACGTCCACGAAATGAGCGGGATGCGAAAGGCTGCCCCGAGATCTTTATACCCCATGGAGGTATTTTGGAGGGAGCTTCAAGAAGTGCGGGCAAAATCAGCTAAATTGGCAGATTGGCCCTTGCTTCTTCCAAAAGCTCTAGGAAGGGCAAAAATTTTTTAATTGCTTTTCCATTTTATCTTAAGGCGGTAAAGATACCTGCATACGTTCCCGTATTCTTTATGAATTTCTCCCCGAATAGCAGGCCTTGAGCTTTATATAGTTACATAGGCTGAAAAAAAAGACATGCGTTTGGGCTTTGATGCCCAAATCTTTCATCAGCCATAGGTGACAATTGGGGGTCCATCTTACTTAGGGGATGTGAACGCCACAAGACTATACTAACAGACCTAAGGAGCGTTGGACCCAACTGCTACAGCAGAGTCCTTGGTGGTAAAATTCAAACGAGCCTCTGCTTCAACATCAAACAGGTGGATCAGCGGTGCCGCCACATCAAGCACCTTGTCCTCACAAACTCTAAGAGCATGGTCAATGCACTCTTACCAGACCACCCCTTCCTGGCCATATACTTCTGGTAAATCAGCATCCACCTCAGGTGTGATGCAAGTTTTTCCACATGTGATCGGGCAGGGATACTCGGCTCTCCTATTGAGCCTAGTCCCATGATCCATAAGCAATCGCATTTGAGCGTCAACCCATTGCTCCACATGCAGTTGCGGGGCCCACACCGTGGACCGAGGGTGTGACAACTCAGAGGGATCAAACATGGGCAAACCCTGGGGATTTCAATTGACTACAGATTTCGAGGTGGGGTTCACTGCTGCTCCTCGACAAACGGGTCGGTATTCTCAGGGGTATAAAGTTCAAGGACTCCTCATCCTCCCCTGGCTCAAGTTCCTCACCCTCCGAGTCAATGTACACGGGGAGTAGTCTCTTACCCATGGGTTCGAGCCTTTTATCAGAAACCGCTGGGTGCCTCAAGCGGCCAGGGGTTCTTTTTCGTGACACGGACTGCCCATCAAGGGAAGGCAGTAGTGCGGGGATGCCAGCCCCTCGAACAATATCTGAGTTCCTGGATTTGGCACTGGCTTTAAACCCTGGTGGAGTCGCATCAGAGGGAACCACCGGTCAGCAGTAGGCAGGGGAAGAGTGGGAGGTACCACTAAAGAAGTAGTAGGACTTCACCAAGGCCACCGCATCATTCATCGATTTTTGGAAAGTGGACGTGAAGGAGTTCACAGTGGAGGACATAGTGTCTGCAATGGAGGCCCTTAGGGAGGGCGGTAAAGCAGGCTGTTGTTTTGGAATGGCGCCTCTGCTGTGGAGGGGAGCAGTTGTCCTTGTCATACAGGGCCGCCAGGTGGAGGGAGGTCCTGGTGGAGTCGGGGTCCCTGCGGGAGCCAGAGGGGGTTCTGCGTAGCCACTTTAGATAGGGACATTAGCGTAATAAAGAGGGCACCTGCAAGTATGATAATGCCGCAACAACATGCCTTGTCCCGGGCGATCCGAAAACATGGTACTGGACCACAGCTCTCTCTCTTTTTTTCTTGAGTGGGAAAAAAGGCCACTTCCCATGAGATCGCAGTAAGTGGGCCACCGGATCGAAGAAGCCGATCCACAAGCAGCCCAACAAATGGCTGGCAACAAAGTAAGTGTGATAATAAAATATGTAGATCATGTGCCCTATTGGCCGCACAATCTGGAAAACCACAGGCCTGGGGTCCCAACGTACACCAATCCCCTTGGTGTAAGCCAGGCAAATCAGTCCTGGGAAAGCAGAATAAGTGCACACCCACCATTACACACACACACTTGTGGACAGACTTATTGGGGTGGCTAGTGACTACTGGGGAGGAGTCCTCCCCATGTTGGGATAGGTTGAGGTTTTTTTCTGTTTATTACTTTTCACAGCAGCAAGCTTAAAAGGAAAGAGCTGCAAATATGAGTCTCTGATTCAGGTTTTAAAAAAAATAACAATTCTTACCGTGGGATTTCTCACACGCATCCTCCATTCTCTGGAATGCTCTACCGCGTACTGTCATACTTTCCCCTAGTTTCCCTTCCTTCAAACGCTCCCTTTACCTCCCTGACGGTTTTCCCGAGTGTGGCTTGGGGTTAACTTTTTGTACCGAAAGTGTTATCCCCGAGCCACACTCGGGCTGGATACTTACATGTCCTGCGCTCCCTCGCTGATCCTGCAGTCTCCTCCAGCCGATTGCAACGTCACACTGCCTGGTTTTCTTTTCGCGAGGAGTGAACCAGGAAGTGTGACATCGCGATCGGCTGCAGTGTGACTGCGGGGACAGCGAGGGAGCGCAGGACATGTAAGTATTGGCCGAGTGTGGCTCGGGGATACCGCTTTCAGTATTGAAAGTTAACCCCCGAGCAACACTTACACCTTAAAAAAATTTCAGAATCGGACCGCCAAGGAGGTTAAGACATTCCTGTTTAGGGAAGCCTACCACCCGACTCACTGACGCAACCAGTCCATCACTCTCACCTTGCAGTTCCATCACTCTCACCTTGCAGTTCCATCACTCTCACCTTGCAGTTCCATCACTCTCACCTTGCAGTTCCATCACTCTCACCTTGCAGTTCCATCATCCTCACCTTGCAGTTCCATCACTCTCACCTTGCAGTCCTCTCCTCCTGTTTCTACCCTCAACCCTTCTCGATTGTGAGTTCCCAAGGGAATAGGGCCTTCGTTTCCTCCTGTACCGGTTTGTCAATTGTTGTTCAGTGTATTGCAAACCTGTCTATACTGTGCCCATTGTACAGCGCTGTGGAATATGCTGGCGCTATATAAATAAAGAAGAATAATAATGTTTATTGTTATACGTAATTTTAAAAAAGGTTGTCCTTTGCTCTCACCCCCATAGCTCCATGAGAAACAAAACAATCATAGGTTTTGGTTTACTTTAATGGCCATTAAAGTGTAAGCCCACCCGCCTCTGTGGTCAGGTGGGTCCTAACCTAATAAAACCAAAAGCTGTTTTCTAAGCAACTACATGTCTTAATGCTGCTTCTCAGCGAAGAGACAGCTGGTGGGTTTATATTTATACCCTCACTGGGAACATTTCCACTTTGGGATTGAAAAAGAAAACACGGAAAAGGGCAGCAGCAAAAATGACCTGGCTGGGGATACAACACAATATACATATATGCAGAAAAAACTATTTTGAGCCTATTCCCTACCAGGGCGGCTGTGGAAATCCAGATGTATGCAGCCCACTTCATGTATAAAACATAACGAAAAAAGGTTGTCATTTGCGCTTACCCCTGTAGCTCCATGCGGAACAAAACAGAGGTTTCGGTTTCTTTGAAAGGCCATTAAAGCGTAAGCTCATCCACGTCACGGCACCTCTGGTCAGGTGGGTCCTAACCTAATGTATTTGGGTGTGTGTTTTTTATTTTTCACTCTGCATCTCATTTTGTTTCAATGCACCAAGGTGTCTCAAAGTCTTCCTGAAGCAGTTGTGCCATTTGATGCAGCTTCTGAGATACCAATTGAAGAACAGAGAACTGAAGCTCTAGTACGAATCCAAAATGGACTTCTAGCCGGCAAAGCACCAGAATCCCTGGTGTTGTTGCGCTCTGCGAGGTGAATATTCGTAACACAGACATAATTATAAAATTTAGCTAAGTATGACGGTAAGTTAGAATCTTAATAAAGGACTCAGAGGCGAGTATTGCATTCTCTTTTCTTGCTTTTAATATAGCAGCAAATATAAATGTCGAAAATAACAGACATTTAAACAAATATTTTGGTACCAATGGAGTATTCTAACCCCCCTTTCCCAGTGAGACAGTCCAGTGCTCTGCTAGTCTGTATATACATCCAGATTCCCGCCTTTTCTCCCTCTTTTCTTTGCTTGTTAACAGATCCACAGGCATAGAGAAATATGAGGAAGAGGATCCATCCGGACCTTGAAGACAGGAACTGCCACCAGATGATGCGTAACATCTCACTGAGCTGAAATCAAAAGAAGTGAGAGACCATCGCGTGATGTGGAAAACGCGAGCAAACCCTAGAGTCCGCCCTGGGAGGGCAGGATGGGCAATACTCGCCTCTGAGTCCTTTATTAAAATTCGAACTTACCGTCATACTTAGCTAAATTTTATAATTTTAATACAAGGTCTCAGAGGCTCCTATTGCAAGTTCAAAGCTGATCCATAAGAGCGGACGACCAATGAACTATAGGCTTAAAATAAAAGGTCCGAAAAGTGGTCTCCCGAGACCAGCTGACCTAAGCAGATCCTCCAAACGGCAACCCGCCACCATAGCCGTTGGCGCAGTGGCGCTGCGAACAGAGTGTGCCCCGAACCTATTCACGTCCACCCCCGCCAGTGCCAATAACCACTTCAACCAACGCGCCAGCGTAGTGGAACCGACCACGGCATGAGGAGAACGATATGAAATAAATAGTGGCGACACCCCTGAAGAGCGCAGCGCGATCGTACGGTTCTCAAAAACTTGTAAGCAAGCTACCGGACATAACGCAGGGTAAAACACTGATGAGTCGGAAACGACGGGTAAAACACTGATGTTAAAGACGTTTTAGTACAACGAGAGACATCGAAAAGAACCCCTTCTGGAACAAAGGATCTGACCTGAAAGTCCAAAGCCCTGACGTCACCCACTCGTTTACATGAAATAAGACAAAGGAGGGCCAATAACTTGGCCGAGATCTGCCTCAAGGAGAGATTCTCATTAGACGGCCATGCCATTAAGAACGTGAGCAACAGAGCGACATCCCATGTCTCCGAATATCGAGGGAGCGGAGGTCTTGAACACCTAATGCCTCTCAGTAAACGACAGATCAAGGGATGTTTGCCCACAGGGACCCCTAGGAAACCCTCATGATAAACCGAGAGAGCCGACCTGTAAACATTAAGAGTCCTATAAGCTCTACCCTCGTCAAAACATTCTGACAGGAAGTTCAGGATGTAGTGTAGAGGGGCTTGAAAGGGATCCTGATCCCTCGACACACACCAAACAGACCACTGGGCCCAGGCAGAGTCATAGCAGGACAAGGTGCCCGGGGCCCATGCTGCCCGTAGGAGAGCTCTAGCTCGGACCGAAACCCCTCCGGACGTCCCGAGACCAAAGAGATTAGGACCGGGCACGTGCCCTGTAACAACAGCGGATGAGGCTGCCCCAACCCGTCCACCAGTAGATCCGGAAGAGCCGGCAGTAAGCGCGGGACGTCCACCAGGAGTTCCAGTAGCAGAGGAAACCAAGGTTGGTTGGGCCAGAATGGAGCCACTAGACCCAACTCCGCCTCCTGCATCCGGATCTGGTGTAACGTCCGAGAAATGAGTTGAAATGGGGGAAACGCATAATGCCGAGGACCCCTCCAGTTCTGCAGATAGGCGTCCGGACGCGAACTGTAAAACTGGGGTAGCCGATTGTTGAGACAGGAGGCGAATAGATCTATTTGAAATGGACCCCATAACTCCGACACACCGGTAAAAGTTGAGGAGTGTAAACGCCAGTCCCCGGAGTCTTCCGTGTGTCTCGAACTCCAGTCTGCTAAGAGATTCGACACACCCGGAATGAATTGGGCCTGAACCACTATTCCTCTCTGGAAACACCAGTCCCAGAGTCGTGTCGCCATCCCGGTCAGGAGAGCGGAACGAGGACCCCCCAGAGCGTTTATGTATCTGACCGCCGGAAAGTTGTCCATCCGCAGAAGGACGGACAGCTGACCCGGCGGTTTTAGAAAACTCCATAAGGCGAATAGACCTGCCAACAATTCTAGTCCATTGATATGTAATCTCACTTCTTGGGGGGGACCACGGGCGGGGGGCCCGTGGTCCCCCCAAGAAGTGAGTCAACAAGTTCCCGAACCTTGCTCCCCAACCTGAAAGGCAAGCATCCGAATCTATCGTCACCGATGGTGGGGGAACTGTAATAGGTCTTCCGTTGCAGGATCGGAGGTTCTCGATCCACCAATGGAGATACTCTCTCGCTCCCTCCGTGAGTTGAACCTGATCTGAGTAGTCGAATCCCTTCCGCAGGAAAGGGGCCGTCAGGCGTTGGAGGGCCCGACAGTGGAGAGGTGCTGGATGCACCGCCAATTTCGTAGCCGCCAATAGTTCTATGACCCGTGAGAGTTCTCGCAGTGTCGGTGAGACACTGGCAAGAAGCGCATGTACCTCTTTTAAAATGGCCTTGCCTTTATGATCCGGCAGTTTGAGTGACATCTGAATGGGAAGTACCATGAGACCCAGAAATTCCAGGAACCTGACTGGGTGAAGAATAGATTTCTCTTCGTTCACCAAAAACCCCAATTCTTGCAACAGAGTGATTGTCTGATGAATTTGGGTTATTAGGAGTTGTGTGGACTCCGCCATCAGAAGTATGTCGTCCAGATAAATGATGAGACGTACCCCTTGAGATCTGAGATGGCTCACCACTGGTTTCAGCAGCTTGGTGAAGCACCAGGGTGCTGAAAATAGCCCGAATGGGAGGCACCGAAAACGCCAAGTGACGTTCCAATGGAAACCGAGGAACTTCCTGGATTCCTCTGCCATAGGAACCGCCAGATAGGCGTCCTTCAAATCTTTTTTTTTTTTTTTAAATTATTTAAAAATTTCAAATAGGGCCACATGTCGACCAACAAGAATGCAGCCACACAGGGCTGTGATTTCAACTGTCATATAACATTATATAGATGAAAAAAAAAATAAAGGGGCGTATTGAATACATCAGCATAAGCCAAAAGACAGTGCTATCATAAGGGAACAAACAGAGGGTAGGGAAAAAAAAAGGGCAATAAACCAAAAGGGAAGAGGGGAGCATAAGACACTTCCAAAGTCCCACATGGCAATATAGGCAGTGAGGGAGGGAGGAGGTCATCAAAGGAGTTAACTACACAATCCCTGAATCCGTCTGAATATCTCCTTAAATTATAGAAAACCGGAAAAGAGAGAGGGGGACTTCCTACAACATTCCGAGCAGCGAAAGACGTCAGATAAACAACGAAACAAGAGTCAAAATGCAAAACCACGGATAAAAAAGAACGGAGTGAAAAAGAGGCGGCTTCTCCCATAGAGGCGTTGTGCAAACAAGTCAGAGATTCCCATCGTCTAAGTTCTCAGCTCGTGGAGACGAGCGCTCCATCCGGTGCAAAACCCGCTCCCAGTAAAACAGGCCAGGCCTCGGCCGGGTCCGAGATTGCGTACGACATTGTGTTATGGGTAACCACTAATGAGCCGGCTGGACCGGACCCCAGCGGTACCGACCCCTTTATGCCTGAGGAAAGTTGTCACCTTTCGGTATCTGCGGCGCGCCATCAGCGTAGCAAAGGGCAGGTCGTGGAACAATTTCAGGGTTACTCCATCGTATAGGACATCAGCCCGCGCCCTCGGCGCTGTCATGATCCGCGTTTTGGCTGCCACATCTGTTGTGACCGCGATCACATCTCTTGGGGCATCTCGGGGGGCCTCAGCAGCCTTGCGAATGCGGTACACCGCGCTAAACACCTCCGGGGTGTCAGGCGGGTCCTCCAAAACTTGACGTGCTAGACGATTAGTGTACAGGAGTAAGTCCGTTGGGGTAACCGACTCGGGAACTCCTCGTACACGGATTTTACGCCGACGGTGCCGGGACTCCAGTGCCTCCACTGAGCGCGTCAGAACATCCACCTGAGACCTGAGAGCAGTCACCTGTGCCGACAATACCGTCTGTTCTCCTGCCAACTCCACGTTCTGAGCCTGAACCGCCACCATCTCTGAGCGCACCTCCTTCACCTCAGAGCGAACGTTAGATAATTCGGTCAGCCATATTGATTTAATCTCCGCTATGAAGTTTCTATAGTCTTGCATCGTGGTGGGGCGCATGTCATCCGGGGCAGCCGCAGGGGTCCCGTCAGAGCGTGGAGGCATTGTCGCACCCAACGGAGAGCCAGTCTCCCCTGGGGTATCCGATATCTGCTGAGGTAGTAGGTCTCCCCCTTGTTGCGGGCCGTCTTTCTGTCGTGCTAGGTCCTCCTCATCCGACATTAACATATCAGCATCTGAACCGCCTGCGGAGGGCTCTGAAGCTGTAGCCGCGGCCTCAGGTAACTCCGCTGCCAAGGCCTTTTTCCTCTTCTTCTGCGCTCTTTTCCGTGCAGCGGCACTCATAGTCGTAGGATTCTTTTCCCGGGACATCTCGACGGGCCAATCGGGCCCCCGTCCGTTGTGCCAGGAGCAATCATCCTCCTCAGAGGAGTCAAACCCCATGGGCAGGAGGGAAGGGGGGGTTATAACTGTTGCAGAGGGTCTATAATTCAGGGAATCTCTAATGTCCGCCTGTCTGGTGTCAGCCAACCTGCGCTGTGGGTGCGTTTTCAGCTTCTTCCCCATGCTCAGGCGACAGCAAAGTCTCTCCAGCCGGGAATCAGGTCCGATAAGGCCTCTAGGAAACACCCCAGGCTCCACAAGATGGCCGCCGTAACTAGGCCGCACCAGGCCCGAAGGTCCAGGAAGTCAGGAGGGAGCGATAAAACGCTCGGATAACATCGGCGCCACGAACACCACAAAGTCCACTCGTCCTGGGGGCCCTCAAAGACCAAATCGGACGGGAAAGACACTAATTGTGACCCGTTAAAGGGTAAACAGCGGAGCTCCTCTAGCATGCGTCTGCTCCCGTCCGTCGCTAGCCACGTCCCCTCCGGCGTCCTTCAAATCTATCTTTGCTAACCAGTCTCCCTGATGAAGGACATCTTTCAATAAGTGTAAGCCCTCCATCTGGAAATGGTTGTAAACCACCGATAGATTCAGTTCTCTCAGGTTGAGCACGGGTCGACTTCCCCCACCCTTCTTGGGTACCAGGAATAGTTTGCCCAGGAATTTTCCCTCTTGTGTGGACCGTTCTATAGCACCCTTTCGGAAAAGGTCTGAGACTTCCTCCTCTATCAATACCCTTTCTGCCTCCGAGAAACTCATCGGAGGGGGAAAGGATCGTTGAACGGGAGCAGAAAAGAAATCTATGTGAAAACCCTTCACCGTGTCTAACACCCAAGCATCTGATGTGATCTTTCGCCAGTGTGTTAGACATGAACATAAACGACCTCCCACTTGAACCTCTGAAGGAAGAATCAACAAACGGTGTACCTTGATATCTGTATCTGGAACTGCGTCCACCACGGTAACCTTGGAAGTTTCGAAAACCTCTGGCACGCCAGGGTCGTGAACGTGATGGGAAAAAGTTGGCAACTCTGGTCTCAGATTGTGAGGCGTCATATGCCACTGACCCTCTTGACGCGTCGTACGCCACGCAGCCTGTAAACTGGCGGGAGATGCCCGCTGATCCTCGGCCAGCAGCGCGACCCCTGACCCTGCCGGCCCTAGCGAAAACACCCGCTGTAAAGACTTTTTTAATAGATGTTGTGACTTTCTCCATCGTGGTGAACGCTCCTGTGTATTCGGACATATCTCGAAGGAAACCAGGGCCAAATAACCATCCTTGGGCTTTAGCACCCAATTCGTTGTCCGCAACTGCCGCCAGTTGCGGATCCATCTTTAACAAAATGCATTTGCGACGTTCTGTCGCCAGGGCCGAGTTAGTATTGCCCACAAACCTCAGAGCCCTTTGTACCCAATTCATCACGTCATAAGGGTCTAGTGTAGCATTTGCCAGCTTTGCTTGTTCCGCAACATCTAGGAGTTTGGCTAGAGGGCCAACCACATCTAAAAGTTTGTCTTGGCAATTTTTAAATGGTAAATCAATTCCTCTATTTTGGGACCAGCCTTTATTCTCCACAAATTTTATAAATTTTTTATCAACGTCAGGGGTCAAGCATGTTTTTCCTACGGTAGTAGGTCGGGGATACTCTGCTCTCATTCTGTTTCTGGTGGTTTTGTCTAAAGGTTTACGCACTCTCGCATCAACCCAAGCTTCCACATGTGGTGTGAGGGTCCATTCAGTGGAGCGAGGGTGGGACAGGTCTTCCGGGGTAAACCTGGGATTACCCATAGGGTCATAAATAGGTCCAGATTTATCCGACCTTTGATGGGGTGTAATTGGTATATCAGAAAATTCCTCATCTGAGGTATACACTTCTAAAGTGTCTTCTCTGTTTTCCTCCCCTGAGAAGGGGGGATTATCTCGTCCACTGGACGTGGAAGGGCGTTCATGTGATTGGGAAGATTCATAGCGCTTAACTCGCTTAGCAGAATCAGACTCCACATGGTGCGTTTTTTGATTGCGCTTTTTAGGCAAGTGTGTCCCCGGCATTGACTCCCTGGGCAGTGACACGGGGATGCCAGCCCTTCCAGCCCTGCGCATTTCATTCTTATTGGGCTGTTTCCCCGTGGTTAGGGGAGAATCGGGGGGCCTCACCTCGGTGAGTACAGTGCCCATATCGTTGTCTGGATGAACCAGTGCAGCATCAGATTTAACCTCCGAAATTGCATCCCTGAGGGATTGGGAGAAAGAACTAGAAAGTGCTGACACAGCTTTAAAAACAGCGTTTTCAATTGATGACTGAATATGGGGTTCGAAGTTGTGTTTGGGAGGAGTGGGGTCAGCGGCTCTAGAGCCCGACGGGGTACCAGCCTTGTCATGGTGATCATCCATGTGCGAGGAGCAGTCCTCCGAATCAGTTTCCCTTTCAGGGGAAGAATCCTTAGCCACCAAGCGAGGAGCTGATTTAGAATGTGGCATTCTCATAGGCAACGTGATGCGACACTAAAATGCCGGCGGAACTAAGCGCGCAAAATACCACGCATGCGCCCCGCCCCTAGCAACGGCCTCCGCCGCGAGGAAAATAAACACAGAAGTAAATGTGGAAATAAAACTTAAAAACCTGTTTTAACTGTTCCCAATGCGAAGGGAACGCTAACTAAACCACTCCGTTCGCCTCCGTTAAAGCTGGACGACCGGAATAAACCATTTAAATATAGAATAAATATAGGAGAAATAAATTTATACTTATCTTCTCCAGCAGCAAAAAAAAGAGGGAGAAAAGGCGGGAATCTGGATGTATATATAGACTAGCAGAGCACTGGACTGTCTCACTGGGAAAGGGGGGTTAGAATACTCCATTGTTACCAAAATATTTGTTTAAATGTCTGTTATTTTCGACATTTATATTTGCTGCTATATTAAAAGCAAGAAAAGAGAATGCAAATGGAGCCTCTGAGACCTTGTATTAAAATTAGGTTTTATACACACACACCTGTGTGTGTGTATGTATATATATGTATGTGTATGTATGTATGTATGTAATACAATTTTTGTGTTTTAGAGAGGTTTGGCCAGAAGGCGAAGTATTTGGGGCGTTAGAGATGGAATATGAAGAAGAGGTTGAGCTGCTGAAACAAATTTTTTTTGCAGACATTCCAAGTAAGTACATTTTATTTATATAATAACGATCACATTCTGAGATTGTGTATACATAATACTTATACAAAAACGAAAATTTGTGTGACAGTATATTAGAATCCATTCATTCAAGTGACCTAGTGAAAAATTTACGTGACCATAAGATTTGTATAATAAATATACTTCTATTTTCTGAACTGTTTAATCACTCTCCGGACGTATACCCAAAAAAGAAAAAAAAATGTAAATAGTGCAGACCAATCTTATTTCATGAGCGTTAAATAACAGCATCCCCTCACTCTGTTTAGACCCTGTTAAAAGTAAACTGGCTCTGTATTGTTGACACTGCGCCTCTATGGGTGGCACCACCTGTCCTCCGGACCTTTTGTTCTATATCAAATGTAGAAGGCCATAGACAAAACAAAACATAGGGCAGTATGTCTGAACCATCTGAGCAAGTGTTAACAGTTCCTAACCCCTTAATAATGTTCCTACCGCATGGGTGTACTTGTGGTGCTGAATATCTGTATTTATATATTCTGCTCTTACCCTTGTTGAACCTGACTGGTGGGGTGGTCTGTTTGATTGGGGGAGGGTTTTTTCATTTTTGTTGAATACGTTAACCTTCTGCATTTCATTAAGTTTGTGTTCAGACAGGACCAAAGTACCATAGCGGCAACATTCTTATCGTTTTGTTTTCCACTGTTACTTTGTTTGTTTTGCCACAGTTATTCTTCAAAAGTGTTGCGATAATTGTTTGATACTGATAACCAGGGCTCCTCAGCTGAGTTGTAGAAGAGGTCTCCAGCCCATCAGTGAAGTTCTGTGGCTCGCTAACATCTTGGATATCAGCTGCCTGTGGGACCTATCCCCACCCACTGACATCATCGCACATGATGCTAGAGGGTCATATGAGGTATCATTGGAAAGGCCAGAGCATGAGAAACCAGGGTTTATGTAAAAGTAAATAAAGAACAACATTTTCTCTTTTTATATCCCCCCCCCAATGCACACTATTGTACAATTTTCAATTATAAAGTCAACGATGATGATGCATTGTGCAGCTCTGTGATACTCCTACACACCGCACGTTACTGTATCAGAGAGCTCCACAGCAATAAAGCTCACAGTAATGTGCACTGTGTAGGAGTGATTTTTTTTTGCAAGCAGTTTATTTTTATTTCTCTCTTATTGTAATGTTTACAATTTTGATGCCAGATGTGTGTAGAAATTGTGATTTTATTTATTTATTACAAAAATTTCAATCTACAGAATGTCGGCCGCTTTAATCTGTCTTTAACCTCTGGGGTCTTTCCTGCTCCCCTCAAACATGCAATATAGAAAAATATTTACCAACTCTTGTGTGTGATAAATAAAAAGGTTTTATTCCATGGTGAGCACAGGAAAAAGACAACGTTTCGACCTTCACAGGTCTTTGTCAAGTCTAAACATACAAAGTATTTTGCACATATAAATAACAGCAACAGGTAAAAAGGCAGCAATCAGGTTAATGATTCAATTGCAAGGAGGAGACTCTTTTGTGCCTCTCAAATCTTCTCCAATATTCAGCTCCAAATGGTTTAACCCCCTAAGGTTAGGCTGGAACCTATTGCATTAACTCCGTACAAAACATGTGAAAAATAAAAACATCAAAAATATACCAATATTGCAATATTATTAACTGTAGATATATTCAACAATATTATTCATATTAAATGTTTATTATCCATTATATTAATTTTTAATATTAATTTGAAATATTGTTTTTAAAATGTTAATTTTCAATGTGAAAAGTTTGCCTATGATGAACAAATAGATCTAAATGCCCCATAACACTATGTGGAGATACGGTCAAGATTTTAGACTTGGGATCAAGGTTTTTTGACGAAGAATCAAGGTTCTTTTAAACTATTGCAAAAAAGGGGAGAGGTCAAAATCCCTATTCAAACCATGCGGCTCAATGGTGTTCAGTCGATATATCCAAGAGAGTTCTTTCTTTTTGAGTGCCAGTTCCCTATCACCACCCCTGATGGATTTCTCAACTGTATCGATAACTTGGAACCTCACTTGGGAGATCTCATGGCCAAATGAAACGAAATGATGTGGTATGGGTTATTCTATCTTTTTAAGACGGATATCGGACTTAAGTTTAGTAATCCTATTTTTGACTTTTTGTGTAGTTTCTCCTACATATACCCAACCACAGGGACATTTGATTAAATAGATTACATGTTGAGAATTGCATGTAAAGTATTGTCCAATTTTAAATTTTCGACCAGAGTGTGGGTGCACAAATGAGTCACCCTTGATAATAGCATTACAACAAGAGCAACTTAGGCAGGGAAAAGTACCATGTTTGGGGCTACCAAAGAATGGTGTAGTGGGATCTCCGGTACCACGAAATTCTGCTTGTACTAATGTTTCTCTCAGGGACCTACCTCTTTTATAGGACATTAATGGAGGTACACGAAATTCATGAACCATGGGATACATATCCCTCAAGATATGCCAATTCTTGCAAAGTATCTGTTTTAAGGCTCTAGAATGGGTACCAAATCTGGACACAAATGCCCATATATCATGTTTCACCCGCCGTCTGTTCACAGTTGTTGTTTTGTTTTTTACATAAGACAACTCTCTATGGAGGAGTTTTTGGGGATATCCTCTTTCCCCAAACCTATTGTACCATTTCTTCCAACCTTTGTTCACATAGATCTGAATCACTCACTATTCTTTTAACCCTAAGAAACTGACTGCGTGGCAGAGACTGTATAAGAGTCTCTGGATGTGCGCTGTCAAATCTAAGCAGGGCATTCCTGTCTGTAGATTTTCTAAACAGATCGGTCACAAAACGATCACCCCTCTTGATTACCATGGTATCGAGAAAACTGATGGTTTCAGTGCTCGAGACCATGGTAAAATCGATGGTAGAGTGTACACCATTGAGAAACGTCACAAATTTGTCGAACGTCAGGAGGACCTTCCCAGATGAGGAAGATGTCGTCGATGAAGCGATACCAACACTTCACAAAATCAATATATAACTGGTTGGTGTATACGGCATCTTCCTCAAATTGGGACATAAAGATATTGGCATATGTCAGCGCTACATTAGTGCCCATCGACATACCTCGTATCTGCATAAAGAAGCTCTTGTCGAATACAAAAAAATTATTTTCAAGTACGATTTGCAATAGAGAAACCAAAAAATCCAATCTGATCTCATCATAACCCAATCTCATCAGGGCTTTCGTGAATGCCGCCATGCCTATTTGGTCCTCAATAGAAGTATAGAGGCTAGTTATATCAAGACTCACAAGTATGCTGTGAGAATTAGCCGGTATCCCTTCAAGCTTTTTAAGAAAATCATGAGTATCCAAAATAAATGATGGAATCTTCTGGAGATAGGGGCGTGCTACCTTGTCCAAAAAAATGGACAGCGGGCTCAGGACCGAATCAACAGCAGAGACAATAGGTCTACCTGGTGGTGAAACCAAAGACTTGTGTATCTTAGGAAGAGTATATAATGTTGGAACAATTGGATGTTTTTTTAAAAGAAAGGTAGACAATTTTTCGTCAATCACTTTAGCATCAACAGCTTCCCCAGTTACAACTGAAATAGCTTCAACAATTGCATTTGTGGTGTTGCTATCAAGTTTCACATAGGTGTCAATATCATCTAACTGACGGCAAATTTCACCTACATAATCAGATGTATTTAATACAACCACAGCACCTCCTTTGTCGGCCGGTTTAACAGTGACTTGTTTATTCTTATGCAATTTCTGTAAAGAAGCCCATTCATCATGGGAAAAATTTGACGATCTTTTAGAGAAATGGTGTTCTGTGAATAAATCCGTAACATCACGTTCGACCAAAGCAACAAAAGTCTAAACAGCATTTTCATTACGTTTAGCATTAAAATAACTCTTGGCTCTCAACCCCAAAGTGGAAGAGCTAAAGGTGGCAGCAAATGTTGTAATTTCAGTTGTAGGTTGTTGTGCAAAAAAGGTTTTCAAGCGAATCTTGCGAAAAAATTTGTAGAGGTCTACTTGAATACCAAATGGGTCAATTCTTTCACTAGGGCAGAATGACAAGCCCTTAGCGAGTACATTCATTTCTGAAATAGACAGTGGAATGTCCGACAAATTGTATACTAAGGTCTCCGGTATTTGGAGAAGCTCTGACGGTAGTCCCGATCCTAAAAAGATGTCTCTGGATCCGACTGCTCCCTTTTGCCTCCAAACACCTTGAAAAGCTTGCGTATGCACGTCTGATTGATTTACCTCAACACCCACTTTTTCCTTGACCCTCTGCAATCTGGCTTTCGCTTACTGCACTCAACGGAAACGGCTCTTGCGAAACTGACCAATGACCTTGCAACTGCTAAATCCAATGGGTGCTACTCACTGCTGCTCCTTCTTGACCTCTGCCGCCTTTTGATACAGTTGACCACGTGCTCCTCCTTCAAACTCTTAGTGATATAGGCCTTCAAGGTACTGTTCTTTCATGGTTCGCTTCCTTCCTGTCCCAATGATCGTTTAGTGTCTCATTTTCTGTAAGTACCACCTTCCGGCAGCCTGTCTCTGTTGAGATGCCCCAAGGGTCAGTACTGGGCCCTCTTCTCTTTTCGATCTACACTGCCTCTCTAAGAAAACTGATCAGCTCCTTTGGATTCCAGCACCACCTATACGCTGATGACACTCAAATATACCTCTCCTCTCCTGATCTCTCTCCAGCTCTCCTGATTCTTGTCTTTCCTCTTCCTTAATCTCAGTCTTGCCAAAACATTCTCCTTGTTCCTCCCTCCAAGAAAAATCCAATGCCACCTATCTCTCTGAGTAAATGGAACGCTCATTAGCCCAACGCCTCAAGCTCGCTGCCTTGGTGTCACTTTTGACTCTATCAGGTTTATTCAGAGAGCGGTGAAAAGCTGGAGAATGGAAAATTCTAGGTCAAAATAGCCGATTTGGAAAGTGAGATGAATGGGAGAATTTTTCTGGTTCGGCTGTTTTGTTCTAGAATTTTCCATTCTCCAGTCATTCTCCTGCTTTTCACCTCTCTCTGAATAACCCTGCAAATGTTCTCTCCCCACATCCAGACAGTGACCAAATCTTGTTACTATCAACTCAAGAACATTGCCCGCGTCCATCCCTTCCTGACGTAAGATACCGCAAAGGCGTTGGTTCATGCTCTTGTCATTTCACGACTTGATTACTGCAACTCACTCCTTACTGGCCTTCCCAATGCCCGCATTGACCCTTTGCAATCTGTAATGAATGCAGGTGCCAGGCTTATTTTTTTCCCCAGACGCACCTCACATACCCCCCCCCCCGCCAGTCCCTCTATTGGCTTCCTGTATGTTCCAGGATACAGTTTAAAATACTGACGCTCACATTCAAATTGACCAATAACTCAACCCCTCCCTACATGTTTTTCTTACTACACAAACACGTCCCACCTAGACAACTCCAGCCGGCAGGCGATCTCCATCGGTCTACACCTGCACGGCCAACTCTCGCCTCCAAGACTTCTCAAGGGCAGCTCTGGTTCTGTGGCATGACTTGCCTCGTCCTATCAAACTCTGCCCTTGTAAGGGTCCTAGCCGCCGGCGCCGTAGAAAGCCTAAATCCAGCGCCACCTCGTAGTGCTGAGACTCTGTCTTCTCAGGACTCTTCTCTGCAACACTCAGGTGTTGACTAATTCACCTGATGCTCCCTGCACAAAATCAGACCGCACCCAATTAACATTGCTTCTGCATTATCTTGGTGTATGCCAAGCTGACCGGGAGCTACCACTTGTTCCTGTTATCTGCCTAGACCCTAACTGTTCTGTCTCCTCCAGTATTTCCCTCCACCGGGCCTGCATCCCGCAGAATCTTCAGAGTCTGCTGCCTTTCAGGACCCTCTGCCTTTTCAGGACCCTCTGCCTTTTCAGGACCCTCTGCCCACAAAAGACTCTTCTGCTTTTTACTATTTATTTCCTAAAGATCTCCTTCAGCCTTCATTCTTATATCGTCTCCTTTATAGTTTAGAGTAGCTTAATAGTACTTCAGTCTATTCTTTTCTCACCTTGCTTTCAGTTAATCTTGTTACTGTTTATTATTAAGTTTATTATTAAGTTCAAAATCCTTATCCTTACCTACAAAACCCTCACTAACTCAGCTCCCCACTACCTGTCCTCACTAATCACCAAATACACCCCAGCCCGCTCCCTAAGGTCAAACAGTGACCTGCGCCTAGCTTCTCCCCGCATCACCTCTTCCCATGATAGACTGCAGGATTTCTCACGCGCAGCCCCCACTCTCTGGAACGCTCTCCCTCGTACTGTCAGACTTTCCCCTAACTTCTCTTCCTTCAAACGCTCCCTGAAAACATTCCTATTTAGGGAAGCCTACCACCCAACTCACTGACGCAACCATCAATCACTCTCACCTTGCAGTCCTCTCCTCCTGTTTCCAACCCCAACCCTCCCAGATTGTGAGTTCCTACGGGAATAGGGCCCTCATCTCCTCCTGTACTGTTTGTCAAATGTTGTTCAATGTATTGTAACCCTGTCTATACTGTGCTTATTGTACAGCGCTGCGGAATATGCTGGCGCTTTATAAATAAAGAATAATAATAATAATAATTATATATACAGTGTCTTCCCTTCCTCTCAGTCTTATCCAGCTCCTTGATATTCGTTTATTGCCTTTTATGTTACTCCTAATAAACCCTCTAGTATATGTTTATCTGAATCTGTTTCCTCATTGCATATTGGGCTCAAACCTACCACCCCGGAACCAGCACCTGACGCCCCTAATCTTCAGGCCTTTAAAAAAATCCCTCAAAACCCATCTCTTCAGATTAGCGTACCACATCACTGATGCAACTCCTCCCTCTGCTCACCAGCTCGCAATGATTCTATGGCCCCACCATCCCAAAACCACTGGCGCTAATTATCCTGACGTCCAGTAAAATTCCTCTGGTCTTCCTCAACCCCAATCCCTCTAGATTGTAAACTCCTATGAGCAGGGCCCTCTACACCTAGTTTTTCTATCCTATGCCCGTCTATCTGTATCTCCTTCCCTTTGGTTATTGTAAAGGGCTGCGGAAACTGTTAGCGCTATATAAATGATAACCGATTATGATCGGCTGGAAAGGTGGCCCATAATCTGTATTGGTACTGGAAAATTGATACTGGTTTTTCCCTAGTTTCCACAAGTATTTTCTGTTTTGGTATTTTTTTGTTTGTTTTTTTAAGTCTATAAACGAAAATGTATCTTGTTAATAGAGGTAATCATTCACAAAAAATATTTAGGTTGGATTTTAGGTAAACACTTATCTGCACATTTCATCTATTATAGTACATTTGTGTATTCAATCATCTTAATTGTAGATGAAGAGTATGTTTCAGAGTGGTTTGTGTTGAAGTTTGTTTGTAAATTTTCTTAGCCTTTAAGCGGTCACAGTGGTGTGAGCTCTGCGGGTTCTCAGTGTCGATTCAGCCTCTAAGTGCAGGGTCTTGGGTCCTCAGAGAAGCTCAGATCAGCAAGAGGAGGTTACCTGTGCTTCTGGAAGTTTGAACCAATCAGGCTCCTGCCCCACCATGTGAAATATTGCTGGAAACTATATCCGCTTTGAAGTCCCTTCAATCTCAGTCCCTTCCAGTTTACCGGTTTCAACTTTGGCGCATCCCTTTAATTTCCCTTTCAGGATCCACACAGATTGAAGCAGAGGATTTTGTAGAAGAGGAGCAGGAAGAAGAGATCGAGGAAGAAGAGCTTACCTCTGTACAAGTATCCGAGAGCGAATTTACTTTTACAGATTACATGAAGAGGTATGTTGGCTTTTAATAACGGAGTAACCTGCAGGTTAAGCGTTTCACGGTTATTTCATTCTGGATTGTGGTAGGGTTTGTGAACACTCACATTTCTTCATTTACCATTTGTAAACTCTTCTGGTCTACATCTGGCAACCTACATCCTTGGGTTTCTTAATATTCAGTGATACAAAATGTTTTCATGCCTGCACTTACAAAACTACCTTTTAAGTGTGAGGTGTTGCTATGTAGCTCAAGGTGCAATACTAAATCTCTCTGCTATGGTCATATCTGCCTTGTTTCAAATAATCCTAGACATCTAAAACACAAATGCTTCATTAACCATGTAAGGTGTAGATATCTGCCATTTTAGCAATTGTGTAATTTGCACTATGTTCAAAGTATAATTTTCTATCTGTATACAAACCGATTATGGACAGTCAAGTCCGCAAGTAAATTACGGTTTGAAATATTCGAATGTAGGGCTCAAAATTTGAAGTCCCAAGCTACTAACCACGGGGTAAGAGTTACTCGCCACCAGTTGCTCTACCTAACCCCTACCCAGCCCTTAACTCTGCCCCTAAACACACCCGCTTAAATTATCTTCTGAAATTACACTGTTAAAGGTTTTATTTAGATTAAAGTTACAAAAATAACATTAATTACCCAGACATCAGACCCCAGTGTGAGCAAAGCGAGGAGGCAGGGAAGCTCCTCTCCACCCCCTGCCATTGCCAGAGACCAGCTTGGTCAGGTTAGGCAGCTGATCCCTGCCACCATGCAGCCTGGGGAAGGGGGGGGGGGCTGCACGATGGCACTGCCAGGAATACGCAGCACAAAATAATTTATTGTGCTGCCTGTGTGTGCATTTCCAATTTTGAGCCCTGCTCTAAAGTTACAGTGGACTGTGGCAAAACCATGGAGCCTTGATGTCTTGGCATTTATAAGCCCGAATGTAGTTATGGGGGGAGGGGCTCAATTCTTCCCTAGGCTCTCCAATGTACTGATACACACAACCTGCAGGACCGCGCTCTCCCTTTGAGTGGTGGAAGAATGGTGGTGATAAAACCAGAGAATAAGGCCGCGTTCACACGGAGCGACATGAAAATCACTCATTTTTCCACGTGATTTTCATTTTCGCGTCATAGAGCGATATCGCCGTTATGCGAGATATTGCACAACACCACCAAAGCAAATCGCAAAAAAAGGGTCATGTACCAGCGACTAGCTACAGGTGACATTGAGCGACAAGATGTGAACAGCTCCATTGAAATGCATTAGTAAAGCTACATAGTGATATTGCGTGGAAATATGCACAATATCGTGACAAAAACCACGCAATAAATCGCTTAGTGTGAACGGGGCCTAGGGCTTACAAAAATTGAAGGTTCCCTTCTCTGTATCGCGTCCTAGTTTCATATGGATCTCAGAGGGAATAAAATGAAAACCAATATCCTAGTACAGTACTGTAAAATTCTGTATGAAAAAAGTGCTAGACAAATCGTATCAACTCACACTTTGGGAGAGCTTCAAGCCCTTGCTTGAGCGCATTGCAGTTTGTTACTGGACCAACCAGCCGGCCATCTTCGTGTGGTTTTTAGGTATAGGTGAAGGTTGCCGGTTGTGGATGGTATTTCTGGATTCTTTGGGAGCAAATGCTCGTCGATCCTTATTGAATAACAAGGATCCAATACATAGAAGGCGTTAAAAAAAAGTCTTATTTTATAAAACACAAAATGAGAAGTAAAATAAAAGCAATTGAATAAAATATGTGGGCCAAACGCGTTTCACGCCCTCAAGGCACTTCCTCAGTGGCAAAATGGGGCAAAAGATAGTTATCCCACAGTGGTCTGGTGTTATACACGGTCTCCAATTAATTCGGAATTGAAAGCTTGGCAGGTCCTTCCTGGCGTGCTGTATGACGTAGCCACGTCGCAGACATGTGTCGTGGTGCTGAGTCACATGGATGTCGGTTCCTGGTTGTCATGGCTACGATCTTGTATTGGCGTTAGTGTACCGGGTCTTGAAGAGAGTCTGTTTATGCAATAACTCTTCCTTATCGTATAAAAGGTGGTGATTTTCGATTCCTTCATCTGGATATTGTTTCCCTCAAGTTAGTTTATTAAAAGGATAGAATATGTACATTGGTAAGTATGTTTACGTAGCCAATGTTAATGACAACCAAAGAGAAATTTAACTCCGAGTGGTGAATGCTAGATAACCCGAGTAACAAGCTCTTCGGGTGAGGGGACTCGGTAGGCACCGTCCATAGCAATTTATTCTTATAGATGTGAATGGAGGAACTAATTGAATTCATCAGATTCGTACATATCATATATACAGAGGACCAAAAATGATGGATGGATGGATGTAACAGGGGGGCTGAAAAAAATGATTTTGCCCGTGGTCTGAATAGTTACAGAATCCCAGGCATGGTAATTCTTATCACACAGTCCCTCACTCTCCTCACCCCATTGTCTCTCACAAGGTATCTTTCCCCGCTCTGCAAGCCTAGCAAGCTAGTATAGTACAGCAGCCAGAATCATTAGGGGGGGTCGGCAAACCTACGGAGAAGCAGGACAGTGAACTCTGCCAGACGCACTCATTCCAATGCCTGCCTGTTGCCGATTGTGAGCCTCTGCTTGTGAGAGCTCGTATCATCACGCCAGGATTTAAAGTGAAAAAATGATTGCTTAATCGACAGCTAATCGATAATGAGAATAGTTGGTAATGATTCTCATTATCGATTAATCGGTCTGTGTAAAGCACACACTGTTTGGAGTCAGACTGAGTTAAACCTTATTAACTTCAGATACTACTCTGGAGATTCTCTGATTTGGAGAAGAGGTGTCGCAACTGTATTCTGTATTTTGTTCTAGGGTTACTTATGTTGGATGTCACTAGTTAGTTCTGCTACCGTTGTAAACTATATAAAAACAATCACACAGACCGTGGGGTGCTGCCACTCAGTGGGGGGAGCTGTAACACCAGTGTTTTAGGCTGGTGTCAGACGAGCGTAGTGTTCACGTCCGTGATTGCGCCTAAAAGTACGTCCGTGATAGCATGAAAGAAAGTCCATTGGAGCCTGACACATGAAGTACGTCCGCACTGAACTGCGGACGCACAAGGGCCGCGGCAAACGGACGCAAGGCAGGCAAGAACGTAATACTGCTAGAACGGACGTGCGGAGTGCGCTGCGTCCACAACGTCTGCATAGCTTTGTGTGTGAGTGATGGAGCATGGTCAGACGGACTGCATTTATACGTCCAGCATTTTTGACGGACAGAATGTTTTTCATTGTAATTTATTTTTCCCTCCTACATCCGTCAAAAATAACTTCAGTGAAAACGGACTGTGTGACCACTACTGCGTCATCCGTACTGACGATGTCCGTACTGCACGGACGTACAGCCCGTAGAAATCACGCTCGTCTGACCCCAGCCTTATTGTTACTTTGAACTGGAGTCCTCTGCCACCACCCCAACCTTTCTCTGGTCCAGAACTGCCATCACTCCCTTTGGTCCTGTCCCTTCCCCACAAGCTACCTCCCAAACTCAGGTCCAGTCTCTTGCCCAAACTCACACTCTGGTCCGGTTCTTTGCCTAAACTCACTCGCTCTCATCTCCAGTCCTTCCCCCACAATCAGTTTGTTCATGAAATCACATTAAAAAGGGACACGCTGCATACCTTGACCACTTTAGCTTATTAACATGGTCACTTTAGCTTATTAACATGGTCACAAGTGCGTGGAATGTCCCCCGCCTTCTCACCCCGCTTTGCTTGCTGACATATCTATCAAAGTGCTCGAAATCGTTCAGGGAGAAAGTGGACATCAGCTTGAGTTGCGCACGCAGCATCAATCCATCACTGACTAGGCGCTCGCGTACCTTGTGTGCGAAAAGTATGCAAGTTGCACGAGATACATAATTTGTGTATGTACATACAATATTCATAGCAGCCTGTGTAACTAGCGTGACATCTTGACTCTGTCATCCTCATATTATTGTGCATGGCAGTGCACGTTTGCTTACGCAAAGTAGAAGGCTTCACATTGCGAACTGGACCAGTGTGAAATATTACGTCGGTAATAATTTTCCATACTTTATATTTCTATAATGTATTAAAGGGACATTTTCTTTTATGATGGTAGAATATTGTGGGAAAAGCACAATTCCTTTTCAGACGTTTGCGTTACTGTTTCCAGTTGCAGCAACTCTTCCTTTCATGCTTTCGTGATAAAATGAGTATTTAGTAGCAATGTATTTGAGCCTGTTTTTTATGGCATTGCTTTTTTGGTCTGAACATTATACAGTATATAGATATATATACTTTTTTGTTTTATACTGTAGATTTGCTAACTCGAATGTGGTGAAAACCTACATCATTTTGTTGAAGAACTATCAGCAGAACAGTGCACATACCAACCACTGTGCTGTGAAGATGCTGCACCGCATTGCTTATGATCTGAAAATGGAGGCCCTTCTCTTCCAGCTTTCTGTGTTTTGCCTCTTCAATCACTTGCTGAATGACCCGGCAGCCAGTGCCTATAAGGTAAGCACATTACTTTGAAGAGCAATGTTCTGGAAATAAAACCTCATGGGATAAACTGCCCACTTTATAGGTGAGGCAACTGGATTTCAAAAGCAACCTTTTGATTTCCCAAACAGAACAACCCACTTGCTTTAACTCTCAGATGTTTGACAGTCTGGATCAGGAACCAAACCTGACCCTCCAATCCCTTTAAACACTTAGGACTCTCGTGAGTCACATTACATTGACATAACTGCAGCAGAAAACTGTATGGCTATTTCATCATTTCCTAGGTGCATTCAGTTGTGCATTGGGTAGGGGACTTTGAAAGCCAACAATTCTTCCATTTCATTAACTTTTACTCGGTGCAGTATCATTGCATTTATCAAAGAGGATCTGTCACTTCCAAGAAATCATACTATCACGTAAAAAGACCTGTAACGCATGCTGACTTTTCCCCCCATTTAAAGCTCTGTTCTCCTTATTAAGCGAATCTTAATTCTTAATTTCTGTGACCGCTCTATTCTGCCAGGGCAAAAACAGGGTAAGATATTGTTATTTACATTGTATTTTCCCTCATGCACAGTCTTTTCACTGTTGATGTACAGTGGACTTTCTTCACTTATGACAATTGGTGGAAGGGGGGATACAGGACATCTATGATGAACTAGGCCCTGTGCAGAAGGGAAGATGCAATGCTGCTGTCACATCTTTAATTTGATCTTTATCCTTGATATAAGAATAGACAGAGCTTTAAATCTAAAAAGGTCTGTATGAGCTATAGGTGTTTTTAATGCTTTTATGTGGTAGTATGATTATTATTATTATATATATAATTTTTTTATATTTTTTTGGAAGTGACCGTTTCTCTTTAACTCCTTGACTCCTGAGATCAAGATAACTTGGAACAGTCGGGTGCCTGTTATCTTGAACTGCAGTGGAGCAGGACTAAAGCAAATTAAATTAATTTGTTGCAAACTAATTTTGTTTACTTTTGGACTCCAAAAGGTGCCCCAAAGTTTTAGCCTTGTGGGTACAATTCCCGAGGTGCTTAAAACTGTTTAACATTGGCTAAAGAATGTCCTTGTCGGACTTTCAGCAGCTGATACACGCAACCTTGAAGTGTAATTCTAACTGCAGTAACTCCATTTCACCAGTAGATGGTGCCTGACAAATTGATCATTACGGTAGGGAATACACTTTGAATATTCCCAAATATTTCTTACTGTATAACTAAAATGATTTTTTCCAAAAACACACTGGTTTCTGGCAGTGTTTTGTTTGGAAAAATCCCTTGTTAGAGAAGGGGTTAATAAAAGTAGTAATACTGCAGCCAATACAGTTTATGAAATGGAAGAACTCTTGGCTTGTAAACATTCCCTGTTCAATGTAATATTTAATGCATTTAGGAAATACAGAACTCTCTATACAGGTTTCTGCCGAACTTAAGCTCATGTGATGTGACTTGTCGTGAATATCATAACTGGTTTGAAAGAAAATAGAGCTTTGAATTTTAATTCATGACTCGGAGGCTCCTATTTTGCATCTCTTTCTTAGCATTTATTAAACAGCAGCATAGAAAACTTTAACAGAAACTAGCTCCTCCCTTCCCACAGTCCATTGCAACAAGCACCCTCCCCTGCCTATAAACAGGTTCTTCCCGCCAAAATGATCCTCTTTCTTAGCTGCTCGTGACCAGATAAGTACTCTGCGCAGCGCTCCTCAATCTGGTCGGTATTTGGTCCCGGTTATAACACGGGCGCCGGCCGAGTATCGGCTATTGCGCTTCGCCCATGTATTTTCACAACCGCTGGTTACGACGCGATTTACATTACGGCCGGATCTACTTCTCTCGCGGCGGCCCACGTGATCGGCGCGTCGCGCGCGGGAGCTCATTCAGCCGTTTTGCCTGCACGAAGTTAGTCGAGTGATACCATGCCTGCAAAGGGGAAGCGCAAATCACCTCCTCCCTCGGTGGAGTCCGAATGCTCGGGGGACAGCGATGCTGATCAGGTCACTCATTCTCCCACGGGAGACCCGGCCCCCCTTCCCTGTCTCTATCCTCTGACATACAGGCCTCCATTGCCTCGGCAGTAAAAGCGGAAGTAGCTCACCTATCCTCCAGCTTCTCCAGCTCCCTCCTAGAGGTTCTGACAGCCGTCCAGGCATTACAAAAACCTGCCATACCCGCATCCCCGGGCTCTAGCCCTGCGGAGGGCCTGTCTTCCAGCCCGGCAGTAGTTTTGCCCCCCGATGGGGTGGGCAAAAAGTCAGTGCGGAAGACAAAGCACTTGACTCGAGGGGCTGGCATCCCTGCAGTACTGCCACCACCTGATGTAACACCCCTCGTAAAAGGGCACTAGTTACCCAAACACCAACAGCTACTGCTGCTAAAAGACCCAAACAGGTGGATAAATCCCCTCCAGAGGAGGCGGATGGTGAGGACGAGGATTCTCACTCGGATGATCCCGATGGTCTGTCGGCCGGGGATGATGAAGTGGTGCTCCACGCTCCCTATGACGAGATATTCGATATGAGGGACACGGTGACCTATGCCCCTACTGGGGATAAGGCGATAATTTGTGACCCACAAGGGGACCCTCTATTCTACCCTGAGGATCTGTCTCACCCCCGATCCTCTGCCTGGTCACCAAGGCCCCACGTGGAGAAGTGGCTGGACGACCGCATGCGGCGCCCGTTAGATAAGGCCACACGAGACAGGATGCGAGCTGAATGCCCACGTCCCACCACTATGGGAAAGACCTGTCTGACTCCCTTAGTGGACAAAGACTTCCAGAAGTATGTCACCCACCATGGCTGGTCTGCTAAAGCAGGCATCGACCAAGCTTTTAAGAAATGTCAGGATCGTCTCCTAGACACTGTAGGCCCCTTAATAAAATTGTTTGACATTGCAGAAGGAGCCAAGGCCCAAGGGGACACCCTGGACCCCTCCATGGTGAGAGGCTGGCTCCAACGCTCCATCTGTTTTTTAGCTAACGCTAATTCCGCCATCTCGGCTGAGAGACGCAGATCTATTCTGCTTAAGGTGGACAACCAACTAACAGAGAAGGCTGACTCTGATCTCGGCAGTGAAGCCCAAGGGCTATTATTTGGCGAAAAATTCGTCCGAGACCTGGGCAAATACGCCAATACATTCACCTCCCTTGACAAGGTCTCGACCTCTATGAAAAAAGTGTTCAAAGGACGTGTTTTTGGCAAGGCCGGTAGAGCTAGGGGAAACTTTACCGGCCGCCCAGGACCGGGTACCAACACGGCCCAATCCTTCTCCACTCCCACTGCCCCGCAAACGCACGGCAGTGAAACAACGTATTATAACACGGGATTCTTCCCCTCGCGCACCCGCGGCTGGCGCGGTAGAGGCTTCCGTGGCTCCCGAGGGTCCTTCAACTCCCGTCGCCCACCAGGTAAGACTCCAGTTACGCTCGCAGACTGTACCACGGGTGGGGGGACGCATAACGCGCTTTCTTTCCAAATGGAAATCCCTGACTTTGGACCCCTGGGTCCTACAAACAGTCACAGGCTTCCACCTAGACTTCGAATCCGTTCCGACACAAATGACCCTTCCTACACCCCTCCGATTCTCCTCAGAGTGCTCCACGATGGTGGACGAGGAGGTTCGGAGCCTTGCTCGGAAGGGTGCTATAGAACGAGTTCAGTCACACACACTAGGGTTTGTGAGCAATCTATTCCTAGTGGCCAAGAAAGGCGGGGGCTCCCGGCCCGTCATAAATCTAAAGGAACTAAACTCCTTCATAGTGTATCGCCACTTCAAAATGGAAGGCATGAAAGACCTTCCTCCCCTTCTCCTGCCGGGGGATTGGCTAGCAAAGGTGGACCTAAAGGACGCCTATCTATCCGTTCCCGTGACAACCGAACACAGAGACTTCCTGCAGTTTCATTGGCAGGGGGAGCTCTGGCGTTTCTCCAGTCTTCCCTTCGGGCTCTCCTCAGCACCTTGGTGCTTCACCAAACTGCTGAGGCCGGTGATGGCGAATTTGCGAGAACGAGGTGTTCGCCTCATTGTCTACCTAGACGACATCCTGCTCCTGGCATCCACGAAAGGGTTACTTTCTCTGCACTTGCAGTGGACCCTCTCCCTCCTGCAGGAACTGGGTTTCGTGGTGAACGGAGAAATCGGTTCTGCAACCGACCTTGCGGCTGGAATTCTTGGGCCTAATAGTGGATTCGACATCCATGCGGCTCACTCTTCCAGCCGACAAGCTTTACACAATAGAAAAAGAGGCGCGCTCTCTTCTAAGAGACGTTCCTTGTTCCCTGAGAGCTCTTGCTCGCATGGTAGGCCTCCTCTCGGCCACCAGGCTGGCAATACCCCCAGCTCCCCTGCACTATCGAGCCCTCCAACGCCTGATGGCCCGTTTCCTCCGGGAGGGAGTACCTTATACTGGGATGATAACCCTCTCGGACGAAGCTCGCCACGATCTCGCGTGGTGGATGACGGACCTCCGGTCCTGGAACGGGAAAGCGATCCTTCCGGCCCCCCCTTGCCTCACAATAGAGTCGGATGCTTGCCGCTCCGGTTGGGGAGCTCGCTGCGGCCCTCTGGAGACAGGGGGCGGTTGGTCGGCGGAGGAGACTCTCCTCCACATCAATTGCCTCGAGCTGCTTGCAGGCTTGTTTGCAATCCAGTGCTTCGCCAAGGGACTCCGGGATTGCACCATCCTCCTGCGCATGGACAATTTCCCGGCGGTCCGCAACATCAACGCCCTGGGGGTCCCAGGTCCCCCATGCTCACACTGCTAGCTCAGCGGTTTTGGGCACATTGCTTCGCGTCGGGGCTCGCGATTCAGGCACAATTCCTCCCAGGTCTCGACAATGTGGTAGCGGATTGGAACTCCAGACACACGCTGGATTCGGGCGATTGGAGGCTGCTACCCGCAGTCTTCGCTCGTCTTTCGAATCTCTGGGGTCCGTTCACGACCGATCTGTTCGCCTCGCGTCTGAACCGCCAACTTCCGAAGTTTTACAGCTGGCGTCCAGACCCCGAGGCGAGAGCAACGGATGCGTTCCTACAACCTTGGTCCCAGGGACGGCTCTACGCCTTTCCCCCTTTCGCCATGGTGGCTCGCACCCTCGCCAGGGTTCGTTCACAAACAGCGACCCTGGTCTTGGTGGCGCCCCTCTGGCGGAGCCAATCTTGGTTTCCGGCCCTCCTGGAAATGGCCATAGATCGACCGAGGGTGTTGCCTTGCCCTCCGGATCTCATCACGGATCCGGACGGCAAACCACACCCCCTTATCACGTCTCACTGTCCGTTGACTGCATGGTTGGTGTCCGGGGACCCGGCTTTGTCGTTGGAGTTTCGGAACGCACTGACGCCTTGCTCCAACGCGCATGGGCTCCCGGTACCCGAGCAGTCTACGGCACGGCTTGGTCCCGGTGGATTCGCTGGTGTATGGATGGGGGTCTGGATTCCCTTTCAGCCCCTGTGACGGCCGTGCTAGATTTCCTCACGGATCTCTTCGAACGGGGATTAGCATACCGACGGTTAATTCATTTCGCTCGGCGATTTCGGCAGGCCACCTCGGTTTCCAGGGGGTCCCGGCGGGACGTCACCCCCTGGTCTGTCGGTTACTGCGCGCCGTCCGCTTATCGCGTCCCCCGCGCCCCCGATATTCTTCCACATGGGACGTCTCCGTGGTCCTTAACTTTCTAACAGCGTGGCCGGATAATGACGATCTATCCCTACGCCAACTGTCTGCAAAATTGGTGATGTTATTTTGCTTGCTTTCATGTAAACGGATCAGCGACGTTCGCGCACTGGACTTTGGGGCACGCTCCTTTCTACACGATGGTGTACGCTTTGATGTCTCGCGCCGTACAAAAACGGCCATTACCTCGGTTTTCTACCCTGGGTTACCTGATCGCCCGCGGCTTTGCCCGGTTCGCTGCCTGCGCGCTTACGAAACTCGCACGACTGCTTGGCGCCCTCTGGATATTGCGCCTTTATTTCTCTCCTACGTGGTTCCCCACCGCCCGGTGTCATCCACTTCGCTAGCCCGATGGGTGCGTTGGGTGATGGCATCGGCCGGTGTGGACGTCTCCACGTTTGGCGCGCATTCTACGCGCAGCGCCATGGCTTCCTCAGCGGTGCTGTCAGGCTGCCGGTTAGAGGATCTCATGAGAGCGGCGGACTGGTCCAGGGAATCGACCTTCCGGACGTTCTATTTGAAGCCTGTCGATCATTGGTCGGCTGCGGTCCTAGACAGGCTTTGAATATGCAAAATAGGAGCCTCCGAGTCATGAATTAAAATTGATAATTTTCCTAAGTATGACGGGAAGTTAGAATTTTAAGAAAGACTCGGAGGCGAGTATTTTCCCGCCCAGTCCCACCCTGGGTTTTTCTGTAAGCGGCTTAGGCGTAGGCTCGCCGGTTCATAGTTTTCTTATTATTCCTCTTCTTCCCACAGCCTCCTGATTTTCTCCAGTCTCGATTGGATGGTTGCCTCGTTGTTTGGTTCTTCTGCCCGTTGGATGATGACTCACACGCAAGAAAGAGGATCATTTTGGCGGGAAGAACCTGTTTATAGGCAGGGGAGGGTGCTTGTTGCAATGGACTGTGGGAAGGGAGGAGCTAGTTTCTGTTAAAGTTTTCTATGCTGCTGTTTAATAAATGCTAAGAAAGAGATGCAAAATACTCGCCTCCGAGTCTTTCTTAAAATTCTAACTTCCCGTCATACTTAGGAAAATTATCAATTAAAAGATTAGTAAGAGTTGCAGGTATTTTTATGCTTTATGTGTTGGTAGTGACAGTACCTCTTTCTGTGTCTTGGTTTTCTCCAGGAGCTGGTGGCCTTTTCCAAATATATCCTGAGCAAGTTCTTTGCCCTAGCAGCAACAAACAACAAGGCCTATGTGGAGCTTCTTTTCTGGAAAAACACTAGTGTTGTGCGAGAGATGACAGAAGGTTACAGAAAGCTTGGTGAAGGAGAGAGGTAGAACTCGCTGTCACACAATGAGACCGTGTTTCAGTGCCGTGCACACTCTGTAAAATTATGTTGCTAATGATGATACTACTTTATTTATTTTTCAATAATTCAGTGAAGCCAGTCACAAGCGTTTGAAGTGGACTCCAGAGGAGGAAGAAGAGCTCCGAGGCCTTTATCTCCAATACAAGGAGGTAGAAAGTAAGTGGGTTATAAAGTACCTGGGTGTATGTTTCCTATATAGAGTCATAGATTTACCAATTTTCCAGTTAGAGCTACTTGGTTCGAGTGATGCGTGTTAACACATTTCTGAATGTATGATTAAATCCAAGGAACCTGGTCTGATGCCCTTTCCTAATATATGCAAATTGTTTCAAAATGTACGTGTTCTATTTTAGTTTTTATTAACTTTGTCTATGCCCCAGCTTGGCCATTTAATTTCTATCTGGCTTTTCTTTTTGTTGCAAGATGCAGATGTGATTGACCGCATAATGGCTAATCTGAAGCCAGGCACGCGGACCAGAAAGCAAATCATAAACCACCTTGTGCAGATGGGGCTGGCTGATAGTGTGAAAGATTTCAAGCGGGTGGTGTAAGTATATATTTCAGTAGCATCAAGTTAAACCGAAGCTGTTTGAATCGTTGTTTCATCTTAACTTGCTTATGTGTAATGTGTTTTTTTTTTTTTTTAATTTTGTTTAATTAACTTTTTTCAATGACCATAGTATTCCTCTGTATCCTGTAAAACTAGCCTTTCCTCGATTTGAAGTGGATAGTCACCTGTTATTCCTGCTTACCTGATGCCTCCCTCTTCCCCCACCGTTATTTATACTCTGCATCACTGTACAGGAGGTGCTTTATTAGTTCTATAAAGTACTTGGTACAATGCAGATCTATATAGGTGCTATTTTAAGTAATATAAAAATATAGCAATGAAGGACCATTTCTTAAAAGATTGGCGTTTAAGACCATTTATTTACATTTAGCCATGTCATTATGTTCTTTAAAATTACAGAAAAGGTACACGGATTGTGATCTGGACTGAAGACCAGGAGCAGGAACTACAGCGTCTCTATGAAGATTTCCGAGAATCCGATGGTGAGGCTGCATCCATCTTTGCACTGGTCCTATGATTTTATGAACAAATTGATTTATTTTTATTTTGCTCCCTGCTAGACACGCAAGGAGCCTGTACACACTTTTGTAGCAGCTAGTGTATTGCTTTCCCAATGTGCATTTTGCACAAGGTGGAAACATAAATGTAAAAAATATAAATAATCTTGGTAAATTACTTGCCGACTTGGGATAAGTCTGTGTACAATGACTGTAGCAGCAGTTCTTGTGTTCTTTGGTACCTGGAGGTAGCACTTGCGCACAGCGGCATGAAACGTACTTACTATGCATGTTGGCATTTCTAATGCCAAGTAACAACATAGCTATTTTTATTTATTTTGTTTCTTGACAGATATACTTGGGAATATCATGAAAAACATCACCGCAAAACGCTCCAAAGCCAGAATTGTAGAAAAACTAATCAGCATGGGGCTGGTATCTGAGCGCAAAGAACTCTATAAGAAGAGGAAAAAAGGAAAGTCGGGTGGCATGGTATGCTAGTTATGTCTGTTCTGCATGACTTGAACTAAAACCTATTGGACATCTTCTCAACTTGCTGGTGCTAGGAATGAAAGCGGTGTGTCGTCAACATAGATGTGAACTCTAGTTACGTTTGCATGCAAATATAAAATGAAAGGCATGAAGGATGTGTTGTTAAAGATTGCAATACAACACAAGACAAGCACACATTGGGGTGCAGAGGGCAGAAGACTAGCTGGACTTCAGTAAAAATACATGTTTGGTATCTGACCTATTACTTCCAGTTCTTTATGAACCCTACTAGTAACTTTTAAGATGTGATGTAATGTCCCCATCACCATGTATATGTCCTCATTGATTCACCAAAAATGTACTGTGCTGGGTGATTCATATAGACCTTAGATGAAAGAATGGAAATTAGAGTTTCCATAAATGTATTTTCTTTTATGTTGAGCACATTCCATCATGGCAAATGCTGGAAGTGGTTCTCCATTCTGTTAGGCACATGCCGTTGCAGCACAGCATGTTGTTGCAAATGTGTTTCATCAATCATGCATCAGTTGTTGCAGTATATTCATTCCTTCAGATAACTCCACATAAAGAATTCTGTGGTAGCCACATATTCTTGAAGTGACATGATCTTTGACAAAACTCTGGATTGTCGTCATTGACTCATGTAGTGTGTGGCATGGGTTGCTGGAAGTCACCCTGTGCTCTTCCAAAGCTTAAGGCGTTTTAGTCTGCGGCAGTGTTGTTCTTAATGGCTGTGCTGCATCCTAGCACTATTTCAGGCACATGATATGTTGTGCTCAACATAAGAGGAGGTACATTACATGAAACTCTCATTAATTTCCATTCACACACTTACGATCTAGAATAAAAACTTTGGGTTCCTGTCTATGTGAATCACCCTATATAAACAGCATTATAAAATATTATTTTATGAAGCAAGTGATTTTCGTTTTCCAGTCTGAGGAAGAATTTCTCAATGAGTTGGGGATAGATGCAAGAGATAATGATATGGATGACGAGGAGGAGGAGGAAGAAGAGAAAGACAGTGATGATGAAGAGGAGGAGGAGGATAAATGGGAACGTGCCACATTTGAGCAGAGGTCAAAAGAAAAAAGCGACAGACAGAATGACCCCTTTATCGATAAGAAAATTCATAGTATTGTAAAAGCTCTGCAACAGGAAGGTTAGTTTATTATTTTGGGAATACTATTTGGGTAAATAGAAATTGTAATTTTAATGCACAACTTAGAGGTTCTTATTGGCTTAATCCTTCTTTATTGCTCCAAAAGCAGCAAAGAAATATTTATTAACTTTAAGAAAAAAATCGGCCTTCCCAAGCAACCTGGTCCTGCCTCAATCCCCTCTACAAAAGTCCACTCCAGGAGAAGCATTTACTCTCTCCTTGCTGCTCACGCAGTGGCAACATCTACCAAAGTAGAGTATTCTGCACTTTCACAGGTTTATCTGTTTCTTTTTTTCACCCCTTCCTTTTGATTGTGTTCCCTTTCTCTCTTTTACAAACCCTTGTCCCCCGGCCTGTTGTTAGCTGTGGAGGGCGTCCTGCCGCGTTTCCCGGGGGACCGAAGTGACCTGGTGCTGGAAGCGGCTCTCATTTCTGCCTGCCTTCCCCTGTGATGGTACTCCATCCACTCCGTCGAGACCTCTGGCTGCTCACCTGAATGTCTGATCCCGTTTTTGACCACTTGTGGGCTCTCGGGCTGGTTTGTGGCCTTCTGTGCCAGCCCTCCTCTCTTGCTCACGCGGCCTTGCGAGAGCTTGTTGCTCACGTGTGTCTTCTCACATAGTCTTGGGGGCAGGCCTCGCCACTTCAAGTCTTGTGAGATTTGCGGGCCACCATCTTGTTCACACAAGATACCAACTTCTCTTTGCAAGTTTTAGGCAGCAACCTTTTCCCTGCATCATGTTTTATTCTAAGCATAGTAGATCAGTACCGGCTGGGTGGAGTAGAGGTAACATCACTGCTCTGCATGGAGAGAGCCTGTGGAGTCATGGGTTCGATCCCGACGAGCACCTCTCCAGTAAGTGTCCTTGGGCAAGACACCTAACGGTACATACTCGCCACCCAGGACATATGTGAAAACGAGAGAAATCTCAATGTATCCTTCCTGGTAAAATCCTGTCTCAAAAAAAAAAGGATTGAGCTCGATTCCTTTGGGAAGTGGTTCAGTGCATCTCTGCTGTCTATATGATAAAGCCGCAGGGGCAAAATATTGCATTCCATTGTTCCAAGACTGTGGAACGTTTTGCCCATATGGATGCATCTCTGCAGGCCTCTGTCACTTTACTATCTAACTCATGACAAAAGTCACTTAATGCCGTGCTGGCTGCAGCCCAGTTAGTGCCTCACTCCGCTCCTAATGTCCCAGGTGGTCACACCCCAGGCCCTTCCACAGAGCCACCTTGGCGGGTGAGATACTGCAGTGGCGTAACTACCAGGGTCGCAGTGGATGGTCATGGTGGCACTTGCGACCCGGGCCCTGGCATTCCACAACTGCATTCCACAACTGGAGGGGGGGCCCAGGCAGTGGTGACTCTTTAACCCTTTAATGACCAAAAGTCTTTAAAGTCAATGCATTTATGACTGAACAGTTCTGTCATTAGTCCTTAAGGGTTAATTAGGCAGCAGAGGCCTTGTTATTTTTTGTCTGACTGTCCATCATGAGTCTGACACTTCCTGGTGTCTCATTGCTGGTCTGGTCGATCTCACAATCACATGTGATGTGTCACTATCTTTCTCTGCCTCCTCCAGGACATATTTGAAAACAAGAGAAATCTCATTGTATCCTTCCTGGTAAAATACTTTATAAATAAATAATGTAGCAATAAACACAAACAAAGGCAAGGCTTATAGAAAGGTGACCAAGATGGTCAGAAAGTGTTATAGGCGCTGATGTTATACCGTGATGAAAGGAGAAAGAAGGTTATACGATGTGTGCAGCTCACCGTAGGGTGTATCCCTCACCCAATAGAAATTAATAGACAAAAATACCACAGTATATTCGGGAGCGCAAAAAGGGTTAGTCCTCTGAGTTGAAAATCTCAAAAGAATCTCCGAGAAACAGTCTCTTTATGAAGATAGTCCAAAAAAGTTCTCAGGTCACACGATGAGAGTACCGAGTGGGAAGAAAAAAGAAAAAACAATTGGGCAATATCGTATGCGTTATACAAAAGAATTTTGAAGAGGAAAACACTCACAAGTAAAGAGCTGGATAGCTCAATATTATACGCAGTTAAGTCTCTATGGGGGACTCCACCCCCTGATGGTAGGGATTCTTGTTGCGCTATTCACTCCAATCGAATGTTCCGCGGTGTACAAAGCATCAAAAAGGACCTCGGAAGAAAGGTGATATAGCGTAATCCCGTTACAGGAAGGAATAACGTATGGTTGTCCCTGGACAAGTACTCACATGATTAAGAACCTCCTCGATAGGTGGTTCTGTAATAACAACTGTAGACCACTTCGCAGGGGGTCTTAACCTCTAGTTGAATAACAGCAGTGGACCACTTCACAAAAAATCTTGGCCTCTAGTTGGATGTTTTCATATACTCCAGTGGGAGGCAGATATATCACGGTGTAATGAATGGTGGAGCGGTACAAATAATGAATGGGCATTGATGGTATATATAAACGTGGAAAAATGGGAAGTGGGGAAAAAACTTTTAATTTAAAACATTTTAAAATACATAAAAAGGTGGGGTATCGTCGATGCATGCTTAAGGTCCGATAGGACTGAAACGTCGCAATTTTCGACTGCACTTCGTCAATAAAGATTTTTCTTTGGATCTTATGGCCTATGTTGCACACCTTGAATCTTTTTGCTGTATGCAGGTCTCCTGCACTATCCAAAAATTGCTGGTTTCAAAACCTAATAATACTATAACCTATCGCCTAGTATCCCTATTATATTAATCTTACCATAGCACTAAATTCCATAGCTAATGGGTGTATAATAGGGATACTAGGCGATAGGTTATAGTATTATTAGGTTTTGAAACAAGCAATTCTTGGATAGTGCAGGAGACATGTATACAGGTATTTTTGCAAAATGTTTTAGTAAAAATGCAAAACTTTTGCGGGGGGCCTTCACGGATTCTTGCACCGGGGCCCTGCGGTTTCTAGTTACGCCTCTGCTGCTGCCTACGGGTGTGCTAACTAGCGCAGATAGGCTGGTAAACCCTCCCCACTGCCGGGTCCCAGTGACTAGCTGATCCCTTGCAAACAAGCCCTCGGCCGCGGGGATTCTCAGGCACTGGTCACCAAAAAACACATGCAAGATATCAGATGCTTGCACCCATCTTCAAGGCCCAATTCGGAACCATATAATAATTCCAGCATATGTCAGTATTTTTCAATGGCCTTCTTATTGGTGATGGAATACAGCCATTGAAAAATACTTCCGTATGCTGGAATTATTATATGGTACCAAAAAAAAACACACCGGCATCAGTTTGGGCCAATGACTCATAAACTGACCAAGAGGAGGGTGAGGATCCCATGACGGATGAAGGCGAGGTCCTCGAGCTCCACACACCTGCGGAACCCGACCTCGTGTTCTCCGATACCCCCAGACTGATAATCCCAGCACAGGGGTCTGGTGATTTTTGACTCTCAGGCAGACCCTTTATTTGAACCGGAGGACCTCTCCCACCCTCGGTCTTCCGCATAGTACCCTGCTACCCACATTGATTTCGGACAACCACAATTTTCAGCAAGGACTTCAGAAATCCTTCCCCAATCTTGGGCGCCAGGAACTCAAGGCTCTTACAAATCCTCATGTAACTGGTGGACCAGTTGGTTTTTGTCACGGGATAGAAATCCCTTTTCGCTGTAGTTCTGGATTTTCACCCTCAAGTTTTCGATTCCGGTAACGCCTACAGGACTGTTAATGTGTTGCGCTCCGCGAGAGTGAGGGGACATGCGGTTTTTGATGGGCCTTTGTTGGGGTCCATTTGTTGATACGTCATCTTACGGGGCATGAGACTAAGCCTCCATTTACCAGGTACTCGTCTACTTGGGACGTCAACCTGGTTCTGTCCTCTTTGGACAGATGGCAGAATAATGATGTGCTGTCCTTGCAGGCTCTTTCGGCTAAACTACTTATGTGGTTGTGCTTGATTGCTTGCAGTCAGATGGGTGACATTCGAGTTCTGGACTTTAGTGCTCATTCTTGCTTGCCTAACTGGGTACAGTTTGGTATCTCACGCTGAGCAAAGACATCAATATTGTCCCCTGTTTTCCGTCATTTCCTCTTTTTATTTCCGGTTCGTTGCCTCCGAGTATACGAATCTCACACTGGTGGATTCCATAGTTCGCCGACGTCGCCTCTGTTTTTTCCCTTCCGTTCTCCACACTTGCCAATAGTGTTTCCTACCTTAGCCAAATGGCTTTGCTGGCTTACGGCCTTAGTGGGTGTGGATATCTCCTGCTTTTGGAGCTTATTCAGTGCACTGCGCTGTAGCTTCCAAAGCTGTGACATTAGGGTGTTGCTTGGAGGACATCATGAGGGCAGCAGATTGGTCTCTGTAATCCTATGTTCCAGATATTTTACTTTAAACAGATTTCTATGTGGTCTAATGCGGTTGTTGCACGTCGTTGAACTTGCAAATAGAAACTTCCGAGTTGTGCATTAAAATTTGTGAAATTTCCTGATCTATGACGGAAAGTTACAATTTTAATAATGACTCGGCGAGTATTTGCCCACCCTTGCCCCTCCCTATTTGTTTGTGACAGAACTGAACAAAAGGTTCAAATACAATTTGGAAAGAAAAAAAAATTAAATGTATTTTCTTGACATTAAAGTCGTTTACATCCCTGCACGTGCATTTGTGTGTTTTTGTTTTGCTTCAGGCTTCTACAAGCAGGGCTGTCTGTTCCTTTGTTTTATTATGTCACCTGTCTGTGCTTCCCCATTGTAAAGCGCTACGGAATCAGTTGGTGCTGTAGAAGTACTTGTAACTGTAACTGCTTCTACATACTTCCCGTCATTATCTGGCTGTGTGTTGGGTATGCTGGTGCATATGTTGTGTTGATGTGTTTTTCAGTTTCGGTTCTTTCTCTAACCCCACTTTAATGTGTGTTCTCTTCTAGTTTCCTAATTTGGATTCAACTGTTTTTGGAATCCTGTTTCTCTCCTTTTGGTTGAGTTACCTTCTGGGAAGGGTTTGCAGTACCGAAAGAGGAAGTGCTGCTCCCGGAGTGGACTTTTGTAGAGGGGATTGGGGTGGGACCAGTTTCCTTGGGAGGGCCTCCCCATGTTTGGGATGGGTTTGTTTGTGTGTTTTTTCTTAAAGTTTACACTTATTTATGCAGATCTGAATAAAGAAGGATTATGCAAATACTCACCTCAGCGTCATTATTAAAATTGTAACTTTCTGTCATAAATTAGGAAAATGCACAAATTTTACTTTTAACATGTCTGTTTGTACTGTTTTGGTTTTTTTTACTCCCCCCTCAGGCCTATCCAGTCCTGTTTTGTGGTTTCAGAACTGTTTGTACAGAGCTGCAGAAGACCGAGAGGAGGATGGTGAGTGGCTGGATTTAACCTTTTCACTCCCAAAACAATGCTTTGTAATACATTGAAATGATCTCGAACTTTTACAACATTTCCTTTGACACAAATGCCACTTCTGCCTGTATGCTAATTAATGCAGACCATGTGTGACATTGTGCAAGATAAGGGGCACCATCTAGGGTTCAGAACCTTTTAATCAAACAATATTTCTGTAAAGGCTAAGCGAATACCTGAAAAATTGAGAATCAGCAAATTTACATTAATTCTTTGAACAATCTCAGAACAAAATTGTCTATTTTACGTTATTTTGAATTGTTAACTTTGCATCCCTTGTTTAATCAATGTGATGATAAAAAAACTTGTTAGGTAGTGGAGGAGTTAAATAACCTACATTGGATGTTGTTTGACCACACATGTTTTTAGGTGGTCGTTTCAATTGTACTGACCATTGAGTTTTGGAATTTATTAAGAGCATTCTTTCCTGTTTAACAGTGCCTGTATTTTCATGAATGCAAGTAGAGCTTTAAGTGACATCCCATGCACTGTGCTCCCTCGTTTGAGTGGTCGGTGACCAGAGTGCCTTCAACACTCTCTGACCTCAGAGGGAGGAGGGTCCGGAGGGCTACTTTGACTCTCCGAGTATGACTCTCTGGGTATGATCCCACCCAGAACCTGAGATCAGTTTGCACTGATCTCAGGTTCTTGGATTTGAGGACCCAGCTCCCTCCTTTTTGGCAGAGGGAAGCCTCTTCTTATGGCTATCACAAGCATCACTGACAGCCAAGAGGAATGGGGAACATACATTTAATGATAAACTAATTTAATTTGGTCTTGGTCTCTAAAGTGTCCCTTTAAAATGTTTGTGAGTTCTTTCTCTTTAGGGCTTTTTTTTATTAACATGGCTCTGTTTCCACTTATCAGGCTTTTCCCAGTCAATTCCTCTTGTGCCTTTAACGGAAGAGAATGAGGATGCTATGGAACATAAAACGTTCCAAAAACTGTTAAAGAAATTAGGTGTTCGACCTCCAGCTAATGAGCAGGTAATTGCAGCTAACCAGATTCTTGTCCATAAACACGTGCTTGACATTTTATGCTACTGGAATGACCATGATTTCATCTGTAGTCTTCTGGTTCACTGGATACAGAACAGATAAAACTTTAGAATTGCAGAAAATGTTTAGTTTTCTTTTTCTAAAGTACATGTTCTTTTGAACTTTTTTGGTCATCCGTTTAAATTGGCTAAAAGCTCATTTGAGACATCTGAAAAGGAAGCATTTACAAAGAGGTGTCACTCCTATTACAAAATCTTATTTCCCTTCGGAATACTTTTTTGTCTTCAAAGAACACTCTTGCTTCCATGACAGTTTAACGTCTTTAATTGGTCATGGGTTAATGAGTTCAACATGCCATTTCCTCTGAAAATGTATATTCCTTGCAGGAATCATTCTGGCGCATCCCTGCTAAATTTAGCCCTGGACAGCTCCGTAAATTAGCAACTTCACTTGATTATTCACCTCCTGCTGATGAGTCCAACAATCCAGTGGAAAGTGAAGACCAGGATATAAATTTAGAGCAACGGGCTGCATCACTACGTGCTCTGCTACTTGCACGAAAAAAGAAGACTGGAACAACTTCACCTCAAGGTAGTTTGGAATCTTTGAAAACCAGAAGTAACTTGTATACTTTTCTTGACATGCTTTAGAGGGGTAAGATTTTAGTCCTCTGTGGTATTTAGATCTACATATTCTAAATGGAAACGTTGGAAAACCTTAAAGATATTAATTCATTTTCTATTCTCTAGTTGCACAACTGTTTTACCACACTTCTCCATTAAGGAATTTTCCAGAAACCCACAAATTACTGTGTAATTTCTAATGAATTATACAGTAAGAAATATTTGGAGAATATCACCCAATTTATACCTTGCTGTAATAATCTATTTGCCAGGCAGACGTCGCCACCTCCTGGCTAAAAGGAACTACTGCACTGGGCTATATGCTGAACCAGCTGGGGATTTGTGTTTTACACACATTTCCAGCTGGTTTTAAAAGGTGTTCACACCTCGGGCATGCAGTAAAGTGCTGAATTTGATGGGGTGAGCGTGTATGTGCGACGCTGAGGGCTCTGGAGCTATGCGTGCACATGTGCACTCAATGCAATTCGACAAAATGAGCGTATGGCACGTGGCCGGAAGTGACACTATTGTCCATCTTTACAAATTGATGACTTTGGACACTGACTTGAGCTGTTCTAAACAAGCAGAATAGCGTCTTGTTGGCCCCAGTTAATATTTTAATGTAGGATATCACTTTAAAGATGCTGTCTCCTATGGTAAATCTTGCTTATAAAATGTAAGCAAAGCCAGATTATTTTTTATGTTTTCTGCATAATGTTTTGCAATCCCTAACATGCATTGTAATGCTGACATTTCAGAACCTGGCGAGCAAGAAGTGGTCCCAACAGAAACCGACATCCTGGGCGAAAGGTGAGGGAATGATGTGTTTTCAAAAGAGCCATTTTTCTCCAAAGCGGTTATCGCAAGATTAATCAACATGCCACTGTGAGTTTGTCTAATATGTACACGTTAAGCATTATCTTTGAAAAAGAAATCTTAAATTCAATCTAAATTAAAGAAGGAAATCTTTGTTATATACTGTGCTTTTAATGTAAAAAAAAAAAATGTTAACCAAAAACCGTTTTCATAATCCCAATCTCCCCAAACAAATCTTAAAGTGCACCGTTACCAGTCAGATGCACTTTGTCCACAATATCCCATCTGAGCATGGACATCATATTGCTCTCAAAGATCAATGTGACATCTTATCCGTTGATGGTGTATTGTACAGTAGAGTTGCCATTTTCTTTTCGCCATTTAGTCTACTTTTTATCTTAAGATATTTGGTAACTGCAAAACTTGACATTATAGTGTCTGGTTTCAAAGCCTTATTGGTGGTTAAACCATATCTTTTGTTAGTCTTCACCATTTTCACATATAGGTTATTCCTTGCTGTTGGATCGAAAATTGCTCTTTTGCATGCTCTCTTTTTTGCACACTTTTTTTCGCTCTTTTGCACACTCTCGCTTTTTTGCACGCTCTCTAGCATTCTCCCTTTCTTCCTCGCTCTTTTGGGTGCTCTGTCGCACTCGCTCTCTTTCGCATTTTCTAAACCTGTTGTCCGGTGTCTTTTATTTGGTTTCAATTTTATTATGGTTTTGTTTCATAGACCGATGAGAGTAACAAAAAGAAGTCATGTGATGGACAGCGATAATGAAGACATCGTGACGACAAATGAAGGTCTGTGTTTCAGAATATATTTTTAATATGCTATTGCTTTTGTGTTTATCATCTTTTATATTGAATCGAATGAATCTATTTCAGAAGTAAAGGAAACCGTCCAAAGGACACAAGATGATTCCTCTGAACATGAAACTCTGAGTAATAGGTAGGACACGTCATTGTTTGTAGAGAGATGTTCAATGAAGTTAACCTTGTGGTGCCAGTATACTGGATATTGAATTTACTTACTTATGTCTAGACCAAAAATAAAAAGAAGCCGTCTGGTAGACAGTGACGATGAAGAACCAACAGTAGAAAGCCAAGGTTTGTACAGAACATGTTGTGTACATAAGTAGTATGTTTAACATAGTCTGTTATTGCTGTAATTGAAAAACAGAGAAAAATAACACAATTCTGCTCATTTTTGTTTTTCCAATTTTAGACGAGGATATAACAAAGCTTGACCATGCAAGACCAGGATCTGATTCAGAAGTAGAGGAAGACATTCAACCTACAAAAAAGAAACGTCTCATCATTGAAGATGAAGATGAAGAAGAGGACTGATATTGGATGCATTATAAATATTTATGGGTTCCTTGCCTGGATAATATTCACATGATCTCAGATTTAAATGACTGCCCTTTCTTGCTTATGGAAGTAGCCATTGTTTCTTGGCTTCACTCACTGAGCGAGAACTCCCTTCTCATCCGTTGCATAACTCTGCACAGTTCCTGAATATTAATTGTAAAGGCCAACAAATTGTTATATTGCCTGAATTCTTGTTTTAAAATATGCACACTGTGACAACACTATTTATATTTCTCTAAACAAAAGCAATGAAAAAAATGACTGTTAATTGCCAAGGGGTGGGAAAGCTGCGAACCGTTGAGTTCGTTTGTGTTCAGTACAATTGCAACAATAAATTTGTTTATAAAGCTGAGCATGTGTTAATGAACTGTGTCAAGCAACAAAGTATTATATAATCTGTAGCTTCCATTAGGAGACTATAACTAAAAGCCTTGTAGATACATACATTTAATTAAAAAAAAATTCACCTCAGTGCAATCATAACAATATTCAAACTTTCCATTAACAAAAACAGCCACGAGTTTGACACCACCGCCCAAACATTCCTCCTTTGCTGCTCAAACAGGTTAAGCTTCAGATCTGTTACCTCTATAAATTTAGAATGACATTCATACATTCTGAAAAGTTGTGGTTATGATCGAACTGTATGTTAAATGCTATAGTTGTGTGTGTATATACAGTCAGGTCCAGAAATATTGGGACATCAAAACAACTCTAACTTCTTTGGCTCTATACACCACCACAATGGAGTTGGAATGAAACAAACACAATGTGCTTTAACTGCAGACTGTCAGCTTTAATTTGAGGGTATGTACATCCAACTCGGGTGAACGGTGTAGGACGTACAGCAGTTTGCAGATGTGCTTTCCACTTGTTAAGGGACCAAAGGTAATGGGACAATTGGCTTCTCAGCTGTTCCATGGCCAGGTGTGTGATATTCCCTCATTACCCCAATTACAATGTGCAGATAAAAGGCCCAGAGTTCATTTCAAGTGTGCTATTTGTATTTGGAATCTGTTGCTGTCAACTCTCAAGATGAGATCCAAAGAGCTGTCACTATCAGTGAAGCAAGCCATCATTAGGCTGAAGAAACAAAACAAACCCATCAGAGAGATAGCAAGAACATTAGGCGTGGCCATAACAACTGTTTGGAACATTCTCAAAAAGAAGGGACGCACTGGTGAGCTCAGCAACACCAAAAGACCCGGGAGACCACGGAAAACAACTGTGGTGGATGACCGAAGAATTCTTTCCCTGGTGAAGAAAACACCCTTCACAACAGTTGGCCAGATCAAGAACACTCTCCAGGACGTAGGTGTATGTGTGTCAAAGTCAACAATCAAGAGAAGACTTCACCAGAGTGACTACAGAGGGTTCACCACAAGATGTTAACCATGGGTGAGCCTCAAAAACAGGAAGGCCAGATTAGAGTTTGCTAAACAACACCTAACAAAGCCTTCACAGTTCTGGAACAAGATCCTATGGACAGATGAGACCAAGATCAACTTGTACCAGAGTGATGGGAAGAGAAGAGTATGGAGAAGGAAAAGAACTGCTCATGATCCTAAGCATACCACCTTATCAGTGCAGCATGGTGGTGGTAGTGTCATGGCGTGGGCATGTATGGCTGCCAATGGAACTGGTTCTCTTGTATTTATTGATGATGTGACTGCTGACAAAAGCAGCAGGATGAATTCTGAATTGTTTTGGGCAATATTCTCTGCTCACATTAAGCCAAATGCTGCAGAACTCATTGGACAGAGCTTCACAGTGCAGATGGACAATGACCCAAAGCATACTGCAAGAGCAACCAAAGAGTTTTTGAAGGGACAGAAGTAGAATGTTATGCAATGGCCAAGTCAATCACCTGACCTGAATCCCATTGAGCATGCATTTCACTTGCTGAAGACAAAACTGAAGGGAAAATTCCCCAAGAACAATCAGGAACTGAAGACCGTTGTAGAGGCCTGGCAGAACATCACCAGGGATGAAACCCAGCGTCTGGTGATGTCTATGCATTCCAGACTTCAGGCTGTGATTGACTGCAAAGGATTTGCAACCAAGTGTTAAGAAGGGAAAGTTTGATTTATGATTATTATTCTGTCCCATTACCTTTGGTCCCTTAACAAGTGGGAGGCACATCTGCAAACTGCTGTAAGTCCTACAGCGTTCACCTGAGTTGGATGTACATACCCTCAAATTAAAGCTGACAGTCTGCAGTTAAAGCACATTGTGTTTGTTTCATTCCAACTCCATTGTGGTGGTGTATAGAGCCAAAGATGTTAGAATTGTGTCGATGTCCCAATATTTCTGGACCTGACTGTAATACAAAGAGAGGTGGACCCAAAGCAATCACCAGGAGGAGCGGCATTGAGGGGTCCTGCTCTTTTTTCTTTTCTTTTTATATTTTAAGTCGACTGCATGAGTAATCCCAGTTATTTCTGCCAAAAGCTCGGCACATAGGACAAACTGTAGCAATGGTAAAATAGCTAGGGTGCTTCTTTTATTCATAAGAGAAGTCTATTCTTAACCACTTCCCTGCGGAGGACACGCTGAGCGCGTCCTGCCGCAGGAAGGGTTGGCTGCGGAAGACGCGCTGAGCGCGTCCTCCCGAAGCAGCCTGCGATCGGCCGGATTCCGGCCGATCGCTGTGCGGGCTGACATCTTGGATTTCAGCCCGTCAATCCGGGACCGCCGCGGGCACAATAGATGTCATCGCGGCGGCGCAATGACATCTATTTCAGGCGCACCCCCGCATGTGCGGAGGAGGCGCCTGAAAGGGAGGTCCTTTGGACCTCTCTCCCTCCCGATCGCGGAGGTCCTGAGCTTCATGCCAGGCACCGTTTGGAAGGGCACAGCCTGCCCTTCCAAATGGTACCTGGCATTAACCCCATGGGGGCCGGATCACGAATCGGTGCCAAAAAGCGCCAGTTCGTGATCCTTTCCCGGAGCTGGCCGACATCTTGGATGTCTGCCAAGCCTCCGGGAACTCCCCCTGAGGACTGGCGTCATCGTGCTATGCACGATGACGCTAGTCCTGGAGTTAACCCCTAGCTGCCACCAATGGTGGAGATAGGGGGTTCATTGGAACCCCCTATCTCCCGATCTGTGGCAGGTAGGGGTTAATGTTTGCTATCGTTGGATCAGCCAGAGCATGGCCTTTCCAACGATATCAAACATGACCGTGAAAAAAGTTTGTTTTTTTTTTTTAAAAAAAAAAGGAAATTAATAATAAAAAAAATCAAGTTTTTTATTTGTTTTGTTAATGCAGCAATATTGTTCCCATTTAATTTATAATGTGAACAATGATGCTGCACTAATGATTTTTGTATGGGGTGCGTTTGTTAAAAATAGCGAAAATTTTCCCCCCCAAAAAAATGTAACGAGACCCCATTTCTAATTTTTTTAACAAGCGCACCCCATACAAAATATAACCGCAAACGATCGCATGTTAAAATGTGAAAAAAAAAACACTTTACACGTTGTAAATTTTTGAAAATTCAAATTTTATTGCATATTTTGTTATAATATACAGACAGGACATAACGTATACATATAATAATGACATATGAATCTTCCGAGTCTGACGGAAAGAACGATATATAATATGTCTGGTTCATATAATAAAATAAGGCTTCAAAACGCAGTTAAACATGATAAGCGAAACCGGTAAAAATGATAAGCGAAACCGGTAAAAATGACCTCAGCACACAGGCGGGAAATGCCTCAGCAGCGAAAGGGTTAAGGGATTAATGGGAAATATTCCCGTTTTTTAGCATTCGTGGGGTTGCATGTGTTATGATCTCTGCTTGTTCAGATATGAGGCTGGGCTGTCAGGTTCACCATTGCTTTATTGCAGGACACTTACTGTTATATACAGGCTTGGATAACTGCAGGAACACAGGATCATGCATCTGCCTTCATTACTGCATCACACTGACTGACCCTGAAGATGGCTGCTGTGCCCTCTGACCTGTGTCATCCTGGGCGGAGCCACTAGTTAAAGTGATAGCACAGGTTTAGTATAGTCAGCTATAACACCTTCCTCCCCACCCAAAAAAAAACCAGAACAACATAACAAAAACCTAGTAACAAATCAACAACCAGAACAATCGAACACAGTTCATCTGAGGAACTTGGAGAGTGTCACTGAAAAACTGATGACTAGTCTTCTGAAGAAAATTGCGGGGCCAAATCATCATCCACATCTTTCTGGGCCCTACGCGAGGACCGACGGAAGTCTCTTATCCGTTCTTGAAGAAGTAAGCGGTCAGGAGGGCGTCGGTGACGTTGGGGACGTCCACCAGCAGGCGGGGTGTTGGAGGCGGTAGGATTGGATGAAAGATCAACTGGTGGGGTCAAGGAGGGTACAGAGGGGTCAGGGGGAACCTCTGAACCAGAGTCACAAATACCCACAGGAGACGAGTCCAAAGTTTCCGAGTCAACCCAGACACCATTCCAGATGTCCTCCGACGCATTAGATGTGGACACCGGACCCCGTAGGGTTGGGGACGTTAAGGGTTCAGGCACCCGTAAACGAGACCGTAGCTGGTCTACATGTCGTCTGGTAATGGAACCATCTTCCAGGCGGACTCTGTACATCTTGGGTCCCAAAGATTCTGCAACGGTAGCAGGCAGCCACCGACTGTTGGCAGATCCATACGATCGAGTCCAGACCTCCTGGTGGGTTGCAAAAACAGGAGACTCTTTGGACTTCACCATCTTTTCTTGGGATTGTAATACATGTTCATGAACGGTCTGAGGGCGAAGCATGTCAAAAGCAGTCCATGGCTGTCTTCCCAACATAAGCTCAGCTGGTGTCGTACCAGTGGTGGCATGTGGTGTAGTTCTGTAAGTAAACAGGAAAGAGTCTAACTGCTGAGGCGATATGGACCTCTGGCTAGTCACAGCCACTGAGGCCTTGAAATAGTTCTTGAAAGTTTGTACAAACCGCTCTGCTTGCCCATTGGTGGCTGGGTGATAGGGGGCGGTTAATTTGTGCTTGATATTATGCACCGTAACAAAACTCTGGAACTCCTGACTTGTGAATTGGGCACCATTATCTGTGACAATCTCCCTGGGATACCCAAACGAAGCAAAAAGATGCAATAATATGGCAACTGTTGCCTTTGTAGTCAGCTGGGTAACTGGAATGACCTCTGGCCATTTTGAGTGGGCATCAATTATAATCAAGAAGGTTTGTCCCCTTATGGGACCCGCAAAATCCAAGTGAAGGCGAAACCAGGGAACCGTGGGCCAAGTCCAGGGTTGAATGCATCCTCGAGGAGGGTCTCTGGCAGTTTGTGCACATCCTACACAAGCATTGACATATGCCGTGATATCTGCATCTATGTTCGGCCACCACACATAGCCCCTTGCTTTCTGTTTCATCCGCGTGGTTCCAGGGTGACCAGTATGTAGCAAGTCCAAGATGTGTCTCTGGAGGGTTTTTGGAATGACCACTCGGTCTCCCCATAAGACACAATTATCCTTCACAAACAATTCCATTCGCTTCCTGTAGTAAGGTTCATGTTCCTGTGATACCGTCGCAGGCCAGCCGTCTCGTATAAAGGTAAGCACGTTTGTCAGAAGGGTATCCTTCACAGTATGGGCTGCTATCTCTCTGGAAGTAAGGAGGTGTGAGGTGGTGTACCTACAACTCGGACTGATGGTGTCGACTCTAGAGGCAGTTCTGTGAGACGGGACATTGCATCTGCATTTGCATTGTCATCATGACTTCGATACTGTATGCGGTAGCTGTATGCTCCCAAGAACAGGGCGTAGCGCTGGAGACGGGCTGCAGTTGTCTGAGAGATTCCTTTGTCAGGGCTAAAAATTTGAAGAAGCGGTTTATGATCCGTTAATATGGTAAACTCTCTACCATACAGGTAAAGGTGAAACTTCCGAATTGCCCATATCAATGCAAGTGCCTCTTTATCAATTTGAGAGTAATTGCTCTCTGTCTTCGTCAAGGATCTGGAGGCGAAGGCCACCGGTTTCTCAGAGCCATCCGGTAGGATGTGGGAAAGAACAGCGCCCAGACCATAAGGAGAGGCATCACAAGCCAGGGTGAGAGGCTTCTGGAGGTCGTAGTGCACAAGCATACGTGACGCTAACAGTTTCCGTTTAGAGGACTCAAAAGCATGTTGACATTTAGCTGACCAGTCCCACCTGGAGTGTTTCTCCAGGAGCTTATGCAGTGGAAACAATGTATGAGCAAGGTCTGGAAGAAATTTATTATAGTAGTTAAGCAGGCCAAGGTAGGATCGTAGTTGATGGACACTTGTTGGGGCTGGAGCTTTGACTAAAGCATCGACCTTGTCTTCAACAGTATGAATGCCCTCTGCATCTACTAAGTGGCCACAAAACTCCAATTTAGGCACCATGAATTTACATTTTGTCAAATTTACCTTGAGACCTTGGTCCTGAAGTCTTTGTAAAACGAGCTCTACATTCTGCTTGTGTTCTTGGTCCGTGCGACCAGTGATGAGCATGTCGTCTAATAGACACTGAGTGAAGGGAATGTCTGCTAAAATTTCATCCATCTTTCTTTGCCAGATGGCTGGTGCAGATGCAATGCCAAACACCATTCGATTGTATTCGTACAAACCCCTGTGAGTGTTAATGGTGAGGTATTTTCGAGAAGAGGGGTGGACCTCAAACTGTAAGTAAGCTTGTCGTAGATCAATCTTGGTGAACTTTTGTCCCCCAGCAAGTGAAGCGAAAATGTCATCTACTCTGGGTAGAGGATACTGGTCAACCTCCAGTTGGCTATTCAGCACCATGCGAAAATCCCCACAGATCCGCAATTCACCATTTGATTTCTTTACTGGAACAATAGGTGATGCCCAAGCACTGCGCTCTACCTTGGAAATGACACCCTGTTCTTCTAGCCGGATTAGTTCAGCGTCCACTCCCGCTCTAAGTGCAAACGGTACTGTCCGAGCCTTGAAGAATTTGGGATGAGCATCCGGTTTCAACTTGAGCCTCACACAGTCATTTTTGATTTTCCCTAACTCGTCAACGAAAACCTCAGGGAAACGCTGTTTTAAGGATTCCACCCATCCATCATCATGTCCTGACGGAACTGTCAGGGTGTTGCAAGGATTCTTGATGATATCTGGCATTCCCAGATGAGTGATCCAATCTCTGCCAAAGAGAGGCGGTCCTCCATTTCTCAGGATATATATTGGTAGTCTCTTTGTCTGGCCCTTGTATGATACCTTTACCTTTGCAAAACCAAGTGGATGGAGTACTTGCATTGAGTAGGTCTGCAGCTTTATTGGAGTGGGGCGGACAGTTGCCTGGATCTGAAGATGTTTCCACTGTTTTTGTGTGATAACTGACACTGCAGCTCCTGTATCAACGTCCATCTTTAGTCTCTTCCCTTCAATGGTTACTTGTACTGTCATTGCAGGGTGTGACGAGTGTATACGATGTATAGATAAACTATGTAATGCCTCATCGTTGTCTGAGTCAGATGAAGATGATGTCAATTTCTGTACCTTGTAAGTCTTCTTCTTAGGGTACCGCGGCTTTTGTCCTTGTACATTCCTATTACGGCAAACCCGTTGGAGATGGCCCATTTTTCCACATTGATGACAAGGTTGATCCTTAAACCGACAGATTTTGGAGTCGTGGTCTGTATTACCGCACCGGTAACAAGCTGGCGTGGGTTTGGGTCTGTATCTCCAGTTGGTTGTAGCAACTGCGGTTCTGAAAACGTCCTCTTTCACCCCTTCTTTATGAATCTGAGGGTGCAATTCCTCCGTATCCCTGACAGCCATCTCCATGACTGATGCTATCTCAACTGCGCTTGTAAGGGTGAGTCCCTTTTCTGTCAGAAGTTTCCTTTGAATCGTTTCACTATTCAGTCCCAGGACAAACTTGTCTCTCAAAGCTGTCGGTAGGTACTCCCCAAATGAACAGGTGGAGGCCAATTTGCGAAGGGCCACCACATAGGCTTTAATATCTTCGCCCGGCTGCTGCTGCCGTTGATAAAAACGAAATCTTTCTGCAATTTCCAGCGGTTTTGGCTGAAAGTGATCCTCTAATAGTTTCAGAAGTTCCTGTAGAGCCTTGCTTGCTGGTTTCTCAGGGAACAGAAGGTCTCTTAGAGTGTCATATGTGTTAGCCCCCACGGCTGTGAGAAACACTGCAACCTGTCTCTCAGGGGGTATGGTGTTAGCACTGAAGTACTGCTCTAATCTCTCAGCCCAGGAGCTCCAGGAAGTTTTCTCTCCATCAAACTCAGTTAATGTGCCTATCAGTGCCATGATCTTGCTGCTGGGTGGCTGTGTGTGCTTTATCTGGCTTTCAATCCCTGTTTTTTTTTTTCTTTTCTTCAGGCTGAGCAGACCTTTACAAATCCCATCCTCGTCGCCACTGTTATGATCTCTGCTTGTTCAGATATGAGGCTGGGCTGTCAGGTTCACCATTGCTTTATTGCAGGACACTTACTGTTATATACAGGCTTGGATAACTGCAGGAACACAGGATCATGCATCTGCCTTCATTACTGCATCACACTGACTGACCCTGAAGATGGCTGCTGTGCCCTCTGACCTGTGTCATCCTGGGCGGAGCCACTAGTTAAAGTGATAGCACAGGTTTAGTATAGTCAGCTATAACAGCATGGTGCTTCCAATTGAAAATAAACAGATTGTTCTGCCTTTTGATACAGCTGTATTCAGCGTAAACTGAATTACAGTTTTTTACTATTAAATACATGTGGATTTTTTTTTTTACTTGCTTTACTTGAAAATGGCAGTACATGATTCCAAAGCTTTGACCCTCTGTGGTCTTTGCCCTCCCAAGACGGACCCGTGGAAAATCTGAGATATTCGTAAAATTTATAAGGCATGCAGACTTTGAACTAGCGAACTCTGCGGCTCGCTCTCAGGTCTCGGACTGCCTTTTCGTCGGATTTACAATTGGCAAAGGTTGTCATAGACTGATTACACTTTTAATTTCATTCCAACTCCATTGTGGTGGTGTATAGAGCCAAAGATGTTAGAATTGTGTCGATGTCCCAATATTTCTGGACCTGATTGTATATATAACGGTTGTGGTGGAGGACAAAATGGGAGATAAAAAGCCTCCACGCTATAAATGGTTGTTTATTATTGCAGAAGCCATCTGCACATCACAGCAATGCAAATAACTGCATCCCAGAGCCCCTGTGCCACATTCCACCATATGCAGCAAGGAACTCTGGGTAGGGTATGCGAATGACCTCTGTCTCCCTTTTATTGCATCCTGTGTGTGTGTGTATATATATGTGTATCTATATGCATGTACGTATGTATGTATGTATACATACACATACACTTCCTTGGATGTTAACACAGTGAGCTGAGCGTTGCACCGGGAAAGCATGTAAATGGATTCTGAGTGCCAGATTCATGGATAAATACACATATATATATATATATATATATATATCTATACATACAGAGGCGTAACTAGAAACCTCAGGGCCCCGGTTGCAAGAATCCGTGAAGGCCTCTCCCCCGCGAGAGTTTTGTATGTTTACTAAAATAGTTTGCAAAAATACCTGTATACAGGTCTCCTGCGCTATCCAAAAATTGCTGGTTTCAAAACCTAATAATACTATAACCTATCGCCTAGTATCCCTATTATACACCCATTAGCTATGAAATTTAGTGCTATGGTAATATTAATATAATAGGGATACTAGGCGATAGGTTATAGTATTATTAGGTTTTGAAACCAGCAATTTTTGGATAGTGCAGGAGACATGTATATAGCAAAGAGATTCAAGGTGTTCATAAGATCGAAAGGAAAATCTTTATTGACGAAGTGCAGTAGAAAATTGTGACGTTTCAGTCCTATCTGACCTTAATCATGCAGGAGACCTGTATACAGGTATTTTTTGCACTCTTAAAATGGCCATACAATTTGGAAGTATTTTTTAAGAATGGGTTATGGATCCTGCTATAGATTTTGCTTGTGTTATATGTTATGAGGTGGAGGAGTTCTGTTTAAGCCTTGCCTTTGTTTGTGTTTATTGTTACATTATTTATAAAGTATTTTACCAGGAAGGATACATTGAGATTTCTCCTGTTTTCAAGTATGTCCTGGAGGAGGCAGAGAAAGATAGTGACACATCACATGTGATTGTGAGATCGACCAGACCTGCAATGAGACACCAGGAAGTGTCAGACTCATGATGGACAGTCAGACAAAAAATAACAAGGCCTCTGCTGCCTAATTAACCCTTAAGGACTAATGACAGAACTGTTCAGTCATAAATGCATTGACTTTAAAGACTTTTGGTCCTTAAAGGGTTAAAGAGTCACCACTGCCTGGGCCCCCCCCCTCCAGTGGTGGAATGCCAGGGCCTGATCACTAGTGCGACCGCTGATCTATATATTATATATATTACTGTGCAAGTGTCTAAAGCTGTATATACCTTTTATCTGGTGTATGCAACTATGTTCACCGGCTATATGAATCATGTGCAAATGTACATGCTAATAGCTGGGAAGCTATATAAGTGCAGGTACCAAGTCACCTTAATACAATATAACAACTTCAAATTTTAAAAGCTATAAATTAAATGCAGATAGTAAAGTAATTTATCTTTTTATAGTAATTTTATTTGAGCTGCCATACCTTATTCCTTGTTTATAACGGGTTTGGTTGTGAAGCCGCTGCAGTTAAATCCATGCATTTGGGTCAAAATGAGAACAGCTGCAGGTAAATAGAGCAGGAAACAAACTCTACTATTGGCTGCCCCTTTTCAAACTGAAAAACAGCATTTTCATGGAGCTGACCAAAGCTCCTCCCAAATATTAGGTGTCCTCTGTTATATTGAATTTGACACTAAAGGACCCCAAATATTTTTTTGCCGTTTGTCCTTTAATCTTAAAGTCTCACATTTGTTATTGACTCTGTCAATTTCCCTTTAATAAAGATCTTGTGAGTTTTATCCTCCATTTTGTGAGGAGGTAATCAGTAAGGTAATCAACACTCATTTTTAAATTATCAGCCAAAAGTTTTGCTATCCTTGATGACTTTAGAAGTCATCTGGACGTCCTCAAACCTCAGGCTTTTAAAGTAGCTTGATGATCATCAAATGACTCTAGGATGATCTCTAAAGTCATTCTGTTATTGGGTGAGTGAGCAGGACAAAACCAAATGAAATGTGTTTGTTTTTGGGCTCCAGAACATATCCCTAAAGTTTTAGCATTGTGGGCATGATGCCTAAGCTGCTAAAATGGTTTAAAACCGGTTAGGAATATGTCTAACAAACCTTTCCCAGCTGATAAAACACATGAGCCGCAGTTGTAACTGCAGGAGCTCCGTTTGGCCAGTAGACCTCTGTCTGCCAAATAGGTTATTACAATAAGAAATACATTAGGAATATATCTAAATATTTCTTATTGTATAATTTAAAATGATTTCCCAAAAAACACTGATCCCTGACCAGTTTTTCTTTTTTTGGAAAATCACTTGATATTTTTTTCTTTTAACCCCTTCGCTATCTTTCTTCATTGCTATTATACAGGTTTGAGGAGCCAGTGGGAGTGACTGGGAAGCCACAGCAGTTGCAACTACAACCTGGTCAGAGAATATCATGTTGTCTCTCCCGTGTTAAGCTTCAAAAATGGACATCGTGTGAGGGGAGTTCTTTGCACCTGCAGCTGAGGGATCTAGGAAAACTATAAGATTGTAGAACCAGCGACGATATTGTATTAAATCTCTGAGGAAGATCCGGCATCCAGCTTTTCCATCATGTTAGGGTAAAGCTATCCATAGAACAGTTGGTGAGGTGTTTACACCCCCTCGGATGTGTTTTCCTATTGCAATAATTTGTTGGTTTTTTTCTTCAGCGTTGGTGAGCGTGCCGATTCGTCAGACTGGACAATGGTTGGTAAACGGCAATTTCTACACCAATCGTGCTTCAAGAGGGTCATTCTGATGCAGTGCAACTATTGAAACTTTGATTCTTCTATAGTGAGATCTAAGAATTAGAAAGTACCTCGGTTGTTGTAGCTATTCGGTTTGTTTATATTTTTTTTAATTACCTGCTTGCATCTGCGATAAACCTCCGTATAGAATCGGTTTCTGTGATACCCCCTGTGAGGAACAAGGGCACCGCCTTGGCAGGAGGTGGGTGAGGGAAGCGCTGCTGGACAGTGACCGAAAAGCTATGAAAACATTGTTGTTCTAGTGTTGTTTTTTTTTTTTTTTTTTTTTTTTTTCCGTTTTTAGAAATCTGAGAGGTGTGCTACCTCTTCTGCCATTTATGAGCGTTGGGTGGCATACTGTAAATGCTAATGATTGATGATAAGCTTAGATTTCCTGCTTATGAGGATTTATAGTGATCATAATAAGATTATTAGCAATACAGCTTCCAAACAATACCAATAGAATATAAAAATATCTGTGTGGCATAATGCCTGTGTATGAAAAGTATAGTAACACCTTGTATCTGTACTGTACATGGATTTGCAGTAAATATAACCTGAATCCTATCTTTACAGTAATGAGTTGATATCCCTTTATTATGCCGTCTCCCTGGCTGTTGTACTGAAGCAGTAAAGTTTGAACAATTTGGTTGAGGTTGGGGGTGCTCTTTTTTTTAGCTTTTTTTACAGTAATACTGGATGGCAGGAGTGCGATCAAGGTATTTATTATTATTCTTGATATAGCGCCAGCATATTCCGCAGCACTGTACAATGGGCACAGTATAGACAGGGTTACAATACATTGAACAACCATTGACAAACCAGTTCAGGAGGAAACTAAGGTCCTATTCCTGTGGGATCTCACAATCTAGAAGGGTTGGAAACAGGAGAGGACTGCAAGGTGAGAGTGATGGACTGCAAGGTGGGAGTGATGGATTGCGCCAGTAAGGTGTATTAGTGAGTCGGGTAGTAGGCTTCCCTAAATAGGAATGTCTTAAGGGAGCGTTTGAAGGAAGAGAAACTAGGGAAAAGTCTGACAGTACGGGGTAGAGCGTTCCATAGGATGGGGCTGCACGTGAGCAATCCTGTAGTCTATAATGGGAAGAGGTGATGCAGGGAGAAGCTAGGCACCGGTCACTATATGATCTCATTCAGGTGGAGTCTTCAGACCTTCCCAGCCTGCCTACATGACCGTCGAGCAGACTGGGAAGACGTTGTAAGGGCATGCCGAGGTCCCGGAACTCTTTGCGGCAGAGCCCTAAAATAGCAATTGGGACATCCCTAATAACAATTTTAAAATCTACTTTCTCCTACTAGTACAGTATATATTTCCCTCTTCACTGCGATCATACAACCATATGTATCTCCATCTCTCTTTCCATTTGGATACTGGGTTTGTTAATGCGTTTTGTTGCAAAATAGGTAAGGTCAAAATGACACAAGGACTTGAGTGTTTGTGAGAAGATAAAAAAAAGCTGGACTTCAGACAGTGGATGCAGCTAATTATTAATGCATGTCCATAGGTCATTTGTCCACTTCCTGTCTAAATGTTAAGCAAAGCCGTACTACACAGGTCTTTCTGCCATAAAGCTAGAGCTTTACATCTGGAAAGGAAAAGGTGAGCTTTGTGTGAAGAATCCTCTCATAGGGGATTATTTAGAAAGCACTGTTGTTACAAACACCAATGAAAATTGGCTTTGCTGCATTGGTGACAAAAGCCAGTGCTTCATAAAAGAAAAATCCAGTCAGCTGCAGGAGAACCATTGCTGTGAAGCTTCTCCTGCAGCTGTTTGGATTGGTCTTTTGAGAAGAATTGGCGTTTGTCACTGTTGTTATTAAAATTGCCATTGTTGTTGTTACATCGTCAAACGCCTGCACTCCCTGAATAACCCTAATAACAAAAGTTCAATGTATAATATTTCTGTTACTTTCTGTATAGTATTTTTTTTTCGTACTATTTACACCTGCTCTACTGTTAAGTGAAAAATAGCATTTAAGGTTGTCATACCCATTGCAGAAATGTATTTTAAATATATTAATGTGTCTGATTTAATTATAAAACAAATATACATCTCAAGTAACACCGTGTTCTTTGTTTATGCAGGTCCGTTTCATGACTGGGGCATTTTCTTTGGTTGGACATGTGTCACATTCTGTGGTTTGTGTTTGTGCTGTTGCAATACCCATGCCAAGGCCTCCCTCGCATTACTGATGCGCATGTGGTAAACCTTAAAGAACACAGGGAGTTTCCGGATAAGTTGGGCATCGCACTCAAAAACAGAGACTTCACACAGGCAAAAGGAAACCAGTCGTGCTCACAAATCTTGGGGCAGAGTCAAAGCTACATTGAAACTCTTCCACCACTCTCTGGCCTTTACGTCAGACCAGCAATAGGTTTGGGTTTGATAAAGATCGGGTGCTTGTCGGAGACTGACCCTTATTTCAAAGACCTAATAGAAGATGAACATGTCAGAGACATGTATAGATTGTTGTCAGAACAATGGGAAATGTCAGCCGACCTGACTTCTCATTTTCTTTCTCAGAAATACAGAGTGGACAGTGCAGCGTTGAGATTCAACTTGGACTCTTTTTCTCCTGTCCGTTTATCTAAAAAAGGGATTATGTGCTCTGGTTTCCGACAAGAGATAAAAGGTGTGACGTTGCTTGGTTTCGAACTGGGAAAACACCCTTCTCTGCAGGAGGCCGCTTTACAATGTAACCGGCTTGGACCATCTTGTGCTGGAGTCTTTTTGGACGATTTTGGGACATTTCATGCTGTAGCAATGAATGGTAGCTACATTATTCCCCAGGTGAGCTCTAGCTTGTGGCTTCATCGTTGTTTTGGTGCGCATGTGAAACGTCGTTCCACTACCGTGGAATGCCAGAATGAGCAGGAAGAACGTATTTATAATGTAATCCAGTGGATACCATTGGTCAGTGGCTGGTACAATGCTGGTTCAGCAATCTACTATGCCTCGAAGGGCTGCAGTACACAAGCTGAGGGAAGGGCGATTGAAGCCTCTATTGATTTGGGTTCTGATGCTCTACTTGCCATGACTGGTGGTACTTCTGGTGCTGTTGGGTTGGCTGTGAAACCAGCATTAAAAGCAGGTGCAAAAGCAGCCATTGATTATTTTAGAAAAGAGCCAACGTCAGATCAAGTCATAAGTTAGAGCTGACCTTTTCATTAGTCTGATTTAAACAGAATTGAACGCTTTGCTATGTGACAAGCAATAAATGTTTATAGGTTGGGCAGTATAAGCAATCTTCACATAAATGTAACCTTATGAAGCAAATTCAGTAATTCTTCTCCCTTAACATAAAGTTCACATTTGATTCTGCCACAATACAGAACAGGCTGTCGATTGCTACATTGGGACCAGTGGCACATTTTGCAATCAAAAAGAAGGAATAAAACAAGAATAGCATTCGACGTTTGGCACCATCTGAAGTCTGAGTATTGTATGCATCCAAATGAGAATAAACTGTTTTAAGGGTAAGTAATACTGGGATAAATCAGGGCTGTGGAATGTCAGACTGCCACATGTTGATGGTCTGAGAATCATTGGAGTTGTATCAAAAGATCTGGGGACGCATGGGGTTTGACATCCTTAGGAAAAGAATTCCTTCCCAACTTCTTTTCCATACCGGGGCCATTCTAGCCCAAAAGTGTAAATCGTATAAGGGTAGTCACATTTTATAGATATTATGTAGAAGAAGAATCCATAAAGCGCATCCAACAGTGCAAAAATCTGTGAAATTGGCAAACAAGGGCTGTAAATTTACGAATTTCACTGATTGCACTGTTGGATGCGCTTTATGGATTCTTCTTCTACATAATCTCTGTATGGCATATATTTAGGTTGTTTTATTTTTGCTTTTACCTTTGTTGTTGTATCCATTTTAGGCAGCATCACATCTACTCATTTATTTATTTTCTGCATGTTTGCATTGTTGATTGATTATACCACTTAATAGAAATTTAACATATAGCCCCGGCACTATTGCAGCCCCCCCCCCCAATCTATACATTTTATAGATCTAGTGGAATACTTAAAGAATACTTACTTTGGATTTTGAAATTCTGCTAATTAATAAAGGACACTCCCTGTATGTACATGATAAAGGTTTAGCACCCCATATCTGGAATACTCAGGACCCTGACCGTTCTGAAATTCAGAATTCCGGAGAATCCTCTGTGAGGAGTTGCAATACCCTGTCTGCTGCAGCACCAACATCTATACATGCTTGGAGACACAGAGCAGTCTTATTTGAGAGATAATCAACCAATAGTTCTAGATACCGCTTGTTTTGTGCCAGAATGGATCCACTCCCCAATCCAGTAACATCCAACGATAAATAAATAAATCCAGCACTCTTCAATATTAATGATGGATTTTATTCCTCAGCATAAGAAAAACAACATTTCGACCCTGACGGGTCTTTTGTCAACTCCTTGACAAAGACCTGTCAGGGTCGAAACGTCATTTTTCTTATGATGAGGAATAAAATACATCATTAATATTGAAGAGTGCTGGATTTATTTATCGTTATTTGAGAGACATGCTGCACAGCGCCAGCATGGCTTACATTTGGAGCGTCAGGGAGATATGAGATATGTTCAATTTGGGTTCATAAGACTATGAAAATTCCAGATTTTGGAGTCTTCTGAATTATGGCATTCCAGATGAGGGATGCCCAAACCGGTAGTTCAACTTGGAATATAAATTTATGGAATGGAATATGAAGGAGCTGGTGCAAATGAAGAACAAGCAAGGTTGGAATAGCAGATTCTATCAGGTCTATTCAAAGAAAGGTGAAACTCAGGAGAATGACTGGAGAAGTGAAAATTGTAGGTCAAAATAGTCAAGCCAGAAAAATTCTCCCATTTATCTCACTTTCCAAATCGGCTATTTGGTCTAGATTGTTCTCTTCTCCTGCCATTCTCCTGATTTTCACCTTTCTTTGAATAGACCTGAATATAAAATACAGGAATATAGGAACTGATCATGTACAGTATTCTGCTTCCCTAAGCAAAGCTGTGAGGCGTGGATGCTTTAGACTAGCTATTTCTGTATTTGACCAGTACTCACACGATGAAGTTCGGCAAATAGCTTCAATTCAGCAAAACTGACACGTAGAAAGATGAATCCAGTTGAAGAATTTAATGATCAGACTGACAATCTTGTAATAGTGTACAGCAATGCAGGTAAAAAAACATTAGTTTTGTCCAGCAGTGAACACAGAATGGCTGCTATGTGACCAGGAAGTCCCTAGAACAAGACACTGAGCAAAAGGGGTGGAACTAGTTGGATGCAGCAAGCTAAGGAAACCCAGCAGGGACAAAATAGCTATGAAATCAATAGCATGTAAGCAGCAAAGGCAGATTCAACACAAAACAGAAAAATATACAATAAATCCTAAATCATGGGGCATGTCATACAGAATGGAACCAAAATGTTCGAGATGCAAGCAGAGATTGTAACTTGGTTGGAATAGTTTGTGAAAAAAATTAAGCTAAATTCTCAAGCCGTTTTGTACAATTCAAGCACTAATGCCAACCTTGGAATAGGGCCAGAGATTCCATTTCCATCCCCTCGTTTACCATGTTTAATAAACTCAGAATACAAAACCCAAGCCATGGAAAATAAAGCCTCAGCTGTGACATTAAGGAAGACATTTTTCCCCCTGTTTTTAACAATGCTGAGTGTAGAAATTTAAAGTACACATATTCTCCATTTCATAGCAACAAGTTGCACCAGTCAGCATTTTTTTGTAACATTTACTGACACTTTACAATAGTATTTATTTCTCAAAAGAATTCTAATGACGTAAGAGGAAAAAAGTTATCTATACAAACGTAATAAAGACGTGAAAAACTGACCTTTGACAAGGGTCAGGGCTCAATCCGTGCTTGTTGTACTCCCACAACAGGTAACTCCGCATTCTGCAAACATCAAAAATACAGGTGTCTGAACAAAGTACAAGGTGACATGACTAGACAGAGAACAGCCTGTCAATAATATGACTTACGGAGAAATACATCCAAATGAGTCTGACATTCTGTTTTACTCATTTTCTATTTTTTCTTTTGCCTGCTCTTTCCAACATAATAAAGGGTTATTAAATAAACAACGAACTTGACACTGAATTGCACCAAATTCTCACCATACGGTGCAATTTTGTGGCACTTTGACTAATCAGAAAGGTGTCAATTCTCCGAATATTGGCAAATTGACAGTGAAATACCGTGCCGTTCGCTGCAATTTGGCAATCTTTGGCTGCAGCGAAATTGTCCCTCAGAGAACGCCGAACTGCACCGAAATGTCAGTGAATGCCTGAATTTTGGTGATTCAGCTCGACAGGTTTAGACAGGCGAATCTCCTAGGATCCAATGTAAAATAATCAGTTTTTTTTTTATTCAACTATTCTTTTAATTTTAACCAAACCGTCTTTTTATTTATTTTTTTTGGAACATTTTGATGTATTTTTGGTTAAAGTTTTGATTCCTAATGTTATTTTAAAGGCGTTTTTGTTATTCTGTCACAGGCCGTTTTATTATTTTTTTTTTTTTATATAGGACCTTTTTTATTATTCACACATTTTCATGCATTTAATTTTCCAAACAATTTTTAGAAGAATAGCAGAGTTCCGGTTTTTTTCCTGCAGTTCGGCGCTCTTTAGTGGCGGTCGGCAGCGGACTTTGGCAGCTCCACGTTCGGCGCACTTCGGGAACCCTGCAGTGAATAGTGAATTCACTGCAGGGTCGGCAAACGGAAATTGCTGAATTGCGCCAAACGAGAAAGCACCGAAATTTCACTTAAATTTCCGTGCTTTCTGAATAACCCCTTATAGTGTTCCTTCTTATATTTACAATTGTGTATGTTACATTTTATATGATTTATGTTTGCAGCTGACGTTTCTTTATCATTTCTCTCTCTTTTCGCCTGTTTTTTAATTCATGTGCACAAAAATTTTAAAATCTATTTCTCCATCCTTAAAATGAATCAAACCTCTATTTCACTAAATTTCCTTAGTGACACCTGCTTCTCCCACACAATATCCCATATGCTTCTTCCTTATACTATGTAAGACTACTCCATCAAACTAGTTATGCTGTCATTTTATTTGTGCTAACCTTCCATACTTCACAAGGGTGTCTGATTAGCATTGACAGTCCCATATCCCTCTGTCCTTTTATTATATGCTAAGCCCTTCATTACCAAGTGATTTTTCCATAAAACCACTGGCTGGACCCGGTGGTTTGATGGAAAGTCACTTTTCATTACCTCACAGTAAATACAGGTATATACAGAAATCTCTATACTGTACATTTTCCCTGTCTGTAAGTCCCAATTGACAGAGGCTCCCTCTGCTGGCCATAAAGCACTGTTACATTTGCTTTACAGCTTGGGGCGGGCTCTGTTTCCTTGAAGGAAAAGGCACCGCCTGCGTTCCCTGTTTTAAAGGCTAGTTGTTTTGTTTTTTTTAATTTAAGGTTTTTTATTTTCAAACAAAGGGTCACAGACTGACCGTCAAAGTTGGCCAAGCAGGGCTAAATAGACATTCAAGACACATAAAACATAAGGGGAGGGGGGGTCTCGCAAAAAAGCATCAAGATATCAAAATGTGGGGGAAGGGGCAAAAGAGTGTCCCCAGCCGGGGAGTATCAAAGAGTCATCTGAGTCTGCCAAAAATAGCAGGTCGACAGCAATAATCAGAAAAGGGAGGGGACTCAGAGTAGAGCAAATAGCAGAATATAGGCAGCGTCAACAAAAGTCATCTGAGGATCTCTATGGCATCGAAAAGCGTCTCTGGCGGACAAACGTAGGCCCCTATTACATTCTTCACACTAACAGTAGCGCTCACCTGCGTGAGCGCTACTGTTAGCTGCGGTATGTGCCGCATATTACAATCCATCTGTTCAGCGCGAGGTCACTGCACTTTGCGCTCCCTATACTTAACATGGGGAGCGCAAAGCGTTAATCAGCGCTGGATTACAATGTCCCAGCGCTGATTAACGCCTGGCTCTGGTCAACGAAAAGTTAACCAGAGCCAGGACCTGGTGTTAACGGATTCTTCAGAAGTGGAATCCGTTAACACCAGCTCAAAAAATAAAATAAAAAAATCCTATACTCACCCTCTGTCCCGCGTCGGGGACCGCAGCTCTGGTCGCCTCCTCCGGCTGGCGGGAGCAGGGAAAGACGGGGGGAAAATGTCCCCTCCGTCTTTCCCTGCATATCCCTACGCCGACCGGCCGGATCTCGCGATGTGAGATCCGTCTGGTCACGTGACCGGCAGAGAGGAACTCAATGGAGTCCATAGGACTCCATTGAGAGGATGCGTGCGGCTGCGCTCAGCGCTGCCGCGCGCATCCGAAATTTTAACGCTCGCTAACAATGCAGGCAGCATTTTTTGTGCCTGCATTGTAATCTGCGGGCACAGTTTCTCCTCCCCTGCGCCCGCGTTTTAACGCCAGGAGCGTAGTAGGGCCCGTAGTGGGGGAAAGGGAAACGATAGACCAAGACAGAGAGAGCATTCTGGTTACTTGGCAAAAATCGGGGGGGGGGGGGGACAACACGGCAGATAGGGTAGCGTAGTTGCCTCAACCCGTGTCTCTAAACAGAGGGGGCGCCATGACACCCAGCATAACATGGGGGAGGCAGTGCAGATCTCTCTGGTCCCACTTTCTCCTCGGGTGTGCCTGCTCTATAGGCACCCAACAAGTTGTGGCGCCCAACCGCTGCCAATTCACTGCCTCGGAGGAAACCTTCCGATCCCCTCGAGGCCCAAGTCGCTCCGCGAACTCCATCGCCAGGCTCCCAGGGCAGATCTGCTTGATGCCTTCCTGACCGCCAGCCAGGTGGCACCATCCGATCCAGGCCGTCTAGAGGGTACCGTCGGCACCAGTCTTGCCACCACCACCATCTTCCGGGGTGCACGAGTCGCAGCTCCCTCACCAGCGCTGAAAATCGGGAACAGCCTGGGGGGCCAAGGCTTCTGGGCCAGAACCTTGTTTAGGCCGCCGTCCTCGATGCCCCTCTCTGTGGCAGCAGCATCCAGAAGGCAGGTCTCAGTGGGGTTGAGGGACATGACAGTCTCAGACTCCGCTGTTTTCGGGGTCTGACCTCCCTGCCTCCCTACAAACTCGCAAGGCAGCCATCAGTCGGCGCCATACTCTTAGTGAGCAGGCCATCTTCCTCTTCCCCCTCAAGCACTAACAGGCAGGCATCCAGGCCGGATAGGGTGTCCTCTGCATCCCTTCCTCTCCCCAGGGTTCCGACCGCCACCCTCGCAAACCTGACATCCAGGGCAGCCGGGAGACGGGGGCCCTCCATCTCCGTCGTCTGCAACATAGACACGGCCCGAGGCAAGCGTTCAGCGCCGCAAAGCGTTTCTCAATCGGTAGGCCTCAAGATGGCCGTTGGCGTCTCCACTCAGCAACAGCAGCCAAGGTTGTCTCTCGTCCGGAGGGAGGGACTAAATGGTCCCCGGACAACTCAGAACCAGTGGCCAGCCACACAAGCACCGAAATCTCCAAAAAGGTCCATGAAAGGTCCCTTAATGGAGCAGGCGTGCGGAGCTCCAACAAGGCACATCCGCTCCTGTGAACAACCGGCCACGCCCCCCGATACCGGAGCTTCTGATTAAGAAAGTGATCGATTTTAAAAGTTTTCGAATCGATCGGCTCACTTCCGAATTGAATATCGAAGGTTTGCAGGTCCCTATATCACCTGACATGTCCATTGTGTTTAGAGGTGGAGCTGCGTCTTATTTCTGTTTAGCAACAGGATATGGTATTTAAAATGCAGGTGACAGTCCTTTGTTCTGAGGCATGGCTGAATCACACCAGGCCAGGAGTAGTGGGAGTTTGAGAACCAGACTGATTTTATGTTTTTAGCTGCTTTGTATTTTACAGCCAGATCATATCTGCTACTATCTATACCTGTGTTTTACTTTTTGGTGTTCTAAAAGGCCCCCCAAGAGTTTTTGAAAGCAAGCAATGCTGATGCTCAGCATACAATGGGATGTTTGCCTTGATCTTGGCAGGTGATGTTATACCAGGGGTTAGCAACCCTGGCCCTCCATATGTTTTGGGACTACACCTCCGTTAATACTCAGACAACCTAATGAGTGGTTGAGCATCATGGGTGATGTAGTTAGAAAACATCTGTAGGGCCAAGGTTGCTGAATCCTGGGTTACACCTTTAATGACCATTCAAAGTAAATTAAAAACCTCTATTTTTGCTCAGCATTGGGATATGCATGCCTGCCAACATTTCAAACAACCCAAGAGGGGCTCTTGCAGTTTAGGGAATGTCGCTGTTAGGGTGGCCACACCACGCCTGTTTATTTACCTTCTGACTCTAATATCACAGATACCTGAGGTAATGTTTGTCATTTTCATTCAACTCCACTGGAGCAAACAGGGAGGAGCTTTTACATGACTAAGCTTGGTAACATTGCTTTGGTGTTCTGTGACATTTACATTGCATGTGGTAATCGTAACCTTTATACATGTTACATGGATTAATGGGCATTACAGTTAACAATGGCATTTAATATGACCAATTTATGACTAATAAGGTTGCCTTAAAAATAACAAAATATTTCTATGGAACTCCCTCCCCTGCAACATCAGACTCTCATCTCTCCAGTCCTTCAAGAAGTCTCTAAAACACACTACTTTAGCGCAGTGTTTCCCAAACCTGTGCTCGGGACCCTCAACCAGGCCAGATTTTGCGGATCACCAGCTGATTTTCGTCACTTTTGACGGAAGTGACGCGGGTTCGCCTTTGTGGCAAGTTCGCTCGATGGGCATTAACAGAGGAAGCGGCAAAGGATCTGGGAGCTCCTCCACATGCTGCAGCCAGAGACCCAGCAAGCAAGGCATATCCTTAATACATTTTAATGTTTGTCTTTTGCCATTTTTGTTGATAATATCCATAGATAATAGCAAAATTCACTGTTACTCAAGCGGGGTTGGATGCTCTGCAGATTACCCAGGTGAAGCTGTGGATAGTCCTCAGATTATCCGGATGAAGCTTCAGACTTACACATTATCTGGGTAAAGTGCAAATTTTTCAGCTCTTCCAGACTTACCAAGGGCAGTTGGTTAGTCCTAAGATTATCCGGGTAAAGTCTGAAATTATCATTTTTTTGCAGCTTAAGGCTAGGGTCAGACGAGCGCAGTGCGAACGCGCGTGCAGGCGCACTTAATCACGGCCGTAGTAGCAGCAAATGACGGGCAATGACGGTCAATATACGAAGTACGGTCGCACAAAAGTCCGGCTGCGCAACGCAAGTGGCAAACGAACGCATTTTGTCGAGAACGTAAAACCGCTAGTACGGTTGTACAGAGTGCGCTGCGTCCGCTAGCGGCGTGTGTGCGTGAATTGGAGACGTCAGACGCTGCTAATGTCCGGCCAACATAACGTCCAGATGCACAAAGTGTTTTATTGATGATCCGTACAAAATCACGGATGAAAATGCGCATCGTATGACCGCTATCGCGTACTCCGTGAAAAAATGCGTCCATTCATTCGAACGCACTTTTTCACAGACAACGTGAAAAATGCGTTCGTCTGACCCTAGCCTTACCCAGCGGTTTTGGGTAATGTCAGGATTACCCGGGTAATCCTAGGATTAACCGCACTTCGGGCTTTACTCGTAACATATGCATATTTGTTATTTTGTCTCTCCCATTGTACAGCGCTACGGATCTTGTTGGCATCTTATATATACTTGTACCTGTAACAATTATGACTTTATTGGTACAGGTTCAAAATCGTGTATTATTTCCAGATAAATGCAGAAATTACTGTGAACTGTTTCACTTTAGGTCGCGGTCACACAAGTGCACGGAGAGATTGTCTGTGAGAACAGGCGTTCTCTCCACTCGGACGACCGTGTGGCCATCTCGCTGAGTGCACGTTATTTTGCACAGCCCTACATAGCATCAGCCTCCTATGGAGGATTGCGCTTTGTAGGCCCGTCGAGCGTCCGTCGTAGCTTTTTGACAGGGTTTCAGCACGTCTGTTATACCGTGCGGTACTATTACCCACGTTACACAGTGTGGCCCTCCCCATCGAGCCGTCAGAAAGCTGTGACGGACGCAGGGAGGAGGGGTCACACGGACGCACTCAAAGCGCTAGTGTGACTGCAGCCTTATACAGGAAAGAAGAAAGAATATTTAAAAGGATAAACTGTCCGACACTGACCAGTAAAAAATTGGTGGTGCTGCGAGCGTTTGGGAGACAGGATGATGTCAGCATGAGGAGGGGATTTTCCTGATCCGGTCAGCTCTATTGCTACAAAGGCCATAAATTATATTGTTAGAGTATTCTGTGATATTTCCATGATGTCCGTTATGCCCCTTTAACTCTAGCATAGCTGGGCCACTGTATCTCCACTTCTGTACAACCCATGAGCTCAAGTGGAAGGACCACAGTCTGGCCTTGTCCTATGATAACAAATGTTAACAAGTTGTGTCAAAATAATTTTTTTTTAAAAAGTGTTTTAAGCAGCAGCTTTGTCAGCTTTTCAAAAAAAAAGTGTACAATGCTGCTGCAATAACTCATATAGGATTATTCAAAGAGAATCAAAAAGACACCGGAGGTTCGGTGACTTTTTGTTCTCTTCAATTCGGTGCGATTTGGCGATCCCATTTCGGCGACCCTGCGGTGTATTCAGCAAGCACCACAGGGCTGTCGTAGTGCAGGGAAAAGCCGCCAAAAACCTGCCGAACACTCACCGCAAAACCCAAGCGAATGCACACCGAAACCGGAAAAAACATCTGGATTAACCCCGCCAAACACGCGGAGAAAACCGAGCTGGAGCCGATCAGAGCGCAGAGCAGCCGCCGGAAAAACCCAACACCGCAGAAGAATGGAGTGGGAAAAAAAACAAACCACGCTTGAATGTTTGAAAAGTGAAACACTGTTTGCAAACAAACTACTGAGCGAAAATGTCTGGAATTTACATTTGAGGTCCAATGAATGATAATAAAAAGGGCTGTTACAGAAAAAAGAAGAAACGTTTTAATTTTTTTAAAAAAAAAAAAAAAAAAAATAGGAAAAATGCTTAAAGAGACTTTTTACTGCTGAAAATTATAATCAACGGTTTATTAGATATTGAATTAAAACGGGAATATTTTTAACATTGAAGCCTATGGGATTCGCCTGACTAAACCTGTCGAAGCCACCGAATGGCAGGGCATTTTGGCAACTTTTCACTGCTTGTTTTTGTTCTCTGAATAGACGAAACTATGGGGATTTCACTGCCCTCGAACAGGCACTGAACAGGCACCGTATGTGCAGGCAATTCGCCAACATTTGGCGAACTGCCTGCTCTCTGGATAGCCGAATGGCCAGGAAAGGTAACCAAACGCTGAATTTCACTGTTCGGTTACCTTTCGCCAGCAATTCGGAGCTCTTTGAATAACACTGATATTCTCATTTCCCACGTTGGGAGCATGTGTGGAGGTGATGATGCAATGCGGAATTACGCACTGGTATTCTAAAACGTGACTTGGTATACCCATGGGAGGAGAGGCTGAGGTCTTTAAGGCCACTGTATCTCCCAATGTATATACCTCACAAGGCATGGGCGTTCCTAGAACATTTGGCACCCCCCAAACATGGCACAATGACGTCCGTTACCGAGTTAACCCCTACTGTAACAGAAGCAGGCCAGAAATTTGCCGCCATCTTGTTCCCTAGCAGCCATCTTGGACTGAGCTGAGATTCACATATTTGTAAATAGCGAATATTAGCTGACATAGAAAAGTTTGCATAGATTTCAGACATTCCAAAGATTTGCTGGCATAGCAATTAAATGGAGAATCTGGCTTGAACAAACAGTAGGTGTCAAGAACAGTGATTAAGAAACACCAAGGTCAGAGAGCCTCTGCCAAAGACAAAGACACTCCTTAGGACATCTGGGCTCTTATCTGGTTTGAAGTAAATAGGGCCTCTGTGGAGTGAGAGTGCCAGGAACTAGCCTACCTCTAAATTATCTAACTGTCCTAATTGTATTGGAAACTGCAGGTAATGGAATGTCTGTGTGTCCGAGATGAGGGGATGGCATATTTGCCCTGGGGAGGGCGAATCGCCCATGCGTGGGTTGTTGGGATGCACCTTTTACGTATTCATGTATAAGAATCGAAACCCATCCTGAGTTTGTCACTCAGTCTTTGCGATTTAATCCAGATTGAGACTTGACGTCAATAAAGAACACCTTTCCTGTCACTGACTCGTGTCCGGCTTGTCATTGTCCGCACTGTGCTGACCTTTCTCCCGACAGAACTAAGTGGAACTCCGGTAACACTATCTGCCCAGGATTTCCTATGGAAATCCCTTTGGTGGAGATAGGGGGGGTCCTTTGGCCCCCCATATCTCCTGATTGGTGGCAGCTCGAGAGCATGGCGTTTGCAATGATACCAAACATGACCAGGTTAAAAAAATATATATATATATTTTTAAATTTATTAATGCAGCAATATTGTTCACTTTTCAATTATAACGTGAACAATAGTGCTGTACGAACGAAATAAATTGTGTTTTTTTTAGCTAAAATCGTGTATTTTCTCAGAAATGGGAACCTGTACTGTATTTTTCTTTTTTTTTAACAAGTGGACCATAGATAACCGTAAAGGCACAGATGATAAAATGTTAAAAAATAACGTTACACGCTGCAGTGTAGAGTATTGAAACTTTATTGGAAATTCACATTTTCTGTTATAACATTCTGGCAGGACATGACATCTACATATAATAATGACATATTAGTAATCTGCTGAAAAAAAAGGATATATAATATATCTGGGTCATATAATAAAACGTGACTTCAAATCACGTTTAAACATGATGAGCACAAAACAGTCAAAATGAACACAGGACACAGGTGAAATGACTCAGCAGTGAAGGGGTTAAACATGACGAGCACCAAATCGTGAAAAGGAACTCCACACACACACCGGGGGGGGGTGACATGGCTCCATCCACACAGACTTGCATTACCCCCTGGGAGACAAGAAAGCATACTTGGCATCAGTGCTCCCTCAATCCCTGCAGGGCTAGCACCACAGTGCCTGCTCTCTACCTCTCTCTCTCAGGAACCCAAATCCACCCCTTAACCTAATGACCCCATCCCCGCAGCAGAGCCCCCAAATCCTGCCTCTGAGCTGTGTCAGCACCTCTCACATCACCTTACTGCCCCCCCATTCCTACATCCCACTGTGACTCCCCTTGTGCCCCCTCCCCATTCCTGTAGTCGGCAATCCCCTTGTGCCCCATCACTGCTTCTCAGTACTGTGCGGCTGTACACCCCCCCACGTGTACATGCAGGCGGGGCACGTGATTTGTCACGTGTTGAAAGTCACCGCTCTGCAGTCTGCACGGCCTGACGCGTGCTAGTCACACACACATTCGAAGGCCGGGCGGGCCAGATCCGATGGTTGCATTGACCGGATCCGGCGCCTGCCTCGGCCTCAGTGTGTGGTAGTGGCAGGACAGCGGCTGCTTGCGCCACTACTTCCGGAATGCGACTGCCCCGTTACACCCCTATCAGTGGCCTCCACCTGGTACCTGGGGCAGACCGCCCCCCTCCCTAAGTACACCCTGCCACAGGTCACACAAAAGTGTCATTGGAAAGGCCAGAGACTATAAAGTGAATAATACCACTGCCAGGTGAGTACCTTCTCATTTCCCATGCCGGCAGCAAGTTCAGTGTTTTATACATAGTTATATTCATAATACGCCAAAGCAGAACTGAATTTTTTTTTCCCTTTGCAAAATGCAATAATAGTATACCCGTTTATATTTTCTTTTTAACAAGAATAGGCCATAGAATATATAACCACAAAAGTTTGGATGATAAACCATGGAAAGATACTGTTACGTCCTCAGCCCCCATGGCGCTACCTGTGGGTCTGGGCGCCCGGCGGCATCGCTGGCTGGCCGGTGCCAGGAGTTAGAGATGGCCGGTTGGCGTCTGAGGGGGCGTGGCTTGGCATGATGACACGGAGCCGCCGGCCTTAAGTACAGGGCACGAGTCTTTGCTCGTCGCCCTGACGTGGAGTAATTTCCCGCATTGCCAGCTGTCTCTGGAGACTGTTTCAGTGTATCTCTCAGGAATCAGTCCCAGACTAAGCCTGTGCCCGCACCTAATCCCTGGCAAACCTTTATTTATTTGCATTGCTTGTCATTAACCTGCTTATATTTGTATACAGGTTTCAGGATCCTCTCTGGCCGTTCATCTCCTATCGTGGTGCCTTCAGGTGTATGCCATGAAGCCTGTTTAAAAGAGGGATCCACCCTTCCATCAGGGCTTCAACATTAACGTTCTGGAAGTACAAGCAACCAGTCCAGTTCCTGAAGCTCTATGCTATTCTGAACCTGAACTCCTCCTGTGAACTTGGCAAGTGCACCCCTGCTTTCAACCATCCTCGCTGGCAAGTGCACCCCTGCTTTCAACCATCCTCGCTGGCAAGTGCACCCCTGCTTTCAACCATCCTCGCTGGCAAGTGCACCCCTGCTTTCAACCATCCTCGCTGGCAAGTGCACCCCTGCTTCCAACCATCCTCGCTTCCAAGTGCACCCCACTCAAGACTCCTTGCTGGCAAGTTAAACCCTGCTTTCCAGCAAACCCTGGAACCAGCATACAGTCTATTACTTGCTTCGTATAGACTCTGGTCCGTTTATTTCCTGTTGTGTTTATGCTTTAAATAAACCTTTTTATGCCTGGTAACCTACGCGACTCCTCCAATCACTGCACCATGGGCTCACCTCACCAACCGTCGCACTCCATTCCTGACAGTATCTTGCATTTCGTTGACGATCGTTTGCTTGTATGAGGACCTTGCTTTAGTTGATTGACCCGGTTTTCCCACTGACGATTCTTACGCTTAAACCCTGTGTGTATGTTTGTGTTTTCATGCATATGTTGTGCCGCATCTGCCCTGCAGGTTGCTAGTTTCATCAACTGCTCGATCTGCCTAACGAGTACCGGACCTCGCTCTGCATTACCATGTATCGTCTCAGTATGTGGGCCTGTCCTTCATGTCACTAGAGCAATCAACAATTCTAGTTGCTTGTATAACATCTGGTCTGTTTCTAAAAGTATATTGCACGATCTATGTTTTGTAGGCCTGCTCTGCAGGTTCCTAAACCTAACAATCTTGCAAGTTAACACCAAGTCGCAGTACAAAAGCATAATCTCTGATTGTAGGCCTGCCCTGCAAATTGCCGAATGCAGTGAGTATTTACTCGTATATGAGTATTACCTCTTATCAATCCCGTACGTACCACAATCGTTACTGGTACCGATCTGAAACCTACCACTAATCACGCTTTTGATGTACAAGTCTCAAATCACTGTATCCATTTGAATATACTGTAGTTAATGTGTTTTTGTTCACGAAACCAATTGAGGCTGAGTGGTATCTAGGGTTTTGTATTACCTCCCTGGCTTGGGATTATAGGTATTAGTCTTTTCTGCCTTTAATTTCATATCAGAGAAATCTGTCCATAAAGATCCTCACAACGCTGATCTGGGGTGAGCGCCATAGCGCACGTTACAGATACATACCTACTCTGCAAATGATTGAAATCCATACGTAATTTTACATTCAGGGTTATTCAAAGAGCTCCAAATTGTGGCCGAAAGGTAACCGAATGCTGAAATTCAGCGTACGGTTACCTTTCCTGGCCATTCGGCCAGAGAGCAGGCAGTTCGCCAAATGTTGGCGAATTGCCTGTTCGAGGGCAGTGAAATCCCCCATCGAGAAGCAATGCTTCGTCTATTCAGAGAACACAAAACAGCTGAGAAAGGTTGCCGAAACACCCTGCCATTCGGTGGTCTCATTTGACAGGTTTATTCAGGAGAATCCTATAGGCTTCAATGTTAAAAATATTCCAGTTTTAAATCAATATCTAATAAACCGTTTATTATATTCTGCAGTAAAAAAGTCTCTTTATTTAGATTTTTAGGATATTTTAAGCATTTTTCTGGGTTTTTTTTTTTTTTTTTTTTAGCGAAAGATTTTTTTTAAAATAGTTTTTCTTTTTTCTGTAACAACAGCCCTTATTGGATCTTTTTATATGTAAATTTCAAACAGCGTTTCACTTTTCAAGCGTACGTTTCCCCCCCACTCCTTTGTCTGCGGTGTCAGGTTTTTCCGGCGGCTGCTCGGCTCCTTCGGGTTTTTTGCGGGTTTCGGTGTGCATTCGCTGGTGTTTGTCGGTTTTGTGGTGGCCTTTCCCTGCATTACGGCGGCCCTGTGGTGCTTGCTGAATACACCGCAGGGTGGCCGAAATGGGATCGCCAAATCGCACCGACTTGAAGAGAACGAAGTCACCGAACAAGCGGTGGCTTTTCGATTCTCTTTGAATAACCCTGATTGTTTTATACATTTTTTTTTTTTCATAGCATTCTGACGTGACTCGACAAAAACGCACAGTAGTAATGGCAATATATTTTGAATTGGAGTCTGCTAAAAAAAAAAAAAAAAAGGATAAAATTTGTCTGGGTCCTACAATAAAACATGACTTCAAATCGTGATGAGCTCAACACACACACACACACAGGGGTGAAACCAATGCCTCAGCAGCGAGCGATTTCATCCTGCGTTGGTTCTTTCAACAAACATATGAGCAGACATATACAATGTCAATACGGCCGTCACCCCTCTGGGAAATAAGATTTTATTGCAGTTTTAAAACACACCAATGCTTTTTCCATGACATTTCATCCTGGCCCTTTTTCTGTATTAAAAGGATAGATGGTGCAAAACGGAAAAATAGAAAATTAGAGCTTCAAAATATAAATCTTTTTTTTTGGACAGAATTTGACAGGGAATCCTAAGAGGGTATTCAGAGAGCACTGACATGTCGGTGATATTTCGGTGCCCTCTCATTTGCCACACTTCAGAGAGTTAAATTCGCCGACCCTGCAGTGAATTCAGCAAGCTGCAATTTGTGTACGTATCTCAGAGACAAATGCTAGAAATCAGTGATTAAGTACATATAGGGTCACAGTGCCCTGTGCCCCACCCCCAGGACATGCAGTGTGTGAGTGACACCTTGACTAGCAGATCTATCACTGGGACAGCTGTGGTGTTGGAACTGGTTCCTCGTCGAGACCTGTTCCAAGCAGCACCAGAGAACCAAGACCACATCAGCCTGGGAACAAACACATCAGTCAGGGACCACTGCCAGTCCAGACACACCCCTCAGGGCTTAATGTCATGGTTGTCCCGCCTTCCCTGTGACATCATACCTGGGAAATAGGCACGATAGAAAACAGATACTAGGGTGACTCCACCCTGTTCAGCTGCTTTTCCGTCCTCTCCGTGTCCAGCCAATCACGATAGAACGGCGCGCTTCCTGGCTGGATGTGGTTGCTGCTTTGCCACGCCCATGACATTGAAGGGGACTTCACCGTTAGGCATGGCCGTGTGACTGACGCAAGCTTCGGCCAATGGGGCGCGATGATGTGCCGTGAGGGCAGTCGGAGTCGAGTGGTTTTCCGCCCGCTGTCACAGGTGAACACGGAGGAGCTGTGCTCTGCGCTGGGGAATGTGAGCCGATTGCACCGGTGATGTAAGTAACAGCACCTGTGATGTGCAGCACGCTTCAGCCACCGGGTGCGGGTATAGGATGGTGGGGGTCAGCTCTCCTGTCACCCGAGTGGATCAGTTAAGAGTTAACTCCTCCAGGCTGCTGGTATGTCTGGCAATGACACAGGACATACTTGAAAACGAGAGAAATCTCAATGTACCCTTCCTGGTAAAATCCTAAATAAATAAATAAATAAATGAAAGGGTTAATCAGCCAGCTGTGGCCTGTATGACGTGTATTCTTTAGGGGAGGGGTCGGCAACCTTTGCCCTCCATGCGTTTTGGAACTACATCTCCCTTGATGCTAAACACTCATCAGTTTAGCAAAGCCTCATGGGAGACGAAGTTCCATAACTTCTGCAGGCCAGGTTTGGGTTTCATATGGCGGCCCTGGTCATAACCTGGACACATACCGTGTGTCTGGCAGTGACTATTTCTACTTTACCTCCTGGGGCAGTATCCTAAGCATAGAGCAGTTACTATAGCAACAGCCGAGTCAGGTCTGGCAGGGTGCTCTACATATAGACAGCAGTCCACCCGATTTCCTTCAGGGGCCAGATCGGAAAACACCTGGCAAAGTAGTTCCTTCTCTATTTTTGCAGGGAGCACGGTGGTCCCATTCAGCCCACTCACTGCAAAGTGTCCCCCTATTCTCCTTCATGTTTTCGTCATACGCGCATGTTTTGAAGTCTATGGCTGCAAACGCGCTGTGATACGCCCCAAAGAAGCTACTGTACTTAGGAACGCGCTGTAAAACGCCCAAAGCGCTGTAAAACTCCCAGGTGTGAACCATACCCATAGGAAATAATGGGATTTCAGTGTTTGAGCGTTTTTACAGTGCGTAGGAACGCGCTGTAAAATGCCCAAGTGTGAACCAGGCCTCAGTGGGTCGGTGGATCTGCGCAGCTCCTGAATAGGACCCTTGTTTCCTCCTTTACAGGTTTGTCAAATGTTGTTCAATGTATTGTAACCCTGTCTACATTGTGTCCATTGTTCAGCGCTGCGGAATATGCTGGCGCTATATAAAGAATGATAGCTGAGTCTGCAATATCCCGAGGGTTCTAGAACTATTAGGATTAACCTCTCGTAGGCAGAAAATGGCTTAAATTGCTAAAATGTCTCTTTTACTGGACTGAAACTTGTAAAAACCTGTTTTCCAGGTTTGATCTCAGCAAAATACATATAAATTAGGGATTTGACATTTTCTCGGTTTATTCAGAGAAAGAAGATATTTCCCTATGGGTTTACTTTCTAAGATTGCGGAGAAAGCCAGGAGACAAAGGCTCAATTAAAGTGTATCTGACCCACGTCAGAGCAACTTAAAGGAACGCTCATTATTATGCGCCAACACATTCCACAGCGCTGTACAAGGTGCAATGGGAAAAGACAGGATAATTCTACAATACATACAGGAAGCAGGTCAGTATTACTGCCTGCAGATACATGAGGACGTGCGGGCCCTATTCCCGTGGGAATTTACAATCTAGATGGGTGAGAAACTGGAGGGGAGGGAGTGCAGTGATAAGATTTTAATATAAGAAAAAAATACCCATAGTATATGCAAACCTCACACTGCTCAGAACGTGCGTGTTCCCTGTATGCAGGTCCTGTAGTGCCTGCACAGAGTGATCGATTGGAGCTGTTTGTGCCTGCGCAGAACCGATCCATCAGCTGCTCTGCTAAAGACATTCTCTATCGAGGCTGTGGTGTCAGCACATACCAGTAACTGATCTGGTGACCTGCAGCCAGGAAATACAAACTCCTCTCCTTCACAACGTGTTTCCTGCCAAAGCATGCCGGAGGGAGGACGCTCCACACAGCCAGACTATGTTAAAGAGAGAAAGTGGTCAGGAGATGCAGAATGTCCCTTTTGACGCTGCCAGGCATGCTATGCCATCCTAGCGGAGGATGGTCCTGCATGCCTAGTGATGGCATAATGCACTCCGCAGCTCTTCAGCTACTCCCCCACCTGTTCCCTCTCCATATGAGCAATCGCCGCATTTCGCTACCAACGAGCTGCTCTCATTCAGGCAAGTCCTGCCTGCAGACAATTGCGCCTGATTTGTAGACCAGCTGAAACTGGCATCACCATTAATAGCCACTGTCACAGTGCTGCATGATCAACTATACCACGTGGCCCACAGAGGACTAGCATGGTACGCCCGGTGCCAGAACTGGGTAAGCAGAGTCTACAATATGTCTTCGAGGGAGCGGCTCACCACATTTAAGGACCAATGCAATATCCACCCTGATAGGACATCGCAGTAAAAGGGAACCAGCGTGCCATAGGTTCACTAAGGTGGAAGTGACGAACCTAGAGGCACAGGGAGACATGACATCATATGATCATGCTACACAGGACACAAATGACTTGTATTTGTTCCAGACAATACCTGCTTTGAGCTGAGCTGAGCTCTCTGTAGCAAACATTGTCATTTTTTAAAAAACAAATTTGTAATATTTGTTGTAAATCGATACAATGTATTTAAAGATGGCAGGCATTATCCAGCCCAGCGTGTCCACTCACACCATTTTTCGGGGATGCACCGGAATTTCGGCCACGGATAGATATCTGCCGATTAATGGGGTTTTCGGTTTCGGCCCGAAAGCAAAACACCAGCTGAAAAGGTCCGCTGAAAATTGCTGATCCCAGCTGACACTGAGCAAGCACGCTTTCAATGCTGTTTAGCAGGAGATAATTGTAATTGGAAAGGGGCAGGAGCTGCTACACATTTATTTCTGCACACAAAGTGTGGATCATGCAGTTAACCCTATCAGGGCAAGCAGTAACCTCTTGCCTCTCAGTGACAAGGAACAAGTGATTTATCACTGACTTCCTGCCACCAACAGTTTCTGCAGCGCTTTACAATAACCAAAGGGAACAAGATACAGATAAATGGACATAGGATGGAAACAAGAGGTGTAGAGGGCCCTGCTCATAGGAGCTTACATCCATGCCTCCAAAAAGTTAATGGAACTTATTACACATTCATTTTGCAATGGTTTGTCTTTTCCTTTGCATCTTTAAGGCCCCTTTTTATAGTGCTTTGTTTTTCTGCACTTTAAAAAAATAATAGATTAAGAGAAACAGACTGATGTTTAGGCTCCATCTGAGCCATTATAGATGATGGATATATATCTACTCATTTAAGTTGTGATGGAGGGAAAAATATTTTGATTAAAAGCCTCCACACAACAAATAATAAACTTTATAGTTGCAGAAGACCTTTACACATCCCAGCAATTCAGAGTTCTCTGAATTGCTGGGATGTGCAACTATAAAGTGCAACTATAAAGTGTGTGTGTCAGTGTCCAAAAATTTTACACATGAAGGTATCCACTAGATGCAAAATAACTCCACCAAAATAGGACAAAATATCTTAAAATTTTTAATGTGGATTCATTCAAATTCATGATATTAATTTAATAAAGTCTAGTATTAATACAGTTATACAAAAAAACTATCTAAAAATAAATTGTAGGGGGAAAAAGTCATTTTCGGTTTCATTTCGGAGCATCACTAATCTATTACACACACCAGACACATGTATACACAGTATGTGTGTGTATATATAGAAAGTCATTTTCAGGTTTTAGGCCAAGCTCATCGTCCATTTTCGGTATCGGTTTCAGTCCCAAATTTTCATTTCGGTGCATGGCGTTTTTACCTTCTCTCAGTGGTGACATCAGACACCTTCCCCCATGTCTTAGGCTGTTGATCTTGAAATGTTCTGACAAAAAAATGCAACCGGTCTTGTTTTCTATAAATTTCGTGGAAGCTTTGTATGATTTTAGTGGAATTTCATGCATATTTTGGGGTGCTGTCAGAAATCATTAGTAGCAAACCCCTGCATTATCTCTTGGCTGTCAGTCTCACATTGACTCTTAGATTTCATTAGTGGATCGTTGCTTCGGCCGCGTCCTCAGTTTCTCTTGCTTTGTCTGCCAGACTTGTTTTGTTTGTTGTGTTCTACCCTATGGCTCCTATGTTAGCCTGTGAGGGCAATCTGTGTTTCACACACTGCTGACAGATTTGTTCAACCTTTTTTATATCGTTTCACGGCTGGCACTAGGCAAGTGCACGGCACAACATTTCGGCTTCAGAAATTTCAAATTTAGACCAATCTGATACTGGTTTAGAAAATTGGGAGCTGCACTTTTTACCACTATACTCCCCGCTATACGTCTTTCTATAGCACCATACCAGAAGCTATTTAGGATTAGGGCATCTTCTTTAACCACAGCAGTATACAGGAGGGGCAGCTTATAGTTTGTACCCCATTAACAAGTAACACCCAGTCTGTAAGTGTGAACTCCAGTAACTGCCCCAGGACGTACTTGAAAACGAGAGAAATCTCAATGTATCCTTCCTGGTAAAATCCTTTCTCAAAAAAAAAAAACAACTGAGTCTGTAGGAGACTGACAAAGGTGAAGGTGTATATGCACAGATGCATGTGTTTTAAAGCTCTTGTGTTTAAAGCTCTTGAGTAGGGTGGATCCTCTTTTCCTATCGTTCTTTTGTGCGTCAAACTTATTTGATTTTTGGTCTGTGTTGTAAAGCGCTGCAGAATATGTTGGCACTTCATGAATAAGTGAAGTCTTAGGCCAGTGTCAGACGAGCACGCTATGTGTACCCATGCCGACGTGCCTTCTGACGCCCATTGTGACGTTTCGACAGGGCTGGCCACACGCTGTAACGCACGCACGAATTGCACCCGCTACAGCAGACGTGCTGAAAAGCCTCCCCGTCGAAATGCTACGACACGCGTTTGGGGCTGCAAAACGCGATACTTCATAGTGCACTCAGCGCTGCAAGGCTCAATCCTCCTAACTGCACTCAGCGAGGTGGCCAGACGGACGTCTGAGTGGGAGGAACGTCCACTCTCCAGACGTTCCTTCTGCTCTGAAAACGCTCGTCTGACACTGGCCTCATTGGTGAGCGTGTGCTGACGCATACTGCATAGGGGTTAATACTGAGGGTAACGGTCTGTTTCTTTTCTGACTTCATAAATCACTTTATTTTTGTTTTTGAGATCTGATGGTTTGCTTTCATGCATGTTCTAGGATTTTGTATTTTGGGTAAATGTTTCTACTTCCGCTTTTGTAATTTTATCGTTTTGTGCTTGAAACAAGCTTTACTTTTGGTTCCACAGGAAGTTTCATGGTCAAGGTCACATGCCATTTAAAAGGTGGGCTGTTTTTGTAGTTGTTGTTGTTTTTTCTGAGTAATGGAATTGCTACGCTGCTGAACACAACAATATACACGAGTGTTATTTTAAGTTAAGTGGTAATGATTACGTGAGAAGATTGCAATCCCCCTGCACATCTCCAGTGCAATTTTGAGGAAAAGTCCTATGCTATGGAGGATGATTATATTATCCTTTTTATATAGTATCACAAATTTCGCAGCACTTTGCAAGATCAGTGTACAGGGGGTTGATACATTGGAATCCTTTGGCCCCCACATCGAAAAACTCTCATCTAAACTTTACCCCAAACTAGGTGCCCTGTACAGAAACAAATCCTGCCTGAGCCCCGCGATAAGAAAGCAGATAGTACAACAAATGCTTATGTCGGCTATTGAATACGGAGATGTAGTGTACGCAGCCGCCCCGCAAACACACCTCCAGAAACTTACTTCATTGTATAACTCATTCTGCCGCTTTGTGCTACAGTGTAACTACATGACCCACCTCTGTGACTTGTTAAAAGAGCTAAACTGGCCGTCGCTGCAATCTAAACGCACCCTTCACCTTTTCAACCTGGTGTTTAAGAGCTTTTTCTGGGAAGCTGTCACCCTACCTGAATAGACTGCTTCCCTCAGCAGTTCCCTCTTCCTATAACCTCAGATCCAGGACCAGGCTCGATCCTCCTTTTTCCTACCGAGCACCTCAATTATGGAATAACCTCCCAGACGCCATCAAATCTTCCCCCAGTCTTAAGTCACTTAAAATCTCCCTATTAACATACCTCAGTACAGAATGCACCTGTAAACATGTAACATAGTGAATATATTTATTTTCTGTTAATCTGTATATTTGTGCAATTTCTTTTTAATATTTTGTATTTCTGTAACACTGTCTGTAACAAGTCCAATGTTTTTAAACCCAGGACATACTTGAAAACGAGAGAAATCTCAATGTATCCTTACTGGTAAAATACTTTATATATAAATAAATACCACACATGATTCAGCCTGATTCAGGTCATATCTATCATGGTATTCGTGGTATTCTAAAGTACAAGTATTTTGTGAGGTAGGCGCATCCATATCGTTCGGTGTCTTGCCCAAGGACACTCACCGGTGGCGTCTTCTGAGTGGGATCGAGTCAGCTTTCCATGATTGTAGATCAGTGACCTGGTGGTTTGGTTGAACCCGCTTCTCGTAAAGTCGAGACTTCTCCACAGTTTTATTGGAGGGATGTGCTGAACGGGGTTTTGACTTGCTTCTCCACTGTCAAAGGGTAGAGATGTCACCACTGGACTCCACAGCCGATATTGTGTGGTAGGCAAGTATGTATCGTTAGGTGTCTTGCCCAAGGACACTTACTGAAGAGGTGCTCTGGCCAGGATTCGAACCTGGGTCTCCATGGTTATAAAGCCGTGATGTTACGTCTACTCCATCCAGCCGTTACATCTAAGTCTTTATACCTGCTGTGCCCAAAACAACTTTTGGTTTATTTGCTAGAGCGTTAAATCTCTTTCATGGGCAAGCCTTTTCGCTAAAACAATTTTAGGTCGGAAAACCCTAAAACTTTTTCCTATCTGACATTTTCAGCTGACATTCAGTCAGTGCTGCTGGCAGGGAGCTGGAGGACCTTCCTGTAGGACTGTTTTCCTTCTCACTCCTGGCAGACACTTGGCTGCTGATGTGCTGTTATTTCAAAGGGCCAATCCCATAGAATTGACGCTGGAACGAGTTAACCCTTTCATGCCCATGGAATGAAAAATAAAAATGACTTATTTGCATAAATCTAGATCTAAAGGTGTGTGTGTGTGTGTGTGTGTACACGTACACAATTAAAATGTGGTTTCAGATTAAAACCACTGGGCCTGAAGGGATAAATCGTGGCTCATAATATCTGATTAGGGGATGCTACTGCGGGGATTACGAATCAGGTAATCACCAAATACACCCCAGCCCGCTCCCTAAGGTCAAACAGTGACCTGCGCCTAGCTTCTCCCCGCATCACCTCTTCCCATGATAGACTGCAGGATTTCTCACGCGCAGCCCCCACTCTCTGGAACGCTCTCCCTCGTACTGTCAGACTTTCCCCTAACTTCTCTTCCTTCAAACGCTCCCTGAAAACATTCCTATTTAGGGAAGCCTACCACCCAACTCACTGACGCAACCATCAATCACTCTCACCTTACAGTCCTCTCCTCCTGTTTCCAACCCCAACCCTCCCAGATTGTGAGTTCCTACGGGAATAGGGCCCTCATCTCCTCCTGTACTGTTTGTCAAATGTTGTTCAATGTATTGTAACCCTGTCTATACTGTGCTTATTGTACAGCGCTGCGGAATATGCTGGCGCTTTATAAATAAAGAATAATAATAATAATAATAATAATAATAATCAGTGATTTCGAAATTGTAGACTGAGAATTAATGCTACGGTTTACGGAGCACAGATCCTTTTTTAAGGAAATACTAGATCCTCGTTGTCACAAGCAGTCTGAGTAATTCTAATGATCTTGAGTTGCACCCCGCCCCCCCGATTTGTAATCCTAAACTCATGCAAAACCACAACATTCTCTTTTGATGCGATCGTGCTGTCACGCAATCGCTGATCTTTTCTAAAGCCAGATTACTCTTTACTGGAGTCACTTTTATAAAATGTGTATTTTTGGTTTTGCAGATTCACTACAGATAACTGTCTTGGTGACAAAGAAACAATCCTAAAATGAGCCAGTGGGCAGCGATCCTCAGAATGACTGGTCAACACCAGGAGAAAGTCTTGAGTCTTTACAGTGACCACTCCCTGCCCATGGAAGTGCGGCAGTACCTGGCACCATGGATCGAATCACTGGACTGGTGAGGGAATCGACACAACTGGGTTCAGCAAATGAAGCCGCCAAAAGCATAGCCTTGTGTACCTACTTGCCGGTGTGCAGCAATGCGACTCCTATTCTGTACCTTCATTCATGGTTTCAGATGCCTACATATTCAATAATGGTGGGGGGGGGGGTCGTCATTTAAAACCCTTATCCCCCATTGAATTGGTTCAAATTCGAATAACGAATGACTAATTATATATTTTGTGGTTTGTTGTGATTAATGTGCATATATCTTTCTTGGATTTAGCAAACGAGAAATCTGAGCGTTCAGGCAGAATCCAAAGCAGGAGCTTCTAAGAGAACCATGATGCTACAATGTTTCTGGTACCATACTAGAGCCTTTTTCTAGTTTGGAAGCCAAGACTTTAAAGTGTCACTTCTCAATAAAGCCTCTGATTTGGATTCTAAGTGCACAGTCCATTATTGCCTGGCTGGTCCATGTGACACCTGGCTTTAGGAATCCTTCAATGAGGTCACATTGTTTGTCTTCTCCTTTCATTTGTTTTTTGTCTTGGATATAGTCGTCTTCGATACTTGGATTAAATGTTGCACTTTGAGATCTGTAACTGTAATGTTTTTTGATCTTTCCTGTATCTGCTGATTTAGGAGACAGGCAGTCAGAGAACGCTCAATGGCCGACTTAATGTTTCAGAATTTCCTGGAGCATCTAGACAAGCAATGCAGCCGATTTACCCAGGAAAATATGATACTAGAGAGCCTCAGGTTCCGCACAATGAAGCAAAATATGCAGGTGACCGCAATCACATAATAATCCTCTGTCTGGGGAATGCACTTAGACAATGCAGCATCCTTCATCTGTCTTTATAACACCTTTTTTTTTTTTTTTTTTTAAATACTATACACAGTTTGAGGTTACATTTGGGGGACACTCTGCAAATTGTGACCACTTAAGGGGTTATTCACAAAGCGGAAAATTTCTCACGGAATTGCACTTAATGGTGAATTTCACCAAGGGCTGCAATTTCCAGGCAGTTTTCACTAAGCTGTCAATTCGCCAAATATAGGTGAATTGACAGTGAAATACGGTGCAGATCGGTGATCTTCGGCAGCAGCGAAAATTTTCCGATAGAGAATTAATGGATAATCTATTCACAGAACGCCGAACTGCACCAAAATATTGGCGAAATTTCCTGATTTTCATTGATTCAGTTTGGTAGGTTTAAACAGGAGAATCCCATAGGTTTCAATATAAAAAAAATATCATTTAAATTTAAAGCCGTTCTTATTCTTTTCATTTTCAGGTAAACCTCTTTCTATTATTTGCATTTTTTTTTTTACACATTTTTTGTTTTATTTTGTTCTGCAGTTCGGCGACTCCATCTTCGATGCAGTACGTTGACCCTGTGGTGAATAGTGAATTCACCGAATGGTTGGCGAAATGGAATCACCAAAGAACTGAAATTTCGGTGCTTTGTGAATAACCAATTTATTATCTGACGGGTCACACTGCTGAGAGCACCCTGCTACCTCTCCCCCCTTTTAAGGGACATATGGAGAGCTGATTTAGTGATCCAAATGCAAGAACTTAGTCCTGGCCAAAACTACCAAAGCCTTCCTGCACTGAGAGACCCTGGATTGACTGGAGCACACAGCCGCCCCTGTGGTCACATGACCTGCTGGGCTGGAAGCATCTCATGTCCTCAGGGCTTAGAGGGAGTCAAAGCACTGGATTCAGATAAGCTTTTAAAGGGAACTAAAATTTTAACGCAGGATGCGCAGAGTGTGGGGTGATTTAGAAGGGGTTAATGTTCAACCCCTGTGTTTCCTACCCCTTCCTGTTTTATTCCTATAGAATCCCTTGGCGCTCTTTTGCAATCCTTACGTAAACTTAACCAGAGCTGGTGTAATCTTAGCAACTCCTTAGACCTTTAATGGCTCTGCAAGGTTTACACGGTGGTTCTCAGCCTTGTCTTCAGGTACCCCCAACAGGCCAGGTTTTAAGGATCACCTTGGGGGAAATGCAGACTGAATCCTGCAATCACTGAGCAGCAAATCATATCACCTGTGCTGTGCTTCAGATATCTGGAAAACCTGGCCTGTTAGGAGGACTTGAGGACAGGGTTGAAAACCCACTGCATTACAACAACTCTGTTTAAGTTGACACCAGGGTTTGAGTACAGCCCTAAGGGATTTTGGGTACATGGCAAAGTTTTTCAAAGTGTTATAGCCAGAAATGGGGTAAAATGCAGTCATTATTGTGTAAATATCTAATTTACAATTTCTGGATATGTTATTAAAACACTACATACATTTTCTATTCTCTAATAATCATTGATTCGATGTCTTCCTTTTAAGCGAGGGAACCAGATATCCATCTATGCAAAAGCTCCCATGACGTACCTTCCAAATGTTGTCCGTATTTTGCCAACATGATTACTAGCATCTGTATAGACTATTGGAAAAAAATTCTCTTTACCTAGGCGTCAAAATAAAGGTCTTCTGCAAAGACTGATGCGCTTGACTGTGACCATACAAAGGCCACAACACATACCTCTGCCTGTGAGCTCTGATCGCTGTCAGTTTGTCTCTGAACTTATTTCTTTTCTTTTTTTCTTAATATAAAATCAATCCTAAATTTGATATATTTACCTACTTTTTGAAATGAAAAGACACGTTTTATTATCATTGCAGATCATGTATCAAACTGATCCACAGCTACTGGCGGCACAAATCAAAGACGCTTTGTCGTTTGAGAAGCAGATATTGATGGAATTCCAAGAGGTGCAGGTATGCCGTAGTTCTATCACCTGGCTCTTCACTAAAGAATTGACCAGAGAATTAAAAATTTCAGTTCAATATGGTCAAGCTGAGATAAGGTGTTTTTGTTTTTAATATCTTTCATTTTATCACTTTGAATTGTTACAGTAAGTACAGAAATACAATGTTCTTGAAAACGAGAAATTTCAATGTATCCTTCCTGGTTAAATACTTTATAAATAAATAAATGATTTGCCAGTCTGTTGTCCCCCTCCCCCTCAAATCCCCCTACCTCCCCCCCTTCTAATCTTAATATGTTGGATCTTGATATGATATTCATTATTAGTTCCCTACAGTGACCGTTCACCGAATCTTTCTTCAAGTTATACAGCAGAAAGGATTGTACCAATGATTGGATTTGGTGTTTTGACTCTGAAACTTTAAGGACCTCTGTAGGCAGGGGCAGACTGAACATACTCAGGGCCCCCGGACCAAATAATGCAAGCCCCCCCCCCACCAGACTCAACCCATGACCCCACCCAAATCCCTCCTTTGCACCCCACCTCTACATTTTGCAGAGCCCAAACAAAAATGCAAGAAGTTTAAACAAGTGTAATCCAAATCCCCTGCCCAGCCCGTTTTAGCTAAAATGCTGAATGAAGTGGAAGAGTTTCCTCCACCCCATCCAGCGTCACCAGCAGCCAGAGATAATGGGTGCAGCCCAAGACATTGTGCTGTCTGGGTCCAAGAATGAAATGCTGTAAAAAAAAAAAAAAAAAAAAACACATCACACCTATGCATTTCACAGAGCTCCAGAGCTATAAAATTCATATATTGTATGGGGTGTATGAGCGTATCACAGAGCTGCACAGCAATAAACCTCACAGTAATGTGTGTGTATGGGCGTATCACAGAGCTCCACCGCAATAAAATGCACAGTAATATGTGGTGTGTATGAGCGTATCACAGAATCCACAGCAATAAAACTCTCATCCACACACTGCACATTACTGTGAGTTTTATTGCTGTGGAGCTCTGTGATGCACTCATACACACCACATATTATAAAGGTTATTCAGAAAGCATAGAATTATCAGTGAAATTTCAGTGCTTTCAAGTTCAGCGAGCTTCGGCGATTCCATTTTGCCTGCCCTGTGGCAAACTCAGTAACTTAAACCAATAAAAATGCAGTAAGATGTGTTTATTCTTTTTTTAAAGTTCCTTTTTTATTATATAAAGTCCTGAATAAAAATAAAAAAGGGGCAAATCTTGTAGGGGAAGGGATTATTCAAAGGAGACTAATTTGCCACCAAATTGCACCGAAAAGTGAATTTCCCTGTATGGTACAATGTCGTGGCCATTTGGCTATTCAGAAAGCAGGCAAATATTGATGAATTGCCACGAAGTGTGGCGCCTGTTTGGCGGCAGTGGAATCCCCATAGAGAAGCAATGGTTAAACGGCTTTTTTTTTTTTTTTAAATTCTGTAACAGACCTTTTTATTATTATTCATAGGATCTTGTATATTATTTCTAGCCATTTTTTTTTTTTTTTGGTTTCAACGCCTTTAGATCCTCCAGACCACACTGTAACTGGTTTCCTCGATGCTTTCCCTTCTGCGACCATTACCACGCACCCATACCTGCCTTCGGGTTCTTAAGGACAGCGGGGCTTTGCCACAACAAAGGCAATCGCACAATTTGAAACTTATACACTTGCATGTTTGACGGTTTTCTTAATGTTGTTTTTGGAGTGTTTCCGTCCTTCAGTTTCGAAAGCTACGCGTTGTTTTGATTTTTTTTCCTTGCTGTGTTCTATGCCGTTTATTGTTTTACATGCTTGTTCTCATCCAAAATGAATAAAAAATATTTAGAAAAACAAAAAACAAAGTGTATGTATATGTTGTAGTGGAGGACCAAAAGTGACATAAAAGGCCTCCACACTATAATAAGTGTGTTTAGATGTCATTTGTATATCCTACCCAGAATTCCTTGCTGCATATGGGGAATGTGGCACAGGAGCTCTGGGATGCAATTCATCGAATTGCTGTGATGTGCAAGTGGCTTCTGCAATAATAAACACACTTATTATAGTGTGGAGGCCTTTTATCTCACTTTTTGTCCTCCACTACAAAATATATATATATATATATATATATTATATATATTTTTACATAGCCATACCCCTGTTCGGTGGCTGATCTGCGGTCTGGTTGGCTGCGTTCGGCGGAGTCTATTTTTCTTAGGGGGGGCTATAGTTTATATGGGCAACTGACCCTGGAGTCACCTTATCTGGCAGGTGGATCTGCCTGTCACTGCACAAAAACACTATCACCCTGCACCTACACATGTATTACACCCCCTGACACTGCACTTAAGTGTGAGTGTGCAGTGTCAGGGGGTGTGACACATGTGTATCACCCCCCCAGCACTGCACACTCACACAAAACACTCTCACATTGCACTTTTGTGTAATCACCCCCTGACACTACACTCTCCCAAAATGCTCACTGCACTCTCACAATCCCCCCCAGAAGACACTCACTCTGCACTCACACAAAACACTCACTCTGCACTCACAACCCCCCACTCACACAAAACACTCACTATGCACTCACAACCCCCCCCTCACACAAAACACGTACTCTGCACTCACAACCCCCCACTCACACAAAACACTCACTCTGTTTTGTGGGGGGGGGGGTTGCGAGTGCAATCTCACAACACACACACCCCCCCCCCTCCACTTTCCCATTGATGTCTGCTGGAGGGGCTCTGTTCACCTCCCTCCTCACTGCTCTTCCTCCAGCGCGGGGACAGGAAGTGCAGGAGGATGGGGAGGAGTCAGTTGGCAGACTGCCTGCAGACAGAGACCGTCTGATGCTTTGTGGTTCATGGAAGCACAGACCACATTGCTGAATGGACCACCACTAGGCTGGGCCTGGGCCCTCCCACGCCCAGGCCCTCGGTCCAGGTCCGATCCGGCCGAGTGCTCAGTCCACCCCTGTCTGTAGGATTTTTTATACTAACGCCTTGCTTTGTACAAGAAGTGTGGGTTTTCATTTGTATCTAAAGATGAGCAAAGCCAAGGTCTGAGAGTTCCTGAGCATAAACTACAGGATTATTGACCTGCTCTAGGGTGGGTCCCTGCTCAGGTCTCACAAGGATTTAGCTCGATGTGCCATTGCAAAGGAGACTAGTGTCAACCAGAAAGGGTGTCCAGAGCTGAAATGCCACCGTAGGGCAGACCGCTTATGCTGTTTCCCATTGTCAGTACTCTCATAAACTTTGTTTTTGCTCACTACAAGTGTTTGGGGCAATCCACACGTGGAGCCCGTGCTCGAGGTACCTAGAGGAGTATCGACTATACCATCCTGACGAGACCAAAGCGATCTTTGGGGGTTGCTGCATCTCTCGTGCAGAGAGGACTTCCTTGGCATTTCAGTACTGGCCACCCTTTCTGGGTGATCCGTCTGATTTGCATACACCATAGCCTTCTCTTTAATGGCAACATCGGGCTAAAGCCTTGAGACCTGAGCAGGGATCCAACCATAGGGCAGCCCCCTTATTCTTTTGCCCATTTTCAGTGCTCTCATAAACTTTTACCTTTGCTCCTTTTTGTTTTCCTCAGTTGATGGGAAAAACATCTATAAACCTGCCTTTTGCTCTTTCCGGGCACTATCATGTGTCTGCCGCTAATATGGGGACCCTAACGGGGGAAAACCTGTGCCTGCAGGTTTCCCCTTTAGCGGGGACCTTTTTAACACCCTATCACAGGGCATGTGCTGATTTAGCAGCCTGACCCGTAATGCAAGGTCGCGAGTGTCCCCTCCTAGAGTCCATAGGACTACATAAATGTTTGTGCTGCCGGGCCACGTGGCCTGCACGAGCTCGCTCTCGTGAAATCGTGCAGTGCAGCGAAGATAGACTATTTGTCCCCAGTCTCACTCTGCTCACGGCGGCCTGAAGCATCAGATTGGCCCCTGTTCGCACTGCAGGATGATTTTTTTTTGGGGGGTGGGGGTCAGCTGGTGATAACTGATTCTATTCTATTTGAATTCGTTAGCACCAGGTCTAAGCTGGTGCAAACTTTTTAGTTCACCTCAACAGTGCGTAATTAGCGTTAGGACTTTGATCCCAACGCTAATTACTCTTTGCGCTCCCCATCTTAAGTATAAGAGCGCAAAGTACAGTAAGCTTGTGGTAGAAAATGCTATTACCGATGCGCTAACGGGTTTTTTAATCCGTTAGCATTTGGGATGTGATGGGTTAACACATGCCGTCCATAATGCTCACGTGTGTGAGCGCTAGCGTTAAGGAGGTGATGGGGCCCTCCATGTTTTGAACCTCTGTTCCTCCAAATGGACGGTTGTTACAGTTCCTGAGAGCAAATCTTAATTATCATTAGTCAATGGGGGTTTTTTTTTTTTTGTTTTTTTTTCTTCTTCCCCTCCCAGCCCACCAGGGGCTTATTGGGCACATGTTCTTGGTTGGTCCCAATCCTGAGTATAAGGGAACTCGGGTTGATGGCAGAAGACCATGCCCTGCTGTAAGTTGCCTCCTGGGCCTGACTACTGATTTAGTAGCTGCTGTGGACAACTCTACATCCATGTATTTCTCCGGCATAATAAGCTCGCCTTTCTTACGCATATTCCACGGGAGGAAGGTAATGGTGCTCGCAGCAACCATTTCTGTGGCCCTTCAGCGACACATTGCCGAACTCAATCACATACACTCACCAGTAACAGACCATTTATAATTCCACTGACATGCTGACTCCTTTGTCGGAGAAGTGGAAATCATCGATTGGCAACAAAAACCCTAAACTGTCAGTTTCTAATTAAGCTTTCCTAATGAGAAAACCTTTTAAAGTCACCGGTCACTGCTTTAATATCTTAATTTGAAAGAGAGTGTTAGATGGCGGCGTCACCAGTCACGTTGTTCTGTAATATTTCTGAAAAAGTGGTACATCCTACTTGAGTTTATTACCTTTTTGGAAGGTGCGGAGAGATGGTTTGAGTGATTTGGCAGCTCCACACTTTTCATTATACATACGCTTTTGGATTAAGTAAAGATTGTGTTTTACACAAATGAATGTATTTTTGTGAAGATTGTTTTTTTTTTTTCTTCTTCTACCTCGCTCTCCTCATTCTTGCAGTCTCAAACAGGCCAGACAGCGCAGGTTTCCATGCTCAATGGGCAGCAATTTGAAATTGAGCAGCGAGTCAATAAAGTGACGGAGAAGGTGCAGGTGAGTAACTCTTAATGGTTACAGACTGAAATCTTTTAGAGATTCGTATTACTGACACGGTCACATAAAATTACATTCTTCCGTGTATATAAAATCACACCTGTGTAAAAAGTATCTCCCCCCCCCCCCCCCCACAGTCAATCTGGTAAATAAATCAAATGTCTGCCTTTGTATTTTGAATACACTATAGTGTTGGTTTCTATTGTAAACCCATTGTGGTGATACAAAAACAAATCCAATGGTTTCCACGAGGAAAGTCCACAATTTCAATGGAAAAGGGACAAAGGAGACTCGCTGGAGATGAAATGGTGGAGAATTGTGAAGGAATTACAGATATTATGCCAAGATATCTCCTTTTGCTTTTCCTTTCAACTTGCTTTGACCGGCTCTAAACTATTTTGGCTTCTTAAAATTTGTAATCCCCTCCATTTCGCCACATTTTTGTACAAACCCCCCCCCCATGGCAGAAATGTCAAAATCTGGCCTCCAATGCTGCAAAAGTACATCACCCATGATTCTCTGGCCGTGTATTGCAATCAAAGGTTTCTGGAACTTGTAGGCCCTCTGGAGTTTCACATCCCTGCCCTCTGCTTTGTAAAGGGGGAACCCCCCCCCCCCCACAAACATGTATTGGGTTGTGATGGCAGTGAGCCCTGGATTTTGTAGTATTATAGTTAAACCATTCATACTAAGGTAGAAATGATTCTTGATGGATGGTTTGAAAATAGGGAATTGTCAGTCATAACTAAGTGTTCCTGGGGAAACTGAAATCAATAGCAGAAAATGATTTGTTTTAATCCTGTGACACACCGACCGCTATTGTGTGCGGTGCTGTACGCTGTGAGGCGGGGAGACGGCAGCTGGTGGGCGAGGCTGATTCCTTAGAGGGGGAGTTAACTGAATTCCCACCAATCGGCTCGCTTGTATGATCAGCTCGTCTTTTGCGCTGTGACACACCTATTCCTATACATTTTCTAATTGGTTTAAATTCAATATTTTTATTTTAGGTGAAATTACTGCCTCTGCGTGCCATGCTCCTCCCCTTCTTTCCCAGACTTCTAAAAATGCAGAAGTCCCTACAGCATTCCTAAGCAATCTGCGCACGTAAACAGCTTGTGTTGCGCAAATTGTGCACAAAAACTATGCAAATTACAAGCAATGCACAAGTTCCCCAGCACCTTCTTAGAAGGGTGGATAGTTAGTTACAAGTATTTATAAAGCACCAACAAATTCCTTGGCGCTGTACAATGGGAGAGACAGGATAACAAATATACATACACGTTACACACACGGAGCAGAATGAGGGAGGACCCTTCTCGAGAGTTTACAATCTAAGAGGAGAGGGGTGACCCATTAGGTGAGGGTGAATAGGGTAGGTGAAGTGGCGGGTTGCAGGAGGGCTGAATGGGGAGAGGAGCAGGAAATGACAGTGGGGAGATGATGGTGTGAGCTGATAGGCTTCTCTAAAGTAATGAGTTTTCAGGGACTTTATTTTTTTAGAAGCCACGCACGCATGCACAGAGCCAGTCCATTGGCTGCCTTCCCTCCGCACACTCGCAATTGTGAGCCCTTAGAGAAGCTCATGTCAGCATGTAGAGGGTGCTAATATCCTTGGTGGTCTGCAGCCCGGAGCTCAAAATCCCAGCTGCATGGAGAAGCATGTATGGCTGGAGGAAACTCCTCCACTTCGCACAGATTACTGCCAAATGGCACTGGAAAGGGGGGCATCCACACAGTCTGACCACTTTAAAAGCTAGTGGTGAGGTGTGTAGAGTGTCCCTTTTTAATGATTACCTGTAACTGTACTGGCTGAGTTGCATTTGAGTGGCACAGGCTTCTTTTGAGATTTGTGGTTTAAATACAGGTTGTTGCACATGATTTTATTTATTTTTTCTGCCGTATATTATTTTTCACAAAGCCTTCTCTTTGTCTATTCCAGGAACTAGATTGCTCAGTGAGGTTTTTGGATGATTTACAGGAAACCTTCGACTTCAAATATAAAATCTTTAATGCACGTGGGTATTTTGAGTGAATTCTTATTTTTAAGTCTCTTCGCCTTAACGTTGAGCAGTGGTTCCCAACTGCGGTCCTCAAGTACCCCTAGCAGGCCAGGTTTTAAGGATCAGCTTGGGGAAATGCAGTCTGAATCCTGCAATCACTGAGCAGCAATTCCTATCACCTGTGCTGTGCTTCAGATGGCTGGCATACCTGGCCTGTTAGGGGGACTTGAGGACCGCGGTTTGGGAACCACTGCTGTAGAGCATTGGTACAGCTGCTTCAGGCTCTGTATACATGTATTTGGTTGGTTTTTAAAACTTTATTATTGCAGAATACCACTAAAGAGACTTTTTGAACAATACTCCCCATTAGTGACTAGCCTCCCTGGCGGTCTAATTTTTTCAAAATTTTGTGTCTAAAAGCGTCTCAATTTTATTTTTTTTAAAGGAAGCGTGTTTTTGTACATAGTTAGCCTGTAATAATTAGGAATCACGCACTGAAATCCGTGCAAGCAAGAGTCCTTACTGGTAAAATCCTTTATTTATAAATAAATAAATAAATAAATAAAAAATAGTAAAAACACGACATAATAATTTATTGTCCAAAAAATAATTATCCAAAATAATGCAAATAAATGATATTCAATAAAATACAACAAAAAACACTGAAATCTGTCTGAAAACAAGGGTGAGACGATGTTTGGTCTTTTTCTTATCCTGTAGTGCCACCTAGTGGCCGTTCATAAACATTGTACATTGGAATACAGTGTATTATAATTTTTTTTTAAAGTTTGCTGCCTGGTCCCGCCCCACTGCATCGTGTGACTCGCAGGGGAGCCTTACCAGGAAGCAAATCGCCATGATCACACTGTGGGGGACAGCCAGGGAGCGCAGGAGGAGGTGAGTATGCATCCAGCCCGATTGTGGCTCGGGGTTACCGTTCACGGTAGTGAAATTTAACCCCGAGTCACACTCGGGAATACCACCAGGGAGGCTAGTGTACAAATGGTATCTGTATCTCCATTGAGTACCAGTATCTCATTGTGTGGTGAACTTGTTAGCGCTTTAAAAAATTGTAATGTTAATTCTATTGTATTTATATTTTGATCGCTAATCGTATTTTCAACACCCTATTTAACACATTAAAAACTGGCAAAACCCGTAGCAGAGATACATCATTATGTGACTGTCAGGCAGTCGCTGCCTACTGGAAGCTTTGAGAATTGTGCGTTTGCACAGGACAGGACAGCTTAGGAGCATTTTGCAGGTTTGAGATTTCATTGCATAGCACTTGATACTTTGTCACATTTATCTATTATTGTTTTCTATACTGTGTCTGTGACAGCACTTATTATCAATATATGTATAGATCTCTTTACCTAGTCACATGACTCAGACATGGCTTTCGTAACTGATGTGGTGATAACCCCCCCCCCCCCCTTCTTTCTAATATGTTCTTTACAGTTAGTGCAAACCATTCAGGGCAGTATTTGGCTGCCAAGAAAAACGAACTTCAAATGCAACTTAATGAACTGGATAAAAAACGCAAGGTAAGATCTGATCCCGTGTTCTGTATCGTTTTTCATATAACTACAATTCTAAAAAAAAAAAAGCCTGTTTTGTTATGTTCAAAGAAAACGCTTCTGGATTACACTGAGCGGTTAATGGATAGCTACAAACAGAAAAATCCCACAAAAGATTTTTTTCTATTTTCCATTGTGACCTGTCATTAAAGGCTCTAACCCAGCTGGGCCACTGCATCAGTGGTTCGGGCCAGAATATTTTTCTAGTCACTGATCAATACGCAGGTATCAGCTCCTGAAGTCTTGGCGTGACCCTGGTATGATGTACAGGAGTCGAGCAAGAACACTGGGAACAATCTCCCCACCCTGTCTTCAACTGCTTCTAGCCAGACGTAGTGGTGGATCATGTCACCCTCAGCATGATAGGACTTGAGGCCAGTAAGATATTATTACGGTGTGTAAATTTAAAAGGCTATGAGACTTTGCAAATTCAATGAATACCGGGTTCTGAGAAGTACGGCGACCAAGGAATCGCTTGTTCTTCATCTAGTAGCCACAAATGAAAGGATCCTGTACTTTGTATAGAAGCTGTTAATTTACAGTAAGCAGCTGCGAACTCTTAACACTCAATGCGGCTCCATTGTGATAGTCGCTCGTGCTGTTAAGGTGATGGTTGAAGCCTTTAGCGTAACAGCTCAGTAGTGACCTACCCCTTTTTTGCTTAACAGAACAAGTGACCTGCTGGACCTTTGCAGGAATATATAACCAGAAAGCACACCGGGTAATAAAAAAAATACAAGTTTATTTAAATCGAACAAATCGAGTGTATTGATTCAACAACACTAACACAAGTATATATATTTTACAAGACCCAGGCAATAATAAACGATATACACTTCGTGTATAAATATTAATCCCTATATAAGGGGAACGAAAACCAAGCAATTTCTCAATAAACGCAACTTACGTCTGGATGAAAACATCAACCAACTTTGTCACTCTGTGAAAGGGAGAAAATCAAAAAAGTGTGCAGTGAGGCACAAGCTTCTTCCCTATACGCAGACAGGAGTTGTTGACATTAATATAAGTAATGACAAGATTAGGAAGTGAATACAGATTAAACAAAAAGCTCTTTGTCCATCTACAAAGGTTTCAATGGATAAAGGATTGTTTAAAGGGATAGACTTCGTGTATAAATATTAATCCCTATATAAGGGGAACCAAAACAAAGCAATTTATCAGTAAACACAATTTACGCCTGGATGAGCATAGGGTGAACCCTCGCCATATGCCGAATCAAAGACACATATTGTAATAGCCACATACATCATATAAGCAAAATGAACAATCGTATATAGAAATAACACATATCAAGGAACCTTCTCAGTAACCAAACCAGCAGAGACCTTGTGTTCCAACGTTTCGGCTGTCAAACCCTTGACAAAGGCTTTACAGCCAAAACGTTAGGATACCTGGTCTCCGCTGGTTTGGTTACTGAGAAGGTTCCTTGATATGTGTTCTTTCTATATATGTTTGTTCATTTTGCTTCTATGATTTATGTGGCTGATATAGAATGTGTCTTGGATTCGGCATATGTCGAGGGTTCACCCTATGCTCATCCAGGCGTAAGTTGTGTTTATTGATTACTTGCTTTGTTTTCATTCCCCATATATAGGGATTAATATTTATACACAAAGGCTATCGTTTTATTGCCTGTGGCTTGTAAAATATATATACTTGTGCTAGTGTTGTTGAATCAATACTCTTTTATTATTAGTTCTATTTAAATAAACTTGTATTTTTTTTATTACCTGGTGTCTTTTCTGGCTATATATTCTATGTCTCAGGACTTACGAGGATAAGTCCATTGTACCTGCTTTTTTGCATTCCTATTGTTGGTGTGCAATATAACGTCCTTTCATTTTGTCCTTTGCAGGAATATGCAATTTGTACTTAATGCACATTTAGGGACACAAAATAACCTTTTGGCAATCAATATAAGATGCTTATGGGGAAACACAGATGCGTATTATCCTCCACCCCATTGCCTCTTTATACCTGTAGTATAGGATCGAACAGAAGTAAAGTGAAACTTGAGCTAAGATTTTGGTAAATCTTGCATCATTTGGAAAAATCCACAAAATTAGAAAAAGGAGATTGTAAAATGGAACTGTACCCAGGATGGGTTTCCACATGCATAAAGGCTACCTTCGCTATCAGTATTCTGAAGGAGTACTGACTCTGGCCCAAACCCACCCAGTTAATTGCCGGAGCCTTTTGCAGGGTGAAGTAGACAGACTTTAATGAAACAAATGAGCCAAATATATACAGTGCAATAAGGTACCTGGAAATCAATAGAAGAGGACACCCTGGTGCTCCAGAACCCACCGTCCCAAATATCTCAACAGTAATGCAAAGTCCAGGTACCAGTGTTCAAAGTGACACTCGTCACAGAGATAAACACTGAACTTTGAGTGCATATAAAAGTGCATATAAAAAGGAAAAAAAATGGCAGCATGTGTTTTTGTTTGTAATGCACAAGTACGGTAATCTAGGTACAGCTTCTGCTAGTGATAGTGTTCCTGTTAAGACTTGATTTGTGCAGCAGCTAATTGTATATTTATTCTTCCTATAATTGTTCACGAAGGAGGCCTGATGCTTACATTGTGGCTGACTCAAACGATCTGGAGTTTGGCAGTCCTGTAGGCATAATGACTCACAGGATTCCCAGCTTCACTGTGTGTGTTCTAGAAAAGGCAGGTGTGTGTGTTTGTCCTTTAAAACTTATTAGCATATCCCATATGATATAATGAATTGTATACAAAGGGCATCAAAATCTTTAGGTTGGGGTCTTTACCCCAGGTGTGTGTTTTTATTTATTTTTATACATGATTTTTGCTAATTTCCTTTCTTTAAAGGAGGTATTAGACCACGTGAGGGAGCTGTTTTTGCTTTGTGAAACGCTACTAGGATTCATCAAGGAAGAGCTGGATGAGTGGCTTGTGAGGCAGAAACTGTCTTGTATTGGAGCCCCCACAAACACCTGCCTCAAACAGCTGGAAAGCTGGTCAGTGACTAACTCTCTGTGAGCTCTGTTAATTCTACACCATATGAAAAGGTTGTCATGCCAGTTTCCGTAAAATGCAAAAAGATATTTTATGAACAACAAAATAATTAACATTTATGTAAAAAAAAAAAATTCAAAAACAACATCAATGCATATAAAGGCATCCTGGCAGACAGTTCCCTGAGTGTCTGCAGGTTATACATGCTGAGGTACTTAAATTTGTCATTTTTGCCAACTTTATCATATGTTCATTATCTGTTGAACTCAAATGCCGTCAACCTGATTGCCACTGCGTTTGGCAGCAACAGCAAGATGATCTGCTGACATAATCGACTCCCCAGTAGGTGGGATTTTCTAAATTCAGTCTGCCCAGTGACCGCAGTATGGGTGGAGGAGACTTCTTTGTTTCACACAGCGGTACCAGCCAAATGGGGGGGGGGCACTCCATGCAGCCTGGCTACTTTATTTGACTAAAGTGGTCAGGGTGCATAGTCGGAGCCGGCGCTACCAATAAGGCAGGTCAGGCAACTGCCTGAGGGCGCTCCAGCTGGGGGGTGGAAATTACCTCTATTTTTGACCACCCCCAAGTTTAAAACGCCTCCTGCAAAGATCACAGAAGTTGTTTCAAGCTTGTGAGCCTGGCTGGAGGCAGCTGGTTGATGTGTGGGGTTGATGAGATTTGTGAAAAAACTTCAGCTTTCAGTGTTGTCGGGGAGGAGATGGGGCGGAGCTTTGTGGCATGCAGGGCAAGAGGGAGTCAAGGAGGGGGTTAGTGTGCAGGATGGGCGGAGCTCACATACTCATATCACTCGCCCCACTGGCTCACACTCACCTCAATCACTGCCAGCTCTCACACACTCCCTTCACTGCCAGGCTGCTCAAACACACTCCTATCTATGCCACAGTCAACCCCACACTCAGTCCCATCTCGCTCCCTGCCTGGTACTCAACTATTGTCATACAGGTACCGGCTGGGTGGAGTAGAGGTAACGTCACTGCTCTGCGTGGAGAGAGCCTGTGGAGACATGGGTTCGATCCCAACAAGAGCACCTCCCTAGTAAGTGTCCTTGGGCAAGACACCTAACGGTACATACTCGCCAGAACATACTTGAAAACGAGAGAAATCTCAATGTATCCTTCCTGGTAAAATCCTTTCTAAAAAATAAATTAAAAAAAAATACACATGCAGTCCCCCGCACACAGTCACATGACCTTCATCGGTGTGTTCAAAATTCCTTGCATAGAGTGTCCCTTTAAACGATCCTTTATCCATTGAAACCTTTGTAGATGGACTGGTCAAGGAGCTTTATGTTTAATCGATATTCACTTCCTAATCTTGTCATTACTATATATTAATGTTAACACCTCCTTTGTATAGAGAAGAAGCTTGTGCCTCACTGCACACTTTTTTGATTTCCTCCTTTGTACAGGGTGACAAAGTTGGTTGACGTTTTTCTCCAGGTCCACGTCCTCGTGCAGCGCCTTGCTGCACTTCCTGAACAGATCACCTATGACTCTGATCCTTTGAAGACAGAGTCTCCTATGCTTGAGAAAAGGTTGCATGAATTGCTTTTCTGCCTGCTGAAGAGGTAAGTGAACGCTACTGACTAATGGATCTATACACAAAGCACCGACATTGCTTGCGATTTCGGTGATTCGTGTTTCTAGGCATTTCGGCGATTCCATATCGCCGACTATATGGTGAATTCACTATTTAACAATTGGTCACCAACCATATACTATTGGGAGTATAGGAGGTCTCCTATACTCCTAATAGTTTAATTCAATAAAAAAAAGTCCTTTAGGCTAGGGTCAGACGAACGCATTTTCACGTTGTCTGTGAAAAAGTGCGTTCGAACGAATGGACGTATTTTTTCACGGAGTACGCGATACCGGTCATACTATGCGCATTTTTCGTCCGTGATTTTGTACGGATCATCAATAAAACACTTTGTGCATCTGGACGTTATATAGGCTGGACATTAGTAGCGTCTGACATCTCCAAATCACACACACACACCGCTAGCGGACGCAGCGCACTCTGTACGTCTGTACTAGCGGTTTTACGTTCTCGAAAAAATGCGTTCATTTTCCACTTGCGTTGCGCAGCCGGACTTTCGTGCGACCGTACTTCGTATATTGGCTGTCATTGCCCGGCATTTGCTGCTAGTGCGGCCGTGATTAAGTGCGCCTGCACGCGCGTTCGCACTGCCTCAGTCTGACCCTAGCCTTAAAAATAATAAAAAGGTCGGTTTAAAAAAAAAGAAATGGTCTTTTAAAATCTAATTAAAAATATAACTTTTTCCCATTGAAACCTATGGGATTCACCTGTTTAATCCTGTCAAATTGAAAAACCCAAAATCGGGGCATTTTTACCTGAATTTCAGTGCAATTCAGCGTTCTGTGAATAGAAGACACAATGGTCTTCTATGGGGTAATTTCAGTGCCGTCGGCATAGAACGGCTGGAGGGGTTCCGAAGGAGCCTGGCACTGGGGTAAAGGTATGATTTTTTTTTTTTTTTGATTTTTTTTTCTTTGCTTTGGTTTTTTAGGCTGGAGTCAGACGAACGCAGTGCGAATGTTATTTATTTATAAAGGATTTTACCAGGAAGGATACATTGAGATTTCTTTCGTTTTCAAGTATGTCCTGGGTTCAAGAACATTGAAGTGTTGCAAGATATTAAAAAAACAACTGTATTTTATTACTTTGTATTTCTGTAACAACACAAATATACAGATTAACAGAAAATAAATATGTAGGAAATAGTCATTATGTTACACGTTTACAGGTGCATTCTGTATTGAGGTATGTTCGTAAGGAGCTCTTGAGTGACTTAAGACTGGGGGAAGATTTGATGGTGTCTGGGAGGTTATTCCATAATTGTGGTGCTCTGTAGGAAAATGAGGACCGAGCCACTGTCTTTTTGTATTGTGGTATTGCAAGTAAGGTGCTGGTCCTGGATCGGAGGTTATAGGATGAGGGAGCTGCTGGGGGAAGTAATCTATTCAGGTAGGGTGGCAGCTTCCCAGAAATGCTCTTAAACACCAGGCTGGAAAGGTGAAGGGTGCGTTTAGACTCCAGCGATGGCCAGTTTAGCTCTTTTAACATGTCACAATGGTGGGTCATGTAGTTACATTGTAATGCGAAGCGTCAGGAGTTATCCAATGTAAGTTTCTGAAGGTGTGTTTGCAGGGCAGCTGCATACACTACATCTTCGTAATCAATAGCCGGCATAAGCATTTGTTGTACAATCTGCTTTCTTACCGCGGGGCTCAGGCAGGATTTGTTTCTGTACAGGGCACCTAGTTTGGGGTAAAGTTTAGATGAGAGTTTTTCGATGTGGGGGCCAAAGGATAAATTAGGGTCTAACCACATACCTGATATTTGAGAGAAGTTACTGTGGTCAGTGTGCCATTTGATTTTGTCCCAACACATAGATGGGGATTTTGCAATTTGTGTAGTTTAGGTGCTGTTCCAAAGAGCATCGTTACAGTTTTGTCAGTATTTAAAAAAGTTTGTTGTGTTTGATCCACTTTTCTACCTCTGTGAATTGTTTTTGCAGCACGGCCTCCAGCTGTGGGAGATTTGGTTTGCTGGTATAGATTACAGTGTCGTCTGCGTACATATGTACAGTTGAGGATTTGCAGACGTTGGGCAGATCATTTATGAATATTGTGAATAGCAGGGGGCCTAGTATTGAGCCTTGGGGTACACCGCAAGTGACTGGGAGGGGGAGGGAGGAGCTGCCAGAAATTGACACATATTGTGATCGGTCGGATACATGTGATTGAAACCAGGTTAGCGTGCGATCACCAATGCCAGAGTTTTTAAGTTTTTCTAACCAGATGCCATGGTCTACCGTGTCAAAGGCCTTGGCAAAATCAAGGAAGATGACTCCAGTTAGGTTTCCTTGTTCCATCCCAGCTTGGATATCATTGCAGACTTTTAAAAGGGCGGTTGTAGTTGAGTGATTTGGATGAAAGCCTGATTGATCCGGGGTTAAGTAGTTCCAATATTGATAATAATCACGTAATTGTGTGTAGACACATTTTTCTAGGACTTTTGACATTACAGGGAGCAACGATATCAGACGGTAGTTGGATACCAAAGTACTGTCACCACTTTCATGGATAGGTACCACTCTTGCAGTCTTCCAGAGCTTGGGTATGTATCCAGTCGCCAGTGATCCATTTATTAGGGTTGCGACAGGATTTGCAATTGCTGGCGCACTGATTTTCAGCAGCATTGCTGGTATTTGATCAGGTCCAGACTGGTATTTCATTTTTTGCTTACGGAGAAGTTTAGTAACGACACTGACAGGCACTGGTCTAAAACTGAATTCCTGTCTGATACAGGGACTTTGCACAGTTGGAGGTACCTGACTTGCATGAGGCCTCTCTGATTGCATGTCATTTCCTAGCTTGGCAATCAAAGTGGTGGCGCATCCAACAAAATAATCATTAAAGGCATTTGCTACATCTAGGGGGTGTTGCAGGGTTTGGTTGTTTACTTTGACAGCAGCTGGCTGGGAGTGGACTGGGGGTGCTTGTATGTTACTTATGGTTCTCCAAAATCTTTCTAGGGTTTGATATGTTATTTAGATTTTCATTGAAGTAATGGGCTTCGGCCATTTTTGTTTGTTTTGTGCATTTAGCCGCACTTTATTATGGCCGTGGTAGCAGCAAATGACGTCCAACGCAGGCCCACACACGAAGTATGGCCGCACGAAAGTTCGGCCGCGCAAAGAAAGCGGCAAATGAACGCATTTTTGCAAGAACGTCGAACCACTAGTACTGACGTACAGGGTCCGCTAGCGGCATGTGTGCGTGATTAGGAGACGTCAGACGCTGCTCATGTCCGGCCAACATAACGTCCAGACACCCAAAGTTTCCAGGTTTGGATCCGTATGAGATCACGGCCGAAATTGTGCATCGTATGACCGCTATTGCGTCTTCCGTGAAAAAGTACGTCCATGCGTTCGGACTCCCTTTTTTACGGACGATGCAAAAAATGCATTCATCTGACCCTAGCCTAAATCCATAGAGATAGATATCTATTATTATTTTTTTTTTAATCCGATGAATCAAATAAAAATCATAGAAAAAATTATCTCTGAAACTATTAGTTGTATGATTTTTATTTGATTCATCGGATTAAAAAATATTTTTTTTTCTTAAAAGGAACACTGTTTAAAGTAAACCGCTCCTGTTTTTGTATGGGCGTACAAAGTTATGTACACTACGCAAATGTTGTATCTCACTTAACTTGCGTACTTTTTGCACAAAAACTTTGCAAGTGCATGGTCAGAGTGATGGATTGATGCTGCCTGTACAGCTCAAGCGCATATCTGCTTTCACTCCAACAGAACACTGCTACGAGTGCTCGGATAGGCATGATGTTGCCAGCATGAAACAGAGGTGAGACGGGTGGGTGGCACTCCATGCAGCCTGACCATCTTAATAAGCTAAAGTGGTCGTGGTGTGAGGTAGAGCGCTTGGGCTAAGGACTGGACCTGAGTAAGTTTGGGCAAGAGAATGGACCTGAGTTTTGGGGGGGGGACCATGCCCAGAGAGGGAGGCCCAAAGGGTGAGGTGGTGGCACAGGACTCCAGCTCCAAGTAAGGATAAAACACTGGCGGTACAGCTCCAATCATCCACTGGCAGTAGCACAGGGTTTGTGCAATTAGTTTATAAATGTAGAAGAACGAAATAGAAACAAATTGGTGATATCGAACATAACATAACCCTAGTACTAAATCATACAAGTAAAGCGGCGGCACATCTTCACCAATCAGCTCCGAGGTAGCATCTGAGTTTAACATTTAACTCTGTCCGACTCTAATCGGTCTGTGTCTAGGACACACTGTTTAATCGACCAACCGATTAATAGATAAGGGAGATAGTTGTCAACTATTTTCGTTATTGATTAGTTGTTGATTTAATCGCTTAGTTGTTTCAGCCCTACTCCTAAAGGGTTAAAACGGAATCGAGGGGGGGGGCATGAGTTGTTTACCACCTCTCATTTTGGGCAACAATGAACCAAGATAAAATCCGCATTTCACAAAACTAACATTTATAACATGCGCACCGTGAACCAGTCTTAAAAAGTTCAGCACATGTTTGCTTGAACAGTCTTAGATTTGATAATATACCTACAGTCCTGTTGCTTTTCTTTCATCTGGTGTAGTGTACATGGATTTTTAATCATGCCATTAAAGGGCCATAACGTCAACTTTTATCCGTACTTCAATAAAAATCCATGTAGAATACACCAGGGATGCCTCTAATGTTCCTGGGATTTGTGCTTAGGGCATGGTGTGGGTGCCGGTCGAAGGGGGTCTCGTAGTTCGACCCTAAATACTTTTTCTCTGCTACCTTTTCTTTCATCTGTATTAGGGCTGTGCAATTAATTGCAATCGCAATCGAATCGCGATTTCCGACCCTGCGATTTCTAAATCGCATAAGGCTGCGATTTTCGGCTGTTAACTTCCGGCGGCGGCATGGTGCTTTGAGCGCTCGCAGGGGGAGCCACGTGACGAGCCGCGTTCTCGCAACTCGTCACATGGTTCCCCCAGGCGAGCGCCCAAGCTCCATGTGCCGCCGGAAGTTAACAGGGAGCCGAACGCGCGGCGCACAGAACACAGCGGCGCACAGAGGTGAGCTGCGGCGCAGTATCCATGAGCTTGGGCAGTATCCATGTGCTGGGGCAATATCCATGTGCTGGGGCAATATCCATGTGCTGGGGCAATATCCATGTGCTGGGGCAATATCCATGTGCTGGGGCAGTATCCATGTACTGGGGCAATATCAATGTGCTGGGGCAGTATCCATGTACTGGGGCAGTATCCATGAGCTTGGGCAGTATCCATGAGCTTGGGCAGTATCCATGAGCTTGGGCAGTATCCATGAGCTTGGGCAGTATCCATGAGCTTGGGCAGTATCCATGAGCTTGGGCAGTATCCATGTGCTGGGGCAGTATCCATGTGCTGGGGCAGAAACATAGAAACATAGAAAAATGTCGGCAGATAAGAACCTTTCGGCCCATCTAGTCTGCCCAATTACATGGATACTTTACCTGGATTTATCTTTTGTTTAGGATAGCCTTATGCCTATCCCATGCTTGCTTAAATTCAATCACTGTTTTGGCCTCTACCACTTCAACTGGAAGACTGTTCCATGTATCCACCACCCTCTCAGTAAAATAATGCTTCCTGATGTTACTTTTAAACCTTTGCCCCTCTAATCTAAGACTATGTCCTCTTGTTTTGCTATTTTGTTTCCTTTTAAATATACTCCCTTCCTCTACCTTGTGGATTCCCTTTACGTATTTAAATGTTTCTATCATATCTCCTCTGTCTCGTCTTTTTTCCAAGCTGTACATGTTAAGATCATTAAGCCTTTCCTGGTAACTTTTCTCCTTCAAGCCGTACACCATTTTAGTAGCCCTTCTCTGAACTCTCTCTAAGATGTCTATATCCTTCTGGAGATACGGTCTCCAGTACTGCACACAGTACTCCAAGTGAGGTCTCACCAGTGCTCTGTACAGTGGCATGAGCACTTCCCTTTTCCTACTGCTAATACCTCTCCCTACACAACCAAGCATTCTGCTAGCATTTCCTGCTGCTCTATTACATTGACTACTTACCCTTAGATCCTCTGAAATAATGACCCCTAAATCCCTTTCCTCAGATGTTGAGGTTAGGACTGTATCAAATATTCTATATTCAGCCCTTGGGTTTTTACGTCCCAGGTGCATTATCTTGCACTTATCCACATTAAAACTCAATTGCCACAACTCCGACCATTTTTTTAGTTTACCTAAATCATTTGTCATTTGGCTGATCCCTCCAGGAACGTCAACCCTGTTGCAAATCTTTGTGTCATCAGCAAAAAGACATACTTTTCCATTAATACCTTCTGCAATATCACTAATAAAAATATTAAGAGAATGGGTCCAAGTACTGACCCCTGAGGTACCCCACTGGTAACAAGACCTTGTGCCGAATAAACTCCATTTACCACAACCCTCTGTTGTCTGTCACTCAGCCACTGCCTAATCCAGTCAACAATATTGGAATCTAAACTCAAAGATTGCAATTTATTGATAAGCCTTCTATGCGGAACAGTATCAAAAGCCTTACTGAAATCTAAATAAGCAATGTCTACTGCACCACCTGTGTCTATTATTTTTGTTACCCAATCAAAAAAATCAATAAGATTAGTTTGGCATGATCTCCCTGAGGTAAACCCATGTTGTTTCTGATCCTGTAATCTGTGTTTTTAGATGTTCAACAATCCTTTCCTTTAACATGGTTTCCATTAATTTCCCCACTACTGACGTAAGACTAACTGGCCTATAGTTCCCCGATTCCTCCCTACTACCCTTCTTGTAAATGGGCACAACATTTGCTAATTTCCAGTCTTCTGGGACGACTCCCGTTAACAAGGATTGGTTAAATAAATCTGTTAATGGTTTTGCTATTACATCACTGAGCTCTTTTAATAATTTAGGGTGGATCCCATCAGGCCCCATTGACTTATTTGTCTTTACTTTAGACAGCTGCTGTAGAACCTCCTCCTCTGTAAACTGATATGTAAATGTCTCTTTAGTGTTCTCTCCTAACTGAGGTCCCTTTCCTTCCTTTTCTTCTGCAAAGACTGAACAAAAATATTCATTGAGGCAGTCAGCGAGACCTTTATCCTCTTCTACATACCTTCCTTCCTTTGTTTTTAATCTAACTAATCCTTGTTTTACTTTTCTTTTCTCGTTTATGTATCTAAAAAATGTTTTGTCCCCCTTTTTTACTGACTGAGCTATTTTCTCTTCTGCGTGTGCTTTGGAAGCTCTTATAAATTGCTTTGCCTCTTTCTGCCTAATCTTATAGGTTTGCCTATCTTCTTCACTCTGAGTTGTTTTATAATTATTGAATGCTATCTTTTTGTTCTTCACTATTTTGGCCACTTCTGCAGAGTACCACAGTGGTTTCTTCCCTTTTTTGTTTTTGCTAACAAGCCGAATGCAATTTCCTGTGGCCTTCAATAATGCAGTATCCATGAGCTTGGGCAGTATCCATGAGCTGGGGCAGTATCCATGAGCTGGGGCAGTATCCATGAGCTGGGGCAGTATCCATGTGTTGGGGCAGTATCCATGTGTTGGAGCAGTATCCATGAGCTGGGGCATATCCATGAGCTGGGGCAGTATCCATGAGCTGGGGCAGTATCCATGTGTTGGGGCAGTATCCATGTGTTGGAGCAGTATCCATGAGCTGGGGCATATCCATGAGCTGGGGCAGTATATCCATGTGCTGGGGCAGTATTTCCATGTGCTGGGGGCTGGCAGTATATCCATGTGCTGGGGGCTGGCAGTATATCCATGTGCTGGGGGCTGGCAGTATATCCATGTGCTGGGGGCTGGCAGTATATCCATGTGCTGGGGCTGGCAGTATATCCATGTGCTGGGGGCTGGCAGTATATCCATGTGCTGGGGCTGGCAGTATATCCATGTGCTGGGGCTGGCAGTATATCCATGTGCTGGGGCTGGCAGTATATCCATTGCTGGGGGCTGGCAGTATATCCATGTGCTGGGGGCTGGCAGTATATCCATGTGCTGGGGCTGGCAGTATATCCATGTGCTGGGGGCTGGCAGTATATCCATGTGCTGGGGGCTGGCAGTATATCCATGTGCTGGGGGCTGGCAGTATATCCATGTGCTGGGGGCTGGCAGTATATCCATGTGCTGGGGGCTGGCAGTATATCCATGTGCTGGGGGCTGGCAGTATATCCATGTGCTGGGGCAGTATATCCATGTGCTGGGGCAGTATATCCATGTGCTGGGGCAGTATATCCATGTGCTGGGGCAGTATATCCATGTGCTGGGGCAGTATATCCATGTGCTGGGGCAGTATATCCATGTGCTGGGGCAGTATATCCATGTGCTGGGGCAGTATATCCACGTGCTGGGGCACTATATCCACGTGCTGGGGCAGTATATCCACGTGCTGGGGCAGTATATCCACGTGCTGGGGCAGTATATCCACGTGCTGGGGCAGTATATCCACGTGCTGGGGCAGTATATCCACGTGCTGGGGCAGTATATCCACGTGCTGGGGCAGTATATCCACGTGCTGGGGCAGTATATCCACGTGCTGGGGCAGTATATCCACGTGCTGGGGCAGTATATCCACGTGCTGGGGCAGTATATCCACGTGCTGGGGCAGTATATCCACGTGCTGGGGCAGTATATCCACGAGCTGGGGCAGTATATCCACGAGCTGGGGCAGTATATCCACGAGCTGGGGCAGTATATCCACGTGCTGGGGCAGTATATCCACGTGCTGGGGCAGTATATCCACGTGCTGGGGCAGTATATCACGTGCTGGGGCAGTATTTCCACGTGCTGGGGCAGTATTTCCACGTGCTGGGGCAGTATTTCCACGTGCTGGGGCAGTATTTCCACGTGCTGGGGCAGTATTTCCACGTGCTGGGGCAGTATATCCACGTGCTGGGGCAGTATATCCACGTGCTGGGGCAGTATATCCACGTGCTGGGGCAGTATATCCACGTGCTGGGGCAGTATATCCACGTGCTGGGGCAGCATATCCACGTGCTGGGGCAGCATATCCACGTGCTGGGGCAGCATATCCACGTGCTGGGGCAGCATATCCACGTGCTGGGGCAGCATATCCACGTGCTGGGGCAGCATTTCCACGTGCTGGGGCAGCATTTCCACGTGCTGGGGCAGCATTTCCACGTGCTGGGGCAGCATTTCCACGTGCTGGGGCAGCATTTCCACGTGCTGAATACTGAATACATTTAGAATGTATGTAGCATGTTTGAAAAAGCAAAAACAATTGGCTAAATCGCAAATAAAATCGCAATATTCATTCAAGAAATCGCAATATGATTATTTTGTCAATATTGCACAGCCCTAATCTGTATTTTATTTCTGCATTTAACCATTCAGGGCCTTTGTGGTAGACAAGCAGCCAATTATGGCCTTTCCATGCAAAAGACCCTTGGTTCTGAAAACCAATCAAACCTCCTTTTCAGTAAGAGCCAGGTAAGCTTTAATTAGCATATTGTTTTGCTTTTTTTTTTTCTTGTTTAATTTTTTTTATGAAGAATCTTTGACAAGAACACCAAATTTAACTCTGTAAATTTTCATAAATTTTATTACAGATTTCTTGTTAATCTTCCAAAACTCACACACACGATGAAGGTCTCCTATGCAATGGAAAAGTAAGTGCCCGTCTAATAATTAACTTTCTCCAGATGTGGACCAATGTGGGTTAATACTTTCTACTTCTCCCAAACCGTGGTCTCCCTAAATCAAGGGTGCTCAACCTAGCCCCTCCAGATGTCTTCAAATTCCAAAACCTTTGGGGAGGCTGAGATTGAGCACCCAGATGATCGGCTCGAGCGCATCTAGTGCACACCGATCCGAGGGGATGTTTCTACATGCTCCTGCTTTGAGAGGCATTGAACGATCAGCTTTGCAAAAACCAGTTCATTTGTGACAGTAATCTTGAAATGCTGTCCAGAGGGATGAGGTTTTACCAGAAACCGGCACGACAGAAATTAGAAAAAAAGACAAATATATTCAGTTTTGTCATTAAAATTAGACCTACTTAAATGGCGTTGTTTTTTGTTCCGGACACAAACCGGACCGAATCTTAAACAAATCTTTCTAATCAAGGTTGAAGAAGTGGCCGCTTTGCTTGCTATTTGATTCCCTCATTTACCAGTATTCATTTTTTTGATAATTCCACAAACCATGAACCGTTTTGTATTGCACAAATTTCATACAGGGTTATTCAGAGAGAGGTGAAAAGCCGGAGAATGACTGGAGAATGGAAAATTCTAGGTCAAACTAGCCAAACCAGAAAAATTCTCCCATTTATCTCACTCTCCAAATTGGCTATTTTGACCTAGAATTTTCCATTCTCCAGCCATTCTCCTGCTTTTCACCTCTCTCTCTGAATAACCCTGAAAGTGTCAAAAATATGAATTAAGCATGAGTATTTCTTCTTTTTTTTTTTCTCCTCCACCAGTAATCCTCCAAAAGACATCAAAGGGTAAGACGGTCTTTATACAGTGTCCATTAGATTAATATTTTCTTTCTCTCCCGCCCCCGATTTCAATCTTTTGTATACTCATTGGGCCCTATTACAATCTTCGTGCAAACGTTTGCGCCGGCACAAAAACGCATTAACACGAGGGGTAAAACCCTTTGCGCTGAATGCCGTATTACAATGTCAGTGCAACGAACGCGCGTATACATCTACCGCGGGTGAACCTGCGCGAACACTGCGCGTGCTTACTGTACTACGCGCAACCTATACTTAACATGGTGAGCGTAAATGCGTTTGTGCGCTGGTACGCAGATGGTATTACAATCTATGCGCAGGAATTAACGCATAGCCTTTGCGCGCATAATTTTGGCAACTCCTAAAAGCTGGTGTTAATGGCAAACCTGAACAACCTGGCCGAACCCAAATACACCAGCCCAAAAAAAAAAAAAAACGCAGCAAAGTATTACACATTCTACACATGCACACACTACTTCTCCATTTTATTGGTTTGGTATTTTTTATTGATGCAGCATATATGCTCAGATTGACTTTGACAGGCGCAAAAACTTAACGTGAGATAATTGTGGTTCTTAATTCTGATTAGCTGAATCGCATAAAAAACAGTCCGCACACGGATTCTGCGTGCAACGGTACTGCGCGCGCATTTGTGCGCGTCTGTTAACGCGTGTTATTGCTCAACGGATGAAAAAATGCTTGAGGATTGTAATTACAGCGTTGATTTACGCACGTTAACGTTTAACGCTTGGCGCACAAATTCACGCGTTGCGCTTGCGTTTGAATGCGAAGATTGTAATGGGGCCCATTTGTGTACTATGCTTTTGTGATTCAGCTGATTGTTTACATCCGAATCATTCCTTTCTAAGGTATCGAAGATTTAATGTTCTTGGACCGCAGCCCAAAGCAATGGAGGATTTCCTGGGCGAAGGGCTGGTGGTGGATTATAAACATTTGGTATGGGAATATTTTCTCTATTGTATGCCACAGCACTGATACAAATGATTATTGCAGGTGTTTATGCACACGCTACGCTTGCCACACTGCGTGTGTTTTATTAGTTGGGATTTTGAGAAGTAATGTGACATCTGTTATAGTAGTTAAACCCCATCAGCACAACTCGCATATTAGAATAAGGAATAATAATCATCATATGCCTGCATTTAAAGTAGGGATGCACCGATACCATTTCAAGACGGAGTACGAGTACCGATACTTTTATTTAATGTCATGTGACCGCTTTTCAATAAATAATTTAGGATTTTGCTGAAAGCCTGTCCAGTATATTAGTATTGACATTTATGGCCAGACACCCCATTTACCCACTGCACAGATTGCATGCACCATGGCCGCACACACCAGACCTCACCTCAGACACATGTATACCCCATACAGACCTCCCTGCTAGCGGAGTGCATTAAGAGCATTCCCCTCCGGCTGTTCGCGTGGTCCGAGCGCTGGCTGGCCTCATCATGTGGTCTTCCGAGCCGTTGCCGGGCTGGGACGTGTCCTCCTCCCATTATCTTGCAAGATCACAGCTGGAGGCTGCGTCACAGCCCGGTGACTGCGCAGAGGACTACGTGACGCAGCCAACCTCCGAACCTCCGTTCGGAACACTCGAACACCAGGAGAGGAATGCTTTTTCCATTACTAGGATCTGAGCATCCCTAATTTGTAGTTCACATCTATCTGGGTAACACATGTGTCTGGAGAAGGATGAATGTATTAATCTTAATCATTTTATTGAAATTCTTCCAAACGGTCTTCTTCCCGCACAGACTCTAAAAGAACAGAAAACTGGCCCTGGAGGCAAAGGTGGTAAAGGTGCCGGTGATGTAAGTACTAACTTCGTGTACTTTGCTTCAGGACCTGCAACTCCTCTAACTTTTACAAATTGGTGTGTGTAGTGTAATATTAGATGATGAATTTGTTAAAAATTCTAAAATAGTCTAATGTTTTTGTTTCTTGAAGGTGACTGTTCAATATATGCTGATTCACAATTTATTAGTGAGGGAAAAAAAGAGAGGTTTGTGAGGGTCTTGAGGACGAGCAACGGCATTAGTGGCCTGCTCTACGGTGGGGCCCGCTCAGGTGTCACAAGGTTTTATCTCGTTTGTGCCATTACAGGGATGAATGCTCGATATGCAAATCAGTCTGCTCTCACCCAAAAAGGGTGGCCAGTACTGACTGCCAAGGACGTCATCCCTGCATGAGAGGTGCAGGAACCCCCGACGATCGTTTCGGCCTTGTTAGGTCTCATCAGGAGGGTATAGCTGACACCCCTCTAGGCACCTCGAGCAAGGGGTCCACGTCTGGAGTTGCTGCATCTCTCGCGCAGGGTTGACGTCCTTGGCAATCAGTATCGGCCGCCCTTTTTGGGTGAGAGCAGGCTGATTTGCATATGGAGCATTCATCCCTCAAATGGCACAAGCAAGCTAAAACCTTGTGAGACCCAAGTGGGCCTCCACCGTAGAGCAGGCCACTAGTGCTGTTGCTCGTTCTCAGGACCCTCACAAACCCCCCATTTTTCCCTCACAATTTATTATGATCAAATTTTTTTAATTTCCGAATATATTTTTTTCGCTCTATGGGCCCTATTCCGTAGTTAACGATAAAATGGAGACGATAAGCTGGAAAATCGGCACCTGCAGGTTTCCCCTTGCCGTCTCCATTATACAGTTGTATTCTGGGGTAGGTGCCATCTTGGCACCTCACACCGGAATGCATCGAAAAGCTGACAAATACCAGCTGCGGCGCTCTCAGCCGCTACAAGTATCAGCTCGTTGAGTCTTTAAGACTCCATGGAGCTTTGCGTGTCCCTGCCGCAAGCTCTTACGAGATCGCACAGAGCCCGCAGAGTGAGACTAGGAGCTATTTGTTCCCAGTCATACTCTGCTCATGTTGAGAAGAAGCAGCGAGTCGTGCCACCCTATTCACCGCGGGATGAGAGGGGAGTATGGGGTTTTAGATTGTTAAATGAATTAACACAAACTTTTAGGAGTCAGTATTTCAGGGTGACATACCGTCTCCCATGTGGAAATGCAGGCTACATTGGAATAACTATGCTTCGATGCGGAGGTTACAATGAACGTCTCCCATAATAAGTATTGGAGACATTAATGTACAGTAACCTCGCTCAGGGAAACGGTTGTATCCGAGCTGCAAGCTCCGCTTGCGCCAAGAGTGGAATCACATTTCCTGTCGGGGGGGGGGGGGAGACTAACAGAGATGTTGAGTGTAATGTTTCCTCTAGTTAGCTTATCGACAGCTAACGAATATAGCCCTGTATGTTTAGTGCAGTAATCCTGCAATATTAAGGATCTTTTGCTTCCAGTAGGAAAAGGGAAGTGCTCATGCCACTGTACAGAGCACTGGTGAGACCTCACTTGGAGTACTGTGTGCAGTACTGGAGACCGTATCTCCAGAAGGATATAGACATCTTAGAGAGAGTTCAGAGAAGGGCTACTAAAATGGTGTACGGCTTGAAGGAGAAAAGTTACCAGGAAAGGCTTAATGATCTTAACATGTACAGTTTGGAAAAAAGACGAGACAGAGGAGATATGATAGAAACATTTAAATACGTAAAGGGAATCCACAAGGTAGAGGAAGGGAGTATATTTAAAAGGAAACAAAATAGCAAAACAAGAGGACATAGTCTTAGATTAGAGGGGCAAGGTTTAAAAGTAACATCAGGAAGCATTATTTTACTGAGAGGGTGGTGGATACATGGAACTGTCTTCCAGTTGAAGTGGTAGAGGCCAAAACAGTAATTGAATTTAAGCAGGCATGGGATAGGCATAAGGCTATCCTAAAGAAAAGATAAATCCAGGTTAAGTATCCATGTAATTGGGCAGACCAGATGGGCCGAAAAGGTTCTTATCTGCCGACATTTTTCTATGTTTCTGTTTTTAGGGATCACTTAGTATTTTGGAGGAGCTTCACGTCATTACTTTCACAACACAATTTGACTATCAAGGCTTGAAGCTGAATCTAGAGGTATGATAAAAGCAATATATAGTATTATTCAGCACATTCTTGGTTATCTTGAATGCATATATTCATCCTTGTATTTACTGTGTGTGGATAATTTTAATAAAAGCAATCAAATCTATAATGTTTTCCTTCATCTGTTACATTACTATTGTGAAAAATCATTTAAAAAACCATATTACCAGCCGGTAGCTTGTGACGACACAAACACAGTGATGGGTATAAACAGAAAGATAAAGCATTATTAAACTAAACCCTGGACACTGCAATAACACAACTCAGCATAGGTAATGTGATATACAAAGGGATCAACAGCAGCAACAGTCCTTTACCCATCCAGATATGACAGCACATGGCATAGTCATGTGCTCTCAGGTCCAAGCCAAAGCACAAACGGGCCGATACCTTCCTGGAACCCCTGGTTGACTGAAAAGAAGGTTGGACTATTTCCCAAACCTGTCCCTCACCCACTATTCTTTTTCATTTGGTCTGCAGCTCTCGAACGTTCTTCTCTGTGATCTGAACACTTCAAACTTAGTTTCTTCTGTCCAGAAGAGATCTTTTTCCTGTCTTCCTCTGTTCAGTGTCTGTTCTTTTATCCATCTTAATCTTTTCTGTTTATTGACCAGTCTGAGATATGTCTTTTCTTTGCTACTCTGCCATTGGAACACAGTGGAACAACGTGTCATGGGAACACAGGACAGTTGCAGATAATGGCCCTCTGTATGCTTCTATTCCTTCAAAAATCAACCACTCGGACGTTGGCCGTCTTGGCCATCAGCTCTTGTGTAGAGCGCCAATCGCATGCCTCTAAATGCTACGGCAGTACAGTGTCAGCTTGTTCAACCATATGACACCAATGTCCTCACAATTACACGCTGACATAACTTTGTATCTGTGAGTACACAACACCATAAGGCTGTCAATCGACTGCTGAGTGACATCCTTGTGGAAGACTTTCACTTTAAAGGTCTGTCCCAGTGGCCAGGGACAGGGGGGAGGCTAAAGAATGGGGCTGTTTAGTCACCACAACCAATTAAATTAGCCACCATGACCACTTAAGTTATTGTGTCAGTTTAATAATGGTGCCTTCTTTTTCAGCATAAGTAGTAAAATATAGTAATGTGTTTGCAATTTTATATTGAATTTATAGTACTCAGTTGCTGAAGTACCTCATTCTCTTCTAGGCTGTCACTCTCCCCTTTGTCGTAATCTCCAATATGAGTCAATTTATAGGTGCTTGGGCTTCCATTCTGTGGTTCAATTTAGTGAGTCCCAATCCCAAGGTAAGAGCCTTATTGTTTATTTTTTTTAATTTCTTCTAAACCCAAATTCACATACTACTTTTTAATGTGATCAATCAATCAGTGTAATTTGTTAGAAGTTTGTGTGTAACTGGCTCTTTGTTGCCCTTGCCTCCTCTTGGAGAACATGACTGACTGTTACTCTTGTCCTGCCAAGCTAGTCCATTGTCTAAGGGGCAACCACCATAAGAATGACAAAATGTCATGCTTGTGTGTGTATATACAGTCAGGTCCAGAAATATTAGGACATCGACACAATTCTTACATCTTTGGCTCTATACACCACCGCAATGGAGTTTGAATGAAACAAACACAATGTGCTTTAACTGCAGACTGTCAGCTTTAATATGAGGGTATGTACATCCAACTCAGGTGAACAGTGTAGGACTTACAGCAGTTTGCAGATGTGCCTCCCACTTGTTAAGGGACCAAAGGTAATGGGACAATTGGCTTCTCAGCTGTTCCATGGCCAGGTGTGTGATATTCCCTCATTACCCCAATTACAATGTGCAGATAAAAGGCCCAGAGTTCATTTCAAGTGTGCTATTTGCATTTGGAATCTGTTGCTGTCAACTCTCAAGATGAGATCCAAAGAGCTGTCACTATCAGTGAAGCAAGCCATAATTGGGCTGAAGCAACAAAACAAACCCATCAGAGAGATAGCAAGAACATTAGGCGTGGCCAAAACAACTGTATGGAACATTCTCAAAAAGAAGGAACGCACCGGTGAGCTCAGCAACACCAAAAGACCCGGGAGACCAAGGAAAACAACTGTGGTGGATGACCGAAGAATTCTTTCCCTGGTGAAGAAAACACCCTTCACAACAGTTCACCAGATCAAGAACACTCTCCAGGAGGTAGGTGTATGTGTGTCAAAGTCAACAATTAAGAGAAGACTTCCCCAGAGTGAATACAGAGGGTTCACCACAAGATGTAAACCATTGGTGAGCCTCAAAAACAGGAAGGCCAGATTAGAGTTTGCTAAACAACACCTAACAAAGCCTTCACAGTTCTGGAACAAGATCCTATGGACAGATGAGACCAAGATCAACTTGTACCAGAGTGATGGGAAGAGAAGAGTATGGAGAAGGAAAGGAACTGCTCGTGATCCTAAGCATACCACCTCATCAGTGAAGCATGGTGGTGGTAGTGTCATGACGTGGGCATGTATGGCCGCCAATGGAACTGGTTCTCTTATATTTATTGATGATGTGACTACTGACAAAAGCAGCAGGATGAATTCTGAAGTGTTTCGGGCAATATTATCTGCTCACATTCAGCCAAATGCTGCAGAACTCATTGGACGGCGCTTCACAGTGCAGATGGACAATGACCCAAAGCATACTGCAAAAGCAACCAAAGAGTTTTTGAAGGGACAGAAGTGGAATGTTATGCAATGGCCAAGTCAATCACCTGACCTGAATCCCATTGAGCATGCATTTCACTTGCTGAAGACCAAAACTGAAGGGAAAATGCCCCAAGAACAAGCAGGAACTGAAGACAGTTGCAGTAGAGGCCTGGCAAAGCATCACCAGGGATGAAACCCAGCGTCTGGTGATGTCTATACGTTCCAGACTTCAGGCTGTGATTGACTGCAAAGGATTTGCAACCAAGTATTAAGAAGGGAAAGTTTGATTTATGATTATTATTCTGTCCCATTACCTTTGGTCCCTTAACAAGTGGGAGGCACATCTGCAAACTGCTGTAAGTCCTACACCTAATGATGGCTTGCTTCACTGATAGTGACAGCTCTTTGGATCTCATCTTGAGAGTTGACAGCAACAGATTCCAAATGCAAATAGCACACTTGAAATGAACTCTGGGCCTTTTATCTGCACATTGTAATTGGGGTAATGAGGGAATATCACACACCTGGCCATGGAACAGCTAAGAAGCCAATTGTCCCATTACTTTTGGTCCCTTAACAAGTGGGAGGCACATCTGCAAACTGCTGTAAGTCCTACACCGTTCACCTGAGTTGGATGTACATACCCTCAAATTAAAGCTGACAGTCTGCAGTTAAAGCACATTGTGTTTGTTTCATTCCAACTCCATTGTGGTGTATAGAGCCAAAGATATTAGAATTGTGTCAATGTCCCAATATTTCTGGACCTGACTGTATGCACAGGCGCCAAGGGAAATATTTGCACTTTAAGGTCTCCTTCATGTATTGTAGAATTGTCCCGTCTTTACCCAATGTGCCTTTTGTACAGCGCTGCAGAATGTGTTTGTGCTTAATAAATAATGAGGCTTAGCCATTCTAATGAGTAGCTGAGCATCATGGGACATGTAGTCCCAAAACATCTGAAGGGCCAAGGTTGCTGACCCCTTGGACTAAAGGCACAGAGGGGAGACATGTTACTGAATAGAGCTTTAAACACAAGCTTTGCATCGTAATACTCCTATTTAAATGATAAAAAATCATTGACAATGACTTCTTTGGTTACCTCAGAGATGTTCTACTAAAACTGATGAGTGTGCGTATGAACTAGTCAGTTTTTTTATTATTATTATTTATTGGTTTTAAAATCGATATATATTTTTCTTTCCTTTCCCAGGATTTGACTTTTTTCTCCAAGCCCCCATCAGCTTCTTGGATGTTGCTGGCTGAAGCGCTAAGCTGGCAGTTCTCTTGCTGCACAAAGCGTGGGCTGAATCCAGAACAGCTGCGAATGTTAGGAAAGAAACTTTGTGGTGAGAAAACCTCTATATGCTTTTGCTTCATGTATAGCTTGCTAAGCTTTAAGAGGTATTCTTGTATTGTTTATGTCTACCCTAAACTATCGTATCTACCATATATTGCTTCATCTCTTTAAATCGTAGAAAAGACTTGCCAAATATTAAAAAAAATCAAATAGAATTTTACAGCCTTGAGCTTCATTTCTGTTGCTCACTTTCTTCCTTGTCAACTTTCTGCAACATGAAGTCAGTCCCATTCTCCTGTCCTCCTATAGAGTGACTGCAATGGCAGAACCCATCCATATGGTAACAGACCAGGATCACCGCTGAGCTCTGCAGTCTTCTGATTTTATAATTTGAAAAGCTCCTCATAAACAGAAAATTAGAAAAGTGTTAAAATATCTTTTTACCAAACTGAGGGCTAAATTCCAAGCCTAGTGTAATCTGAACCGGAGCTCTGAAAATCCCAGATTTGTTAGTTTAGGGATGTTCGTACTGAGGAGGTTCTGAGACACGGACAAAACATAAATGCGTGTAATGATGCTCTTGCCATGTAACCAAACAGGAGACTGAGACCAGGAAGCAAGGGAGTATGGCAGTGACTGATCGCAAGCCGGATACATTGTCATTCCATCATCATCATTCATATAGCGCCAACAGTTTCCGCAGCGCTTTAAAATAACCAAAGGGAACAAGATACAGATACACGGACATAGGATGGAAACATTAGCAGGGTTATTCAGAGAGGGGTGAAAACCAGGAGAATGACTGGAGAAGTGAAAATTCTAGGTCAAAATAGCCAAACCAGAAAAATTCTCCCATTTATCTCACTTTCCAAATTGGCTATTTTGACCTAAAATTTTCCATTCTCCAGTCATTCTCCTGGTTTTCACCGCTCTCTGAATAAACCTGTAGGTATAGAGGGCCCTGCTCATAGCTTACATTCTAGAGTAATTGGGTTGAGGAAGACCAGGGGAATTTAACTGGCCGGCAGGATCATTGGTGCCAGTGGTTCAAGAATGGTGGGGCCATGGAAGCAGCTTCAATCATGTGCGAGCTGGTGAGCAGAGGGATGAGTTGCATCAGTGATGTGGCACGCTAATCTGAAGAGATGGACTTTGAGGGATTTCTTGAAGGCCTGAAGATTAGGAGAGCGTTTGATCGGACGAGGCAAATCATTCCACAGGACCGGAGCTGCCCTTGAAGTCTTGGAGACGAGTGTCTCTTCTAGACCTTCCAAATTGCGAGATTACTGATTTATTACTTACAGGGTTCTCTTTATTTTTAATAGAAGAGCAAAAAATCTCGGTTCCTGTTGTGAAGCCTATGCATACGAGGGGTCTGATCCTCCCCGGGCGTTCATGTCACGGTCACTCGCAGTTATGTGAGAGTAGTTCAATAAGCCCTTATTCAGATCTTCTTTATCATACAGAAAGCACTATGGACTCTGTTTAATTTCTTTTGCAGATACTCATTATTTTGTTCACCATTGCGCAGCATCTATTGGTAATACATGTCCCATGATGCTCAGCCAGCCTCAAGTGTGACTAAGCGTCAGGGAGCCTATAGTTTTTCAAACATCTGGGGTTCCAAGGTTCACCATCACTGATCTAAGGAGTTGCTAGGTTTAGCACAGCCCTCTCTGGTTATGTTTACACCTGGCTTTGAATCTAGTCGCCAGTTTGGTTAAAGAACCACACTGGGGCTTTTGCTAATGCTGTATGAATTTTTCTTTGTGCAACACCCGGAAATGTTTACCCGTGTGTCCAACACTGGCAAACACCAGAGTTATTCGGAGAGAGACGAAATGGCACCAAACTGTGAATTTCCCCGTACGGTGCAATTACGTGGCTTTTCTGCTATTCAGAAAGCAGACAGTTTGTCAAATTTTGGCGAATTGCCAGCGAAATATGGTGCTTTTTAGCGGCAGTGATATCCTCCTAGAGAAGCAATGGATAATCTATTCAGAGAACAGTGAACAGCAGAGAAATGTCAGTGAAAGGCCCTGATGTTCGGTGGTTTCATTCGGCAGGTTTGTTCAGGCGAATCCCATAGATTTCAATGTTAAGAATATTCATGTTTTTATCCAATATCTAACAAATCGTTTTCTTTTAATCTGCAGCAAAAAGTTTTTTGTTTTTCTTTCAGGGCTATTCGGAAAGAGGTGAAAACCTTGAATGACTGGAGAAATGAAAATTCTAGGTCAAAATAGTCAAACCAGAAAAAGTCTCTGATTTATCACTTTCAAAATCAGCTATTTGGTCTAGATTGTTCTCTTCTCCTGCCAATTCTCAAGGTTTTCACGGCTCTGAATAGCCCTGTTTGTGTGTTTTTCTTTTTCTTTGAAAGATTTTAGGCGTTTTTCGGGATTGTTTTTTTTTCCGTCCAATTTTTTTTTTTTTTTTAAATGCCCTTTTTTCTGTAACAGACCTTTTTTATTATTATTCATAGGACCTTGTATGTTAATTCCAGACATTTTCGCCCAGTAGTTTTTTTGCAAACAGCGTTTGAGATTTGACCCTTTCAGTGTTTTTTTTTATTTTGTTTTTATTTTGTTTTTACCCCCGTTTGTCGGCTTTTTCCGGCGGCTGGTCGTGGCTGTGTTTGGCGGGTCGACTGCTTTTTTCAGACACAGATCGGCGGCTTATGGTATTCGATAAATTATTGGATCCCATAAACTGCCACAAACCCGATACTTTGGTGGGTTAACGGCAGCATATCGAGTTGAATTTGATAATCCGCTAGACCTTCTGAAATGATCGGATTCGATAATTTTGTTGGTTTTGCGGTGGCTTTTTCCTGCACTTCAGGGACCTGCGATGAGGAAATTTGATTCCCTGAAGTCCGGGGAACAGGAGAGCACAGAAATGTCGGCGACATTTCAGTGCACTCTGAATAACCTCTCAGGTCTTTCTGAATAACCGGTTAAATCCAGCCTGATGTGCAGTGGGGAGGGATGTGGGAGACACAGCTGAAGAAAATGTTTCCCTTATGTGATTCATAATCTGGATATATATATTTTAGGGACTGCCCCGACACAGGACAGTACAGTGCCATGGAGCAAGTTTTCCAAGGTAAATTTAACTTCATCTTTGTTCTTGTTCTTCAGTTCAGTTTTTGTATTCCAGACAATCTGGAATGCGTGTCGTATTGTGCTTGTGCGGCTGGGAAGTTTTGACTGGGGAGGGTCAAAGTACAACGGATTTCCTTTTAGGAAACGAAAACCTTAAAACCCTCCCATCTAAAATGAATGCTGTAATGCACACCAGGCAGATTGAGGCTTTTCTTTATTATAATAATCATTTATTGAGATTCTTTTAATGTTCTTAGGACTACCCTATAAATGAGCAAATTCATCCAGAGCAAGCCTCACTCCTGCAGTGCCTTGTGTATAGACCTCTCAGTCAGGGCTGGCCCGAGACACGGTGCTGCCTGAGTACATGGATGAAATGCCCCCCCCCCAAAAAAAGCATGCACCATCAGAGCTCCACAGCAATAACACTCAGTAATGTGCGGTGTGTATGAGCGTATCACAGAGCTCCATAGCAATATAACTCACGCTCATACACACATACACACTGCACATTACTGTGCGTTTTATTGCTGTGGAGCTCTGATACAGTAATGTGCAGTGTGTATGAGCATATCAGAGCTTCACAGCAATAAAAGTCAAGTGTGTGTGTGTGTCACAGAGCTCCGCATATCCCACCACACAGTCACACATCCATATACCCACACACGCAGTCACACATCCACATACCCCCTGAACAGGGCTAGCAAAGGCCCAGGTGGGTGCCGGGCCCGGTTGAGGGCCCCCCACGGCAGCCGGGCCCTGTCAATGCCTTTGACAGAGTGGGAAAATGCTGTCCCTGGCAAAGAGCCAACAGGAGCCATGGCCCCATGGACAGGCCGGCCCTGCTCTCAGTGCATACAACGCTGCATTTGACACTTTCACTCCAAGGGCATTTAGTTAAAAATGTTATCATTGTATTTATTGTGAAGTTAACATTTTACAAGGGTGCTACTTAATTAAATGTGATAAAATCTAAATTTGCATAATTGTTGTTGTAAGGTGTAGTTAAAATTCTAAATAATTTATAGAATATCTAATGTAAATTCATGCATTTCTTTATGTGATGAAAAGTTCTAGACACTAGGTGGTGCCCCTTGTATTGCACAATTTCAAATTAGATTTGCTTTACTGGCATACAGAAACGGCCTTTGTGTTAATGGTGGATAATAGTCCGATATCATTCGTATTTCTGTTTGTAGTGATGAGATTATTAGCAATGCAGCGTGCAGGCATAAGGCCAGCATATAGAAAGTACCGGTAACGCCTTGTATCTGTACTGTACAGGGGTTTTCAGCAATTCTAACCATCTTAATCTTGTCCCTGTACACCAGGGGTGGGGAACCTTTTTTCTGCCAAGGGCCATTTGGAGATTTATAAGATCATTCAGAGGGCCATACAAAATTAACAACTTAAAATTTCGCCTGGTGCGGTAATTTATGGTGTCTCCTCCTCCCCCCCCCCCCCCAGTTTTACAGATTTTTTTTAACTACTCTTACTCCTAAATCAGTACTCCCATATAACACTAAATGCTCATACACACAGCACACATTACTGTGAGGTTTATTGCTGTGGAGCTCTCTCCTATGCTCACACAAATTTTTGCCAACTGCCAGCAAGTACGGTGCCTGTTCGAAGGCAGTGAAAGTGAAAGCACACATGGATATACAGTTGTGTTCAAAATTATTCAATCCCCAATGCTGTAAAGGGTTTTAGGGAATTTAGTGTACATTTGTAATTGTATTCAGAATGAAATCCTACAAGGACTTTTTAAAGAACCATATGCAACTAAAATGACATCAATTGGTTTTGTAATACAGTAGTAAATGTTTCTTTTGTGAATTCTTCATTGACACAATTATTCAACCCCTTAAAGACTACCACTCTAAAGAACAGAGGTTCATTCAAGTGTTTTCAATCAGGTATTGAAAACACCTGTGGATGTCACGGAGCAGCAATAAAGCATAATAAGCACCAATTAGGCAGCTTTAAAATGACTGTGATACTCAGCTCCTTCTAGACATTTACTGGTGTGGTTACAAACATGGTGAAGTCAAGAGAATGGTCCAGGAAGACAAGAGAAGAGGTGATTACTCTTCACAAGAAGGGCAATGGCTATAAGAAGATTGCAAAGATGTTAAACATACCAAGAGAGACCATAGGAAGCATCATTCGCAAATTCAAGGCAAAGGGCACTGTTGAAACGCTACCTGGTCGTGGCAGAAAGAAGATGCTGACTTCGACTGCTGTGCGCTACCTGAAGCGTAGAGTGGAGAAAAGTCCCCGTGTGACTGCTGAGGAACTGAGAAAAGATTTGTCAGATGTGGGTACTGAAGTTTCAGCTCAGACAATACGGCGCACACTGGGTAATGAAGACCTCCATGCCAGAACTCCCAGGCGCACCCCCTTGCTGTCTCCAAAGAATAAGAAGAGTCGACTGCAGTATGCCAAAAGTCATGTGGACAAACCACAGAAGTTTTGGGATAGTGTTCTGTGGACTGATGAAACAAAATTAGAACTGTTTGGGCCCATGGATCAACGCTATGTTTGGAGGAGGAAGAACAAGGCCTATGAAGAAAAGAACACCTTGCCTACTGTGAAGCATGGCGGGGGGTCAATCATGCTTTGGGGCTGTTTTGCTTCTGCAGGTACAGGGAAGCTTCAGCGTGTGCAAGGTACCATGAATTCTCTTCAGTACCAGGAGATATTGGATGACAATGTGATGCAGTCCGTCACAAACCTGAGGCTTGGGAGACATTGGACCTTTCAACAGGACAATGATCCCAAGCATACCTCCAAGTCCACTAGAGCGTGGTTGCAGATTAACGGCTGGAACATTTTGGAGTGGCCATCGCAGTCACCTGACTTAAATCCGATTGAGAACCTCTGGTGGGACTTAAAGAAAGCAGTTGCAGTGCACAAGCCTAAGAATGTGACTGAACTGGAGGCTTTTGCCCATGACGAATGGGCGAAGATACCCGTAGATCGCTGCAAGACACTTGTGTCAAGCTATGCTTCACGTTTAAAAGCTGTTAGTACAACATCCTTTTACAGTTATAAGTACTAAGATTGAATGTCACTTGGGGGTTGAATAAAACTTATAATGATGTGAGCACAGAAAAGACATTTGTGGTTATTTCATTATAAATGTTATGTTATATTTGTCTGACCTACACGTGCCTCTTTGATTTAATTGTAAGCAAGATGACTGAATGATCAAAATCAATGTCAAACTGGCCAAAACACTCAATTTCAGTGGGGGTTGAATAATTTTGAACACAACTGTATATTGCCCCAACTCACATATGGATATATTGCGCCCCAGCTCACATATGTATATATTGCCCCAGCTCACATATGGATATATTGCCCCCAGACCAGCTTACACATGGATTTGCCCCGGCAGCTCTCATGGATATTGCCCCGGCAGCTCTCATGGATATTGCCCCGGCAGCTCTCATGGATATTGCCCCGGCAGCTCTCATGGATATTGCCCTGGCAGCTCTCATGGATATTGCCCTGGCAGCTCTCATGGATATTGCCCTGGCAGCTCTCATGGATATTGCCCTGGCAGCTCTCATGGATATTGCCCTGGCAGCTCTCATGGATATTGACCCGGCAGCTCTCATGGATATTGCCCCGGCAGCTCACCTGGGTCCTGCTGCCGCGTCTTCGGCTCCCTCTGAGCGTCTGACGCGTAGAGCTTGGGCGCACTCCTGGGGGAGCCACGTGACCAGCCGCGATCTCACGAGAACTCGGCTGGTCACGTGGTTCCCCCAGGCGAGCGCCAAAGCTCCATGGCTTCGGACGCTCGCAGGGAGCCGCGGGCCGGACAAAGTCATTCCGCGGGCTGGACGTTTCCCACCCCTGGACTAAAGGCACAGAGGGGAGACATGTTACTGAATAGAGCAGTGTTTCCTAAACCGGTCCTCGGGACCCTCAACCAGGTCAGATTTTGCAGATCACCTTGGGGGAAATGCAGACTGAATCCTGCAATCACTGAGCAGCAAATCATATGACCTGTGCTGTGCTTCAGATATCTGGCAAACCTGGCGAGGCGGAGGGTCCTGAGGACAGGTTTGGGAAACACTGGAATAGAGCTTTAAACACAAGCTCGCGATCACTCGGCTGGTCACGTGGTTCCCCCAGGCGAGCGCCGAAGCTCCATGGCTTCGGTCGCTCTCAGGGAGCCGCGGGCCGGGCGAAGTCATTCAGCGGGCCGTATTCTGCCATCTCCCTCGCTGTCGTAATGCAGCAGTAAAGTTTGTATTTATTTATAATAGGGGTGGAAGCTCCCCCCTTCCAGATCATTTGCAATCTTACAGGGCGACAGCAGTGAGGTCTGAGAATTTAATCTCTCTAAAAGGAAAATATCAACCATGGTTTAAAAATGTACGTATATTTTTGGTAGTGAAGTGTAATGATCAGCAGATGAATGGGACTGAGAAGTACGGTCGGACGATTGTCAGTCCTCCCCTTTTCTACAGGCATGGCATTGAAGCCCATATTTACTGCATACTCTCTCGTGATATCCTCTTCATTCGTGACTAGCAGTAGGTTGTTCATATGTGCGTGTGATTGTTGTCACGTGCTTGCTTTGGGTATTTTGTGCATCCTTTAATAAAAGTGACATTAGTGTGTCGTTATATATGTGTAAATAGATCTTTGTTTGCTATTAACTTCATAGATCTGAATCTTGTAAATATTGCTGCTGTCAGCTCAGCCTGTTTGGTAGTGCATTGCAAAGCTGAAATCTCCATACCTTCTTGCTGCTCATCTTGTTCACTCTCCGATATTTTACATACATGGAGCTGGAGTAAGTTACAGTTCCAACAACTTCTGTTGCGCTGTACAACAGGAGAGACAGACTCTCTGCAGTATAATTAGTGCAGCATATTATGAATCTGCACACTGCCAGGAACTTCCCACCAGTGTGTGTATTCTAGGGCTGCAACTAACAATTATTCTCATTATCGATTAGTTGGCCGAATTTTTTTTTTTTTTTTTTTTAATTTAAATTCTTCGATTCATCGGATAAAAAAAGAAAAAAATTTGTATACTTAAAACTTCTTTATGTAAAAAAACAACCAACACCTCCCCCTTTTTTCATGAGCAATTTGCGTAGTGTACATAACTTTCGTACGTACATGCGGAAGTTGCGTATCTTGCGTACTTTTCACACAAGGTATGCGAGTGATTGGTCAGAGGGATGGGTTGATGCTGCATGCGCAGCTTAGGCTAGGGTCAAACTACCGCATTATTCACAGCGACCGTCAAAAAGTGCGTCCGAACGCATTAACGTATTTTTTTACGGAATACGCGAAAACTGTCATACGATGCGCATTTTCATGCGGGATTTTTTTTACGGCTTGTCAATTTTTTTTTGCGTCTGGACATTAGCAGTGTCCCACATCTCCTAATCATGCAAACATGCCGCTAGCAGACGCAGCACACTCTGTACGTCAGTAGTAGCGGTTCTGCGTTCTCGAAAAAATGCGTTCATTTTCCACTTGCGTTGCGCGGCCGGACTTTCGTGCGGCCGTACTTTGTATATTGGCCGTCATTGCCCGTCATTTGCTGCTCCTGCAGCCGTGATTAAGTGCGCCTAAACGCACGTTAAAAAAATGCGTTAGTCTGACCTCAGCCTTAAGCCCATATTTGCTTTCTCAAAAGAACGCGGCTACAAGCACTTGGTCATCGATGATGATGATGTCCGCATGAAAACGGGGTTAATGACCTAAAGTGGTCAGGGTGCGTACAGTGTCCCTTTTAAATAATTTCGTGAACAGAGTGGGCGGAGGTGGAAGGGAGTGACTGCTCAAGTGACTATCGGGAGCCCTCCACACCAGCGCGAAGTCACCGCTCAAAGGGGATGCTGAACTACCCCTAACATACCGTAAAGAACGGAGTGGGACTCTAAACAGCCAGGTGTATAATCTCTTTCTTTATTCGTGGGAAAGCAGTCTAATCCATAAGAAGTGACGTTTCGGCCATGACAGCCTTAATCAAGTGACTTGACCTGAGTGTAAGAGGGAGTGGGTATGAACAAAAGACCGGATCTGAGTGTGGGATCGAGTTTGAGGACCAGACCAAAGGGAGGGAAGGGCAGTTCCTAACCAAAGAGGGTGTGGCAGGGAGGGTGGGGTGAGGCACAGGACTCCAGCTTCAAGTAAGGATAAAACACAGGCATACCGCTCCTTCACCCAGTGGCAGTATCCTATTGTTTGTGTTATAATTCTGCTGCTGTTGTAAACGGAATAAAAATAAACTGGTTGTGTCTGACATAACCTTAGAACTAAATCACACCTAGGAAAGCAGCGGCGCGTCTTTTCCAATCAGCTCCGACGCTGAGGTTATTTACGTTTAACTCCGTCTAAACCGTGTTCTGTACACAGGACGATTAATCAACACCGACTTTCCCTTAGTGTGCGGATTCATACCCTGCATTAATTATACTGCAGAGGCAATTCCCAGCAGTGTGTGGATTCATATACCGCATTGAAACCTATGGGTTAAAAAGCCTGGTTTTTTTAAAAAAAGTTAGGAAACCTAAAATTTCACCCAAAAAATGCCTAAAAAATCCTAAAAGTATAAAGAAACTTTCATTCTACTGGTAGTAATCTACTTCCCATTCTTAAATAAGCAATAAAAAAAAAAAAAAAAGGCGAAAAACCAACTGATCCGAAATTTTCGGATTGGTCTATATTTCGTTTTTGGAAATGCTCCCGAAATACGAAAATGGTGAATTTCGTAAGAATTTCAATTCGGAACTAAACTAATTGAACATCTCTACTTACAATCTGAGAGGAGAGGGGTGAAAAAGTGGGCTGCAAAGCTATAAATGGGAGTACAAGATTTGAATTACGAAGGGAGACGGAAAATACACTTGTTTATCTTTTGGGGGAAAATAAAAATCTTGAACAAATCTAGTTACGTTGTTGAAATACATACAGGGTGAAAATCAGGGGTCAAGGAAGTCCGAAAAAAAAATGAAGTGTGGGAACTCGCTAAGACACACACTCAGACCTGATATTTATGTATAGATGTATGGAATTTAGGAAAAATTTAAAATCCTATACTTATTTTGACTTAACAGGGAAATCTATAACTCAACACCTGAATACAAGATTTATAATGTGTGGGACCAAAGGGAACTGCGTTCCCTCTGCAAAAATAGTGCAGGAACTCCGTTCCTCCTGGACTTGACCCCTAGTCAAAATAAATCATTCTTTCTAGAACTTTATTTTGGATCAACAGCAGTGTAACACGTGTATGTGAAAGGATCCACTTGAGTAACTGTTACAGGGTTATCCAAAGAGATTCGAATTGCTTGAGAAAGGTAACCGAACGCTGAAAATCAGCGTTCGGTTACCTTCCTGGCCATTCGGCTATCCAGAGAGCAGGCAATACGCCAAATCCTGGCGAATTGCCTGCACATACGGTGCATGTTCGGTCCCTGTTCGAGGGCAGTGAAATCCCCATGAAAAAGCACTGCTTCGGCTATTCAGAGAACACAAACAGCAATGAAAGGTTCCCTAATGCCTGCCATTCGTGGTTTAATTCGGCAAGTTTATTCAGGAGAATCCCATAGGCTTCAATGTTAAAAATATTCCTGTTTTAATTCAATATCTAATAAACCGTTCATTATAAAATTCTGCAGCAAAAAGTCTCTTTATTTATAGATTTTTTTAGGATACTTTAAGCATTTTTCTGAATTTTTTAAAAAAAAATTAAAGTCGATATTTTTTTTTTTTTTTTTTTTTCAGTTTGCTTATTTTTTTTGTAACAGCCCTCTTTATTATCATTCCCTGGACCTCCTGTGAAAATTTCAGACATTTTCGCTCAGTAGTTTCTTTGCAAACAGCGTTTCATTTTCCCAGATTCATACAAATGGTTTTTCTAATTTATTCACTGCTCCTCTACGTCACAGCTGCTTCGGCTCTGTGTGATTCGGCTCATGTTCGGCTTCTTTGAAGGTTAATCCAGATGTTTTTGCTTGTTTTCAGCGTGCATTCGGTGAGTTTTCGTCAGGTTTGCGGCAGCTTTTCCCTGCAATTCGGGGACCCTGTGCTGTTTGCATTTCGGTGACCCTGCGGTGTATTCAGCAATCGGCAAAAGGAACCGAATTGAAGAGAACGAAAAGTCACCGAACATGCGGTGACTTTTCGAATCTCTTTGGATAACCCTGTTAGTCTTTTGAGCCTGCATTGTTGCCATGTTATTGCATGTTTCTTACACTTCTTTTATTGAACGTATAGGTTAAAATGAATGTTCATGTTCTTCACCTTTTGTAACAGGAGAATATGCCAAAGTTTCCATTTACATTTTGGACATGGTTTGATGCAATACTATCGTTAGTGAAACTCCATTTGGAAAACATCTGGAATGATGGGTATGTAGAACCATGTGGTTTAAAGGAAATTCTATTTATATAATAATCCAACAATTTGTGTCATGTGAACTATTTTTGACAAATAATCTCTGTTCTAAATGGATCGGGATCAATAGTAATTAACCGTTACAACCACAAACATCATCTTGGCTGTTTACAGACTGTTTATTTTTTTATGTTTTAATGTATTGGTTCTTTGCATTTTTATATAAAGAAAAAACACTTGAGGAAAGCCGTTTGTAGCGGATCTACTCAATCTTACAAACGGGTACAATTAAATTATTACAGTCTAAAGTGCGTGCGTACAGACCCACCGTCCGTCTCAGCGTTGTGATGTTTTGACGGGGTGGGCCATATGGTGTAGCGTGTGCGCTACGATGTGCATTCGACAGGGTAACAAAGAGCGATCCTCCATAGGAAGATCGAGCTTTGTAGCGCCGAGTGCAGTAACTGCGCTCAGCAAGGAGGCCACATGGGCGTCAGAGTGGAAGGAACGTCCACTCTCACATACTATCGTTCCACGCTCAAGTGTGCTCGTGTGACCCTGGCCTTGGGCTAATGTCAGATGAACGCAGTCTGAGCGCACACTGCATGCGTGCATAATGGACAGACGTACTGACGGAAGATACTGTAGACACCACACGGTCTGGTTTTTTTTTGACGGACGTAGAAAAAAAGGGAATTCTGGGAAACCATTTAAAATGAAAAATTTATAAAAATTTGACCAGGATATGAAAAGCCATTTTGTGCGTCAAGGTGCTGGACGTCGCAAATGCGCTGCGTCTGACATCTCATCACTCACACAGAACGCTACGCGGACGTGGCGCACTCTGCGCGTCCGTCTAGCGGTTTTACATTCTTGCCTAACTTGTGTCTGTTTGCCACGTGGGTTGTGCGTGTGCAGTTCGGTGCGCACGTACTTTGTGTGTGGGTCTCTATTGATCATGATTCTATGTTACGATTGACGTTAAACTGCGGCAACAACTGCAGCAACACGGACGTGATCCCTGCTTTCATCTGACGCCGGCCTTAAGTGGGTGTGACTAATCACAGAAGCACTTGTGTTGATTTCTATGTTTTGTGCACTTGCTCTGGATTTAGTCTATGGCCACTACTTATGATCTATATTGTTATGAATGTGGTTTATGCATACTGCTGTTTTATATCCTTTTGTAACCGCTATCTGCACTTTGTAGACATATGTAATCAGGTCTAGACATCTTTAGTTACAGCCTCGATAGGTACACAAGTGTCTGTCAATGACTCTCACACCCATATGGACTCTCCTTTTTCTATTCTTTTAGGTATGTGATGGGGTTCTTGAGTCGTAATAAGGAAGAAGAACTTTTGAAGACAAAGATGGATGGCACATTCCTCCTTCGATTTAGTGAAAGTATTCCTGAAGGAGGGATTACCTGTTCCTGGGTGGAGCATCAAGAGAATGGTGTGTGTGTGTCCCCATGCCCATAGCTGGTGACAGTGTTTTAAATGGTTGACAAACTGGTTAAGATCATTAAAGCGTGCCAATCTTGTCCAAAATAGAACACCTCATAAAAATGCAATGTTTGTTGAAAAAACAAAAAAAAAGGCCATATTTAAGCTTGTCACATTGTGTAATTGAAGTGTCATGTGACATCTCCGCATGCCACAGGTGATATTTTTAAAATCGTGTCCCATTATGGGGTCCTTGGTACTCTGGGTCTGCCGTACAACACCAAAGGTGGTGATGGATCAGTGAACCAATGTTAATCAATGCAAGCCTGCATTCTAGTATAGACAGGATTCCTTTTTGATTTTTGCATCATTAACCCCCCCCCCCCCCAAGTAGCAGCCTATAAGAAAGAGTACTGCTGTGCTTGGAGAGAGATATATATATATATATATATAATTTCATTACTCGTTGACCCATATGAGGACTAAAATCTAACCAAATGATGTAACGAGATGACTAATAAAATGACGGTCTTAGCGCTTCTAAGTGGTCAGTTTCTGCAGATGTATACTTATTGTGTGTTGTGTTTTTTTTTTTCACTCTTAACTTGCGTTCAGATCCTAGCAAGGATTTTTAGATCACCCTGTCAAACTCATGGCTTCCCAGATGTTGATGTTGTCTACAATTCCCAGAATTCTTTCAATGTAGTAGATGGCCAGGGAATCATGGGAGTTGTGCTTTAGAAACGTCTGGGGGCTGCAGTTTGACAGCCCTGCTCTAGATGTTTGCTTTATACAAATAATTCCATCCTTGTAGTCCGTATGTGCTATAAATAGTTTGAATTGAAATCCTATGTGTATAAGAAGTGCTGAAATCCGAATAAATGAAGATTTCTTGTGCTGCAGTAGTTGTATAGACATTCGCACAAGGAAAACTTTTTTTCTTTCCACTTTAACATTTTATTCCTACTTGTGGTGTTACGTGTGCATACAAGGTGTTTTCATAAAAAGCGGAAGCCATATGTATGGGTATACAGAACAACAGAGCAGATGATAATTATAGGGAAATCAGTCGAGGTTTAAAACCAAAATTGCCTCATCAGCAAAACCATATTCAGAGAAATTCCTGTTAAGGGGTTAAAAGGTTTTTCCTTTGCTTAAAAGTTTTAATACCGGACTTCAACTTTGTGGGGTAAATATACGGCAGTCCTTTACATACACCTAGCTAAATAAGTTCTTCCTCTTTTGATACATATTTCCTCCGTTGATTTCTCATTTGGTACCTTTTCTTGCAACCGGGCACTGTAAAAACAATAAATGACAAACTAATGCTGCTTTTTTCTTTCTCTATCCATAGGAACGTATGCGATTCGATCCGTGGAGCCTTACACTAAGAGGGAGCTTTCGCACATTCCCCTGACTGAGATTATACGAAAGTACCAGCTAATGGCTGATGAAAACATCCCAGAGAACCCACTGAAATACCTTTACCCGGATATCCCCAAAGATAGAGCATTTGGCCAATATTATGAGCATAGAATTGAAAGTGAGTATTTCTGCATGTAATTCTTAGAATGGTTCTGTGAATACCACTATTGTCTTCATTTTTTTTTTTTTTTTTTTTTTGTACCAATTTAAAAAACAATCTATAAAAATAAACTCTTTGCTCACATCAAAAGGAGGGGCAGAATCTGTTACCATAAAATCAAGCAAAAATGTAGCCGGATGTTTTAATATTAACCCGAACACAAATAGTAACCCAATCCTTTTTTAAAAAAAAAAAAAAAAAAAAAAAACCTTTACATGGTTGTGTTTGGTGTCACTGGAAAGGCCAAACTCTAACTTTTCCAATGACAACTCACTTAAAATTCAGCGATGCATGGATCCAAAGGCCCCCTGCTTGCTCCTCTGCTCCTGTTTAGGTATTGGATTAAACGATGCGTAATAGTGCATGTTGCCATCACCTCTACACTTGCTGGTGGCTAAATGAAAAGTGCAGTAGGTGCAGCATCTCTGTTCACTTTATATTTGAAATGTAAACAACAGTATTGTGTTTGAAATAAAATAATCCTTTATTTTTCTGTTTTAGTCTTACTAAAATTGACCACATTTTATTGTATCATTGGAAAGGGCATACCTTGATGTTTCCAACGATACCTCATATGATCCTGTAGCATGTAGGGTTCCAGAGATAAACGGGTCCAAAGGTAATTGTAATTTTTGATTTTTACCCCGAGCAAGCACCTGTAGGCTCATGCCGAATTAATCTAGCCCTGTATAGAGTCCTTTTGAATTTTTTAATCTCTGCTGGTGTTGTAGAGCTCAATCTGTGGAATATACATACACTCACCACTAGAGACTAGTTGTAAAAGAATTGGTCGTTCACCACCCTTGACCAGATACATGGAGTATCTTAAAAATACTCCTATAAATACCTCCACTGGGAACTAAAAGATAAACAGGAACAAGTGATGTGTTGGACAGTATTTATAAGTGGAAAAAATAATTTGTAGCTTGGGATTTGGGAATATAATCTTCTGCTTGGATATGTAAAAATAACCCAGCACTTTGTCTGAAAATTATGAGTTTAAACTTGCAGATCTTAAAGGGAGATCTCGTCTCTAGGCACTTTGACTATTCACTGTAATGTATGCGCGTGAATGATCTTCAGTACACTTGTCCATTGCTGTTGGTTTTGAAACCATAAATATATTTTTGATTAGGATGAAGGGAAATAAACAGATCCCACTACAAAAGTGTGAGTACCCCCCCAAAAAAAGAATTTTTTTGACGAATACAAAAAAGAGAAGAGAATAAATATATTAAAGCCACAATAAAACACATAAACGTGAGAAAGGAGTCTGCAAAAATTGATACTGGAAATGAGGGGACTTTCAAGAAGGTTTTGTTTTCAAGTCCCTTTTTTCCACTATCAAATTTTGCAGACTCCTTTCTCACATTTATGTGTTTTATTGTGGCTTTAACATCGTTATTCGCTTCTTTTATTGTATTTTGTATTCGACAATAAAATATAATTTTTTTTTTCAAAAAAAATTATTTGGGGGGGAGGGTACCCACGCCCTTGTAGGGGGATCAAACTGTTTATTTCCCTTCCTACTGCCTTTATTTTTGTCCTAACGTATATGGGTTCAATCCCCCCTCTTCATGTTGGGCACCCCTTCTCCCACTGCTTAGGCATCACCATTGGTTGACAGTGAGTTCTATTGTTTTCGTTGGTTACATTTTTGATTATCCTTTTTTTGGAAAAATGGTGATATCCAATAAAAAAATCTATACTATTGTCATTCTACAAAGGACATGTGTTAAAAGGCTCAATAAAGTGCGGCTGCTGCTGATCTATTGATATAGCTATGATATAATTTGTAGCATGTTTGGCATCCTATATGGAGATTAGGATTGCTTGGAGCTCAGTGTATAAAGCTAAATTCTGAGAACCTTTGTTTCTCTTACTAATGGTAAACATACAATCCATATTGCTCGATACCATTGAAAGATGCTCTACAGAGAGAAAAGGGTCTTTGGAATCCGGTGTATGTCTACAACACTTCATTTGAATGGCTGGGGTTGTTCCTTTGGATTGTTGTGATTTGCACAATCATCGGGCCCTATTACACTTAATGCAAACGTTAACGCTCGCTTGCGTGAGCATTAACATTTGCTGCGGCTCTGGTTAGCGAAAAGTTAACCAGAGCCAGGACTTGGTGTTAACGGATTCCGCTTCTGCAGAATCCGTTAACACCAGGCTTAAAAAAATTAAAAAAAATGATCCTATACTCGCCCTCTGTCCTGCGGCTCTGACCGCCTCCTCCGGCTGACGGGAGCAGGGAAAGACTGGTGGAAAAAGTCCCCCCAGTCTCTCCCTGTGTATCACTACGCCAACCGGCCGTATCTCGCGAGGCGAGATCCGGCTGGTCATGTGACCGGCAGGGAGGAACTCAATGGAGTCCTATGTACTCCAGTGAGTGGATGCTCACGGCTACGTTCAGCGCAGCCGCGAACATTCAGAATTTTACACTCGGAAACCATGCAGGCAGCACTTTTTGCGCCTGCATTGTAATCCAGCGTTAAAACGCGGGTGCAAGGGGGAAAACTGGGCGCAGTTTTTCCTCCCTTGCGCCCGCGTCTTAACGTGAAGAGCGTACTAGAGCCCATCATGTTCTGAAGGGAGTTTTTTTGTTCTTCTTAGATTGCCTATACATTGTTTGCAAATAGGTTTTTGAAATTACTTATGTGTACGTAAACTAGTTCCTTTCTTTTTGTGTGCTTTCAGTTACCTGTGAATATGAGAAGTATCTCAGACGCCGGCTGATTATTGTATCCGCAAGGTAGGCAATCGCTTCGGGGTCGTATTCTACGTGAAGATATTTAGCCAAAAAACTTCATCCCTTCAGCACACTGTGTCAATCTATTAAAATTCACTTCCTCTCCATATTATGGAATTCTCTAATCTGGACTAATCTTTAGCAGTCTTTTGCCTTAAAATCCATGAACGGGTTTTAGAATCTGTGAATCCACAAAGAGCCTGGAGCACTTGCTTTTATATTGGGCTAGAACACTAACATGAGCGACTTAAGGCATTACTTTTTACAAAATTGCAAACTCTTGGATTGTATTGCCAAATTTCTTAATCTGAAATTACAGGAGTTTGCAGATTTCAAAAAATCCCTTTAATTTAGAAAACTTTCCGCCCGATATGGGATTATTGCTCGTGTAATTTGATCCCTTTTGAACATAACGTAAAAAAATTAAATCTGGTTCACCGTTCGCCTCCCGATTTATCCTATAGGCTCATGCATGGGCTAAGGAAGCTGCTCACTGCTATAAATGATAGGCTGCAATGATGGCCTTGGTTTGTTGTGGCTTTGGGACCTGGGACGTCTTCAATACTGACTTGATCTGTTCCAGCAGCTGCTTCGTTGTACATTTTGTAATAAATCCCAGTGTAATGAATCGTGCCGATCTTTAGAAAGTGACAGAGACTAGGACTGCATGGCAAGCTCCAGTATTTATTAGAACAGGTACGGTTTTATTTATTGCAGACAAGAAACCGATTTACATGCGGGATTAAAACAATGGTCAACTGGGTAGAGTAGCAGAGTCCACATAAGCAGATACCAGGCCGAGTAGTATTTCTGATTTGGACTTTTGGCTGGCAGTGAGGAGACTGAAAACAACAAAGAGGAACGTTCAGGTATATATAATCCAAACGATGATCATCTGAAAGTCAGAAGGTAAGCAGGAGGTCATAGAGAGGCAGCTAATTCCATCAGCAAGTATCAATCACAATCCAGCAGCCGGATATCCAACAAATGCCGGCTGGGTGGAGTAGAGGTAACATCACTGCTCTATAACCATGGAGAGAGACTGTGGAGGCACAGGTTTGATCCCAGCAAGAGCACCTCTCCAGTAAGTGTCCTTGTGCAAGACACCTAACGGTACACACTCGCCTCCCAGGACATACTTGAAAACTTCCTGGTAAAATCCTTTCTAAAAAAAAAAAACAGTACAGATTCAATCCACAAATGACAATGTGAAGGATCTCGGGGATCCTAGTCAGCTGTTGTTTAGAAGGAAGAACCAAAGTGGTTGGACTGCTGATTACTCAGGTTTCAGGTATAACCTGACCAAGACCAACAGTATCTGAAATAAGATCAGCTTTAGACCTTCAACTATAGTCCCCTGGAGAAGCCAGACTCTCAAGTAGTAACACCAGGCGTAAACGCTGGGCAGAAGAAAGTGGCAGACCTGGGTTCAATTCCACACAGGTCTGGAGCGATCGTATTCTCTTCTAGATTTCTTTATGATTTTTGTTCTCTTTGAGGGGCAAATTCCTGACACGTAGAGGCGAGGGTTATATTGCAGTGTAACTACACACAAAACTTGTTTGATAGGAAAAATATTATGCATCAAGTAAGTGTACATGCATCTGCTTCTCCAGCCTAGCTTACTACTTACTCTCCCACTCCGCTAATGCGATGTTACAAGAGGCCACTTCTACCCTCTGACTACTAATCCCACTATCCGCTAATCTGTTTGATGGATGTTCCTACTATCTACTAATGTATTCCTGGCTCCACAAAACTCATTTCTACTCCCAATGTGCACCACTAGTATGGTGCATCTTTCAGCTCCCTCCTATACATCTTTTCTATTTGCTAATGTAGGACTATATATAATGTATCCTTCCTGGATATATATATATATCTCATACTGCACACTAACATGGAGGTGGTAAGCAGAATCTGAGCTTGGCGATTTTCCGTTAACGTCGTATTTCGGGTAAGGTACTCTCTCAGCACCTCGCCCTGGCACGCAGCGCTAAGGTTCTTGATACACGCAGCAGCGGTTCCGTTCCACCACGGGTATCGACTCCTAGAGTCCATGGAACGCCATTTGAGGCTTTCGCTTTCAGACCACAAGATTGCGCAGCATTTCGGAGGGAGACTAGAAACTATTTGTTCCCGCTCTTACTCTGCTCCCGGCAAGAAGTGGCAAATCAGTCACCCTATTCACTGCGGGATGAGAGGGGAGTATGGGATGCAATGGGGTGGGGGGGGGGTTCATTTGCAGAATCATTTAGCAGCAGCTTTTAGGCGGTATTAAAATCTTTGCTTTCGTGTCCCGACGGTAAATTACGCCAACACTTTGTATTACCTTGCTTGTCGAGACACTTAAAATAGATTTTGATCCCCATGTTAAACCTAGGACACACAAAGTACAGTAAGCTCGCGAAAGCTGCGAGATGCAAAACCTTTTCACCTGAGTTTAGCTTCAAGATCGGAATATTGATGCCAGGAGTTAATGATTATAGAGCTATATCAAGATGCTACATTAGCACCAACTATAGAATAGTGCCTGTAATGCTCTCCCTGCCTTCATCCCCCTTTCTAGGTAATCCTACTAATGCACCGCTACTCCTTTGACAACGATTTCCATCAACAGGCAATGCTAAACAGATACTTGTTCTACAAAGGCACAAACCGCAGTCTTTTGGACACAATAATTTTAAATGAAAGAATTACAACACAGCGCTTAAAAGACCCTAGGTCCACAATAATTTTAAAACAAGACAAATTTTAATACATCGACTCTGAGGCTCCTATTGCTTCTCTTTCTTGCTTTTATTAACATAGTAGCAAGTGGCAACTAGCAAGAACTTTGAAATATGAAGCTTTTTTATATTGAATAAAGAGAAAACATAACAGTAAAACAGGTATATGGTATCTTCCAACACCCCTTCCACCCCTTTGGATCTGTCCTCTTTCCTGTTCAGTGGCCATCAAAACCGATCCACGTCCCTCCTACTTCCTCTTTCTTAGCTACTCGGTGACTAGATAAGTATATATATCTATTCTCTCTGCGATATTCCGTTTTTACCTATGGTTTAGAGATTTATATACAAATTGAGGTTTATATTGCTAAGTGTTTACTTTAGCGAGCGCCCGGCTTTAACCGCGGCGTTCGCATTTTTTTCCTCCAAGTTTTTTCCTTTGATCCTCCTGGTGACCGCGGTGTAACCCCGCCTGCCTGCCTCTCCGAGGCGCCGCACGCGCTCGCTGGCTAGGTGGGCGGAGTGTGCCCGATAGGTCTGCGCACGCGGGGACAATTCCGGACATTCTCCCGGATTCATACAGCACCATGCCTCGTGGGAAGACCCCACAACGCGCAGCTTCCCCTGCAGAGATTTCAGCGCAATCCTCCGACGAGAGTGTGGGTGAGCAGTCCCAACCTCCCGTACTTGTACAGGCGCAGATGGCTCCTTCCCAGACTTCCACTTTAGACCCTTACATGCAGGCTTCAATTGATTCTGCTGTTTTCAAAGCGGTCTCAGTGCTGTCTGCGGATTTTACCCGCTCTTTAAAAGAAATCATGGCCGAAAATCGCCAACCTGATATCCCCCCGCCGCCGGCGGTTTATGACATGGGCAGTACACTCACCGCGGTGAGGCCCCCCGAGCTCCCCCTGCACAACACGGGGAAACAGTCTGTGAAGAAAGCACGCCACATGACTGGAGGGACTGGCATACCCGCAACAATGCCGGGGCACGTGCACCCCTCCCCCACTATTGCACCCCGTAAACGGGCTCCTGCACATACGGCCGTATCTCACTCCAAGAGGTTTAAACTACCATCTGTCTCCAACCCTGACACCGCTATTGTCCCTGTCCCGCTTCAGGATTCTGTCCCTGATTCGGAGGAGGATGACACTAGCGATGTCATAGACGTTTATGCCTCGGATGAGGACTTCACTGAGGACACCGTAGAGGTGGATACGACTGCCCGTCCGGGCATTATCTATGATCCTCTGGGGAACCCCCTTTTCTGCCCAGAAGACCTGTCTCACCCAAGGTCGGCAGATTGGTCCCCATTACCCCACGTAGAGCAGTGGGTCGATGCACAGGTGCGTAAAGCCCTGGATAAAAACACACGAAACCGCATGAAAGCGGAATGCCCTCGCCCTACCACGAGCGGGAAAACATGCCTCACTCCAGAAGTGGACAAGGCGTTCGTGGACTTTGTCACCCCTAAAGGATGGACGCCCAGCAAGGGCATAGACCATGCCTTTAAGGTGTGCCAAGATAAACTGCTGGACACCGTGGGTCCTCTGATAAAACTGCTAGATACGGCAGAACAAGCCAAGCTTTCTGGCGAACCCCTGGACCCAATCCAGATCACTAACTGGACCCAACGGTCCTTAAGTTTTTTGGGCAATGCCAACACGGCCTTAGCGTCAGAAAGACGTAAATGTATCTTATTAAAGATGGATCGCCAACTGGCAGGTGTGGCGGATAACGAATTAGGCGCTGCGGCCAATGGCGCTTTATTTGGAAAAACCTTCCTGAGGGATATGAATGAGTACTCTGGAGCATTCAACACCATGGAACGAGTTTCCAATTCGCTTAAAAAAGTGTTCTCCGGGGTTTTTCCACGGGCCGGTGGATATCGGGGCCGAGCTACCGGCCGTGCAAAACCCTTCACTTCAGGTCCCGCAGGAGGCAACCCCTCCACTGCAACGGCTCCCGCGCCGTCCCCGTTCTTCCCTTCCCGTTCCCGACCATGGAGGGGCAGAGGATTCCGGGGTTCCAGAGGCGGACATTCTTCCTCAACCTTCAGACATACAGGTACCTGTGCACCTTATTCACCCGTCTACGACCAAAGTAGGAGGTCGTTTAAAATTGTTTCACACAGCATGGTGTCGCATTACGTCGGACCCTTGGGTCCTCAATACTGTACTAGGGTTTGTTCTGGAGTTCTCTTCTCCCCCGCTCCAACTGCAGATCCCTCTCCCTCTCCCCTTTTCGGGGGACGGGCAGGAGCTGGTGGAGCGGGAGATTATGGAATTATTCCAGAAAGGAGCCATAGAGCGGGCTCCACGGGGACCCTCGGGTTTCCTAAGCAACCTATTCTTAGTTCCCAAGAAGGGAGGAGGTGTTCGTCCAGTTATCAACCTCAAAGAGTTGAATGGCTCAGTGGTCTACCGCCATTTCCAGATGGAAGGCATGCACATGCTCAAAGACTTATTGAAACCCCGCGATTGGTTGGCAAAAGTGGATCTCAAGGATGCTTACCTGACCATCCCGATTGCCAAGGAATCACGGGATTTCCTTCAGTTCCGTTGGGGTCCCGACCTATGGCGCTTCCGCTGCCTACCGTTCGGCCTCTCTTCGGCCCCTTGGTGCTTTACCAAGATGCTGAAACCGGTCGTGGCATGGCTACGCGCAAAAGGGGTCCGTCTCATCATATATTTGGACGACGTGTTGCTGATGGCCTCTTCGGAAAATCAGCTACGCCTCCACGTATGTTGGACGATCAATCTTTTCCAATCTCTGGGATTTCTGGTGAACCAAGAAAAATCAGTTTCTCTCCATCTCAAACCCTGGAATTTCTGGGATTCGGGGTGAACAGTGTCATGATGACTATCACGGTCCCTCTACCCAAGTGCCGATCTATCCTGCGCGAGGTTCGGTCCCTTTTGGAGGTTCACACCCCATCCTTAAGGGACCTAGCTCGCGTGATAGGTCTCCTAGCGGCCACACGGCTAGCTGTCAAACCAGCCCCATTACACTATCGGGCCCTCCAACGCCTGAAGGCCCTTTTTCTCAGAAAGGGTCTCCCTTACTCCGCTCCGATCTCTCTCTCGGGAGAGGCCAGACTGGATTTGGAATGGTGGATCGCTCACCTCCACGCCTGCAACGGCAGGCCTATCCTGGTGCCACCCCCGACGCTTACGATCGACTCAGACGCTTGTGGGTCAGGCTGGGGGCTTATTGCGACGGTTCCTCCACAGGAGGTCGATGGTCCATGCAGGAACGTCAATTGCACATGAACGGTCTGGAGCTCCTGGCAGGACTTTTTGCACTTCAGAGTTTCCTCAAAGACGGCACTCATCGTTCGGTCCTCCTCCGGATGGACAACTTCCCAGCAGTTCGATATATCAACTCACTGGGCGGCCCTCGATCCCTGCTTCTGACAACAATGGCTTCCCGTCTCTGGGAGTGGTGTTTTCAGACCGGGATCGAAGTCCAAGCACAATTCATTCCGGGAATCTCGAACCAATTCGCAGATTGGAGCTCGAGACATACAGAAGACTCCGGAGATTGGCGTTTGAGCTCGACAGCTTTCTCCGACGTGTCATCCCTTTGGGGACCTTTTCACGCGGATCTTTTTGCCAGCCGACTCAACGCCCATCTTCCGCTCTTCTTCAGTTGGCGGCCAGACCCACTGGCGGAGGCAACGGACGCGTTCTTTCAGGATTGGTCCGGGGCTCGCCAGTACGCCTTCCCGCCATTTCAACTGATAGCTCGCACACTGCGTCAGGTCAGGACGCAACAGACACAGATTGTGATCATCACCCCCTTCTGGCAGAACCAATCTTGGTTCCCGGTACTATTGGATCTCCTCATGGATATCCCCCGCTTTCTCCCGGCTCTCCCAGATCTCCTGAAAGACGCCTCCGGGCAACCTCACCCTCTCCTGTCTCCAGGATCCAGTCGGTTATTGGCCTCACTGGTTTCGGGACGCCCGGGGGAGCCGGAGAGATTTCGGACCGAACTACTACACTCCTACGCCAGGCGTGGGCCCCGGGTACTCGATCCTGCTACAAATCAGCGTGGCTCACCTGGCATAATTGGTGTCTGTCAAGGGGTCAAGATCCCTTCCAGGCTCCTTTGAACTTTGTCTTGGATTTCCTTACGGAGATCTTCGATCAGGGCAAAGCGTATCGCACTCTTAATGTGTATAGATCAGCTTTATCAGCTTACCATGTGGGTTTTCAGGGGACACCTTTAGGCAAACATCCATTGGTATGTCGCTTGCTTAAGGGTATCAGATCTGACCGTCCTCCGTTGCCTAGATATACGACAACTTGGGACGTGCATATCCTCCTTAATTTTTTGGAACAATGGCCCTTGAACAAGGATTTAACCCTACGCCAACTATCGGCAAAATTATTGGCCCTCCTTTGCATGATTTCTTGCAAACGGGTGGCTGATGTCAGGGCGTTAGACTTCAAAGCTCGTTCTTTCATACCAGAAGGCGTGCGCTTTGACATCTCCCGCCGTACTAAAACGTCCATTTCGTCCGCCTTCTACCCGGCTTTCCCTTCACATCCGGCTTTGTGCCCGGTCCTTTGTCTTCAGGAATACGAATCTCGTACTGCCGCCCTCCGAGGCACGGAGATTTCACCTCTCTTTATTTCATTTAAGTCTCCCTTCGCTTCGGTAGGTACAACTACGCTCGCGCGCTGGCTTCGTTGGCTCTTGGTGTTAGCAGGTGTAGATACCTCGATTTTTGGAGCTCATTCGGTTCGTAGCGCTGTTGCTTCTTCCGCTGTGTCGGCAGGTTGTCGGTTGGAGGACTTGTTGCGGTCAGCTGACTGGTCCAGAGAGTCCACCTTCCGCTCATTCTATTTCAAGCCTGTTGTTCATTGGTCATCCGCAGTTGTGGGTCAGCTTTGAACAAGCAATAGGAGCCTCAGAGTCGATGTATTAAAATTATAGAATTTAGCTAAGTATGACGGTAAGTTAGAATTTTAATAATAAGACTCTGAGGCGAGTATTGCCCACCTCTCCCGCCGCTATTGTGGTTTTGGTTGTTTCCTGGGTCTGCGGATCCAATGTCTTCCACTCTTATATTTTTTCTTTCCTCAGCCTCATAAAGGATTTTCTGGTTCCGGATGGATTGTCCTTTGGTTTTCCCTATCTACCTACACTGATCACCTCGTATGGCAAAGAAAGAGGAAGTAGGAGGGACGTGGATCGGTTTTGATGGCCACTGAACAGGAAAGAGGACAGATCCAAAGGGGTGGAAGGGGTGTTGGAAGATACCATATACCTGTTTTACTGTTATGTTTTCTCTTTATTCAATATAAAAAAGCTTCATATTTCAAAGTTCTTGCTAGTTGCCACTTGCTACTATGTTAATAAAAGCAAGAAAGAGAAGCAATACTCGCCTCAGAGTCTTATTATTAAAATTCTAACTTACCGTCATACTTAGCTAAATTCTATAATTTACGTAGACACACACTCTTACAATGTAGCACCACATCATGGCTACCAGCTGCAATTAATACTAACTAAAATACGGTAAATATTACTCAATTTACTAAGCCATCTGCTATGGCTATCAATGGTCACATTATGTCCTTTATCAATGTTCTCTATATAGTCACATCTTCTACTTGGGTTCTTGTGATTTAAAAGAAAGAAAAAAGTTTGACCTGAAAATTCCTTTCTTTACTGGGCATTTATTACTTTCACACGTAAAATGCTTGGAAAACGTCTGGATCTCATTTATCCCCCATTATTGTATATCTTATGTAATGCATGCTATATGTAAAGTGATTAACTCAACACAGCTTGCAACTGCAATGGTTCACGAATGTTACCGTACCCAACCACTGGTACCTATCTATATATCAATATGCATCCACTAACCACTCTCTTCTGACAATTCCTACGGCCATCAATCATGTCTTCTGTTTGTGGATTGAATGGTTTGTTCTTGATTTTGTGTGTTTGAGACTGACTAGCACACAGGAAAGTCCTCATACTTCTGAATATATAGTGTAGCACCAGACTGACTTGAGTACCACTACCTACAATAGGTCCGCCGTGTATTTGCAATGGATAATGAATAGATGGCGCCTTAGTCACTACCTACTGCTGTTAAGTCTACATCGGTTTGTAATTGGCAAAATTGGTGCATAAAATATTCCACTTAAGTACTAGGGTATTATTTCTATACGTAATCTGTTCTACATGTGTATAGGCAAGATGAAGACTCTCAGAGTATTTTTGATCCTGCTACACCACGGACCATTGACCCTGCCACACCACAGACCATCGACCCGGACGCTGTTCTTTCTTCTATCATTGAGTGTAAGTTACTTGAGCTAGAGGCTGTCCCTTTCACTTCTACCTTTCTTAAATGTTTTGTGGGATTATCTCCCGTAATTACATTTGACGTGTGTAAATGCAAGAATTCCTAATTTATTTTTTCCAGCTTTAGAAATACCAGATTCATCTTTTCCTGATGATATACTACATCTTCCTCCTGGTGAGCAGAGCATGGACAATGCAGCTCTGCAGGATGCAGGTAAGAAAGCCCAGAGTTGCTGTCTAGGTAATTGATTACCCTCCTGCGATGTCTGTTTTGCAGAGCATCTCCGTCCTTGTGCTCCTCCTGCTGCACAAAGGATTAACGTGTCCAGAACTTTGTTCCTCCTGGCACCTACTGCATTCATTTACTTTCGTCACTGACCTATATGTACATGTTTCAAGGCCTTAAAACTCCTACAGCTGTAACATTGTCTGGATAAACCTAGAAGTTGCAGTACTTGTTTATTGTTTTTTTTTTTTTTGTCATGCCATTTGTTTTGAAATTTAAATTTTTGTTTTAAAAAAAAAAATTTTTTATTCGCGTTGAACTGCTCAAAGTCCAGTCAAGCTTCAGTGACGTAGTGCCTTGCTTTAGGTAGGTCTTATTTGCTTTAAGTGTTTAACTTTGCACATGGACAATGTTCGCATCTCAAGGCTGATTTGTAGATGAAACAATACGTATCTGGTCTGCGCGATATGGACGCTAGGGGACTCGGATTGATTTCTCACATGACGTCACCGATATTTATACATGTAGAGATATAAGCACAAAACAAATGCAATTCTAAGTGCAGTGGAGCAACAATCAGTGCAGAGTGTATGTCTTTATATAGTTGATCAACTCACAAACGGAGAGCCCATACACTGGCTCTGAGTGGATCGTTGTCTTTGGGTTGATTTGTCTTCAGATAACTTCTCAGGTAACCCACTCCTTAATGTTGATAACTCATTGCATCCATGAGGTATGGGAGAGAAGAAGAAGATACAATCTTGTGTATATCTGGCAACAAATAGTAAATTGTAACAGCTAAAGGTGAAAACTCACATTTGGTGGAGCTATTCCCAGCTCTAGACAGAAGGCGCATGGGTTTCGTAGGTCAAACCCAATAAAAAAACAAAACCTGCAGCATCGGTTCTTCTAAAATTTAATGAATGATTAAAACAAAATAAAATACAGAATATAAATCAGGATGCGTTTCGCCGTCGACACGCGGCTTCATCAGCTGGTCTATACAGTACAGAACTAATATGCATGTTTATATACCCTAATAATTAAGAATAAACGTCTTTTCCTGTGTTGATTTGCGGTCAGCGTGCGTTCCTAGCCTCTTTTCGGATCCTCCGCGCCCCGCTGACCTTCGGCGCCATGTTGCGCATGCGCACCAGGTGCTTCCGCGTTCCACCATGCGTTCCATCACCTTGTGTCCGAGGTCTGAATGGACTATAGGTTGCGCCATGCGTTCTACGATGTTCAATCCAGAAACTAGGCATACTGAAAATTTCACCATGCGTTTCACAACTTTATATCCAGGATCTAGGCATATTATAAATGCCATTATGGATGCAAAAAAACGCCAATATCGTAATGTCCACAAATATATCTACAATCTCAATCCAAAATAAGGAAAATGTTATGGCCACATAAATCCATTAAAAGGAGAGGTTTTGATAAAAACAACCCTTTGGTGAAAGCAGGCTGTCTTCTCAATAATAGAGAGATTCTTATAGCAGCGCGGTGTACAAAACATCAGTTTTAAAGTGCTGACTCAGATCTCACACTGGTTACAGTGTGTGTGTTGTCACTAACAACATTTTAAGTGCTATTTCTCTAGTATGATGAATATATTTAGTATTGGAGACTAAAGGTCTCCTAGTGAATTATTTTATCTTATACAAAGATCTGTACTGGAATTGTAATTAATATCTTAACTGTGTTAGGTTCATACCTTGTCAGTGATCCCCTTCAATCATTATTGGTATATATGGGGATGTGTTGGATAATAATGCCTATATAAGTGGTGGAACCATATAGTGTAGTTTCTATCCATAACCTGGGTTGTATAATAGCTGCTTTAGCATAAATGTCATAACCTATGTGGTCTTTAGGTAAATATCATAATTATAGGCAAGGATTATTATAATAACTCTACAGGGTAACATAACCCTATGTTGTGTTTTAAGCTTATATAGGATAGCCTATAAAATGGAAAGGGTGAAATGACCTTGGTGAGTATATAGATTGAGAGGCATGAAACCTCCTACCTTCAAACTTTGTTGTGTATATTAAAGTGATATTAATTGAAGAGGTGCTGTACGCAACTGTGGTTATCCCTTATGTATAACACATTGAGTCAGTGTCCTAGAGGCCTATTACCTCTTTACATGAAGTAACATGGCGCCGAAGGTCAGCGGGGCGCGGAGGATCCGAAAAGAGGCTAGGAACGCACGCTGAGCGCGAATCAACACAGGAAAAGACGTTTATTCTTAATTATTAGGGTATATAAACATGCATATTAGTTCTGTACTGTATAGACCAGCTGATGAAGCCGCGTGTCGACGGCGAAACGCATCCTAACTTATATTCTGTATTTTATTTTGTTTTAATCATTCATTAAATTTTAGAAGAACCGATGCTGCATGTTTTGGTTTTTTTATTGGGTTTGACCTACGAAACCCATGCGCCTTCTGTCTAGAGCTGGGAATAGCTCCACCAAATGTGAGTTTTCACCTTTTTAGCTGTTACAATTTACTATTTTTTGTCAGATATACACAAGATTGTATCTTCTTCTTCTCTCCCATACCTCATGGATGCAATGAGTTATCTGAAGACAAATCAACCCAAAGACAACGATCCACTCAGAGCCAGTGTATGGGCTCTCCGTTTGTGAGTTGATCAACTATATAAAGACATACACTCTGCACTGATTGTTGCTCCACTGCACTTAGAATTGCATTTGTTTTGTGCTTATATCTCTACATGTATAAATATCGGTGACGTCATGTGAGAAATCAATCCGAGTCCCCTAGTGTCCATATCGCGCAGACCAGATACGTATTGTTTCAATTTGCACTTTCTGGTTTGGGGGAAACCACTATCATCTGGTTTGCTGGGTATTCGGAGTGTATAGTGTGGGCGCTTGCCATTTTCCATATGATTTGTAGATGATCCTATGTTCGTCATATTTGTACATGGTGAAGTGAGGTTTAGCGAATTTCTGCCTCCTTGACCTTCTTAATGGAGCACGTTGCTTCTCAGGATATTTCTAGTGAATCTAGGACTCTAATTTTGTTTAACCCCTTCGCTACCAATATCTAGATCTCGGGCTTCAAAATTCACCATCTGTTGCCCCGATATCAAGATATCTCAGTATGCTGATCTGCAGCCCAAAAGCAAATGAAATTCGGTTGCTGTGAACTAATTTTGTTTGCTTTTGGGCTGCAGAAAGTGCCCCCAAAGTTTTAGCCATGTGGGCATAATGCCCAAAGAGCTAAAACTGTAAAATCGTCTGCTCAAAGATCTGAAATATCAAGAGCTGTCAGCAGCCAATGCAGGGACAAAAAGGAAGAAAATAGACCACGCGCTCAAACCTCTAACTTAATTTGGCAGTAGATGGCGCCATCTTCTGGCCAAAAATAGTTTTTTGACAGTAACACATACAATGGGTATAAACTCAAGTATTTCTTACTTTATAATTAATTAAAAATGATTTTACAAAAAGCCACTGGTTTCTGACAATGTTTTTTTTGGAAAATCACTTGGTAGTGAAGGGGTTAAATTCAATCCAGAAAGAAAGATGCGGAAGCAGGTACTCCAGCACAATTGAGAAAGGCTTTGTAAGCAACCAAATAGTCGTTTACCTGTTAAATAAATTGCCGTTACTAGACTGGAGTGCCTGGTTCCCTACCCTTTCTTCTGGATTCCGCTTGACATCTCTGGATTCCATGAGCACGCTGCTCCCATTTGAATTTCTCAGGGTCCATCCTATTATTTGTTTTATGGAGATTGAAATGTTTTGTAATTCACTCTCAACAATGACTAATGCTACTTGAATCCGAGATGAGTTTATGTGTACATCTTCTTTCTTGTATTGGATAAACATATGTGCAGCTGGACATGCCGCCTGCATCTCTTGCTTTGCATGTCCAGTGCTTTGTTTATTTATTTATAATGTTTATTTTGTAACCAGGTCAGCTGTAGAATATAGAGAAAGTGGCCATGCAAGGCCATAACTAGACATCTGCAGAGGCACGTCAGAAATAAGACAAAAACAATAGTCAAAATGGGGTCAGCAGTACAACGACTTAGGAAAATAAATAAAAAGATGGAAGGGAAGGGTACGCGAACTACACCAACCGCATGCCAGCAATGGTGTAAGGAGAGAGAGAGAGAGACACTGACTGACTGACTGCCGGGGGAGGCCGTGGAAGGGTGTTGTCACGAGACCCAGGAGCCTGAGGGCCAAGTATGGCAACCAGAGCCATGGTAGGTGCCATAGTGGCGCGCCTCTGGACATCCCGACATGTGCCAAAAGAAAAGGGGTGGGGGAAAGAAACACCATCGCTGGCATGTCAGAGGCCTATAAAGGAACAGGGAGGCATCAGTGTGAAACAGAAGTCCTAGTGGCGGGGCGAAGGGGGCTCAGAACTAATATACTCGGCAGGGAGGTAAAAGGAAACGTCCGCATGAAAAACACTGTGCTAAATAACATAAACAAATCTGCATGAAAAATAAAAATTTCTGAGAGTATAAACATCAATAGTCCACAGAGAATGCGAAAAACAATCCTGAAAAATAAGATGAGCCACAGCAGGGAACTCACAGGCGAGGGAGATCAGATCAGCAAGGGGGAATTTCAGAAAGCTTCAGAGGGCGAACGGTTAGCAAACTTAACGGGTCGGGGCACAGTCGGGCAATAAACAGCAGGTAAACAGGATAGACCTCCTCAGCCCTTGTCCCACGGAAACTAAGAAGACCCTGTGAAGACCCTCCGCAGTCCTGTCCATGCACCTCTCCATTCCTTCAGCATCCAGGCCTCCACTATAGTCTCACCAGCCGCCGGTGGGGGCCAAGGCCCAGCCCGTCTCACCTCAGTGTGGAAACCCCCAGCCTTGTACAATGCCATCAGTGCACAATCCACGAAGAGGGCAACGGTGTCCAGCTCGGTAGGCCCCTTCTCAGCAGGAAAGGCTGCACGAATACCCCCATCGCATCGAGTCAGCTTTCGGATGGTGCAGCAGACAGGCGACCACCTGGTCAGCTCCACCGCAGCCAGGGCAGCGCAGCAGCCTCCAGATCATCTTTGGGTCGGGCTAAGGCGGCAGAACAGCCGGGAACAGAGACCGTAGGCACCAGATCGAAAGCCGCCACATGGCCACTGGCACCTCGTCCCAGCCACATACCCGCGGCTGCAGAGGTCGTCTCAGGTCCGGAGGGGGGACAAAACGGCCTCCGGACAGCTCGGTTCCGTTGGTCAGCTAGCCGGGGCCTGAAAATCAAAGACACACTGCTGAAAAATCCGTTATTGGGCCCTAAAGGCAGCAGACGTGCTGAGCTCCTTAGAAACACGTCCGCTCCCTTCGGCAGTCGCCCCCCCCCCCCGCATGTCCAGTGCTTTGACCTGTTTCCATCCATCAAACTCTAGACACATGTGTTTCGGTAGTCTACATGCCAAATATACATGTCTGAGTGCGACAGGGCTGTGCGGAAGCCGCTGTCATTATAGACATAGACAACAATTCTTTTTTAATATTTTATTTATATGGCGCCAACATATTCCACGGAGCTGAATAATGGGCACAATATAAACAGGGTTACAATACCTTGAGACTCGGCAACCTTTTACAAACCAACACAAGAGGAAACGAGGGCCCTATTCCTGTAGGAACTTACAATCTAGAAGGGTTGGGGTGGAAACAGGAGAGGACTGCAAGGTGAGAGTGATGGACTGGTTGGGGCAGTGAGGTGTATTAGTGAGTCGGGTGGTAGGCTTGCCTGACTAGGAATGTCTTCCGACGTGCATACGCACCACACAGGTGGCAACAGACGCCATTTAGACCTCAACGTAAAAGCGCTACAACGGACGCCCAGAGTGTGCATGATGAGGTGACGTCAGATGCAGCGCATTTGCGACGTCCATCACGTTGACGCTCAGAGGTTTTTTTTGGTCTGGCTGACTGTACCTGTATTTTAATAAATTTTGTTTCCCATATTTCCCTTTTTTCTACATCTGTTAAAAAAAAAAAACTGACCGTGTGGTGTCTACAGTATCTTCCGTCAGTACGTCTGTCCTTTCTGCTCGCACGCAGAGTGTGTTCAGACTGCGTTCGTCTGACAATAGCCTAAAGGACCATTTGAAGGAAGGGAAACTAGGGGAAAGTCTGACAGTACGAGGGAGAGCGTTCCAGAGGATGGGAGCTGCGCATGTGAAATCCTGCAGTCGATCTTGGGAAGAGGTGATGCAGGGAGAAGCTAGGCGCAGGTCGCTGTTTGACCTTAGCGAGCGGGCTGGGGTGTATTTGGTGATTAGTGAGGACAGGTAGTGGGGAGCTGAGTTAAAGAGAGCTTTGTAGGTCAGGGAAAGTATTTTGAATTGAATTTTGCAGTGGATGGGGAGCCAGTGAATGGACTCGCAGAGGGGAGCGACAGAGCGGTGGGTGAGGTAGATGAGCCTGGCATCGGGAGATTACAAGGGTGTGGATGAGTTGCTTTGTGGTGTCAACGGTAAGAAATGGCCGAATTTTGGAGATATTATGTAATTTGTAGCGGTAGGAGGAAACAGACTGAATGTGTGGTTGTGAAGGAAAGAGCAAAGTGATACATTGGTTTGCTTGTGGGAGCTGAACTACATGTGCCTTTTTAAAATGCATTCTAAAATGCGTGTTTTTAAGTGGGCGAATGGTCTTACCGACGTATTTTAGCCACACTCGCAAATCAACTGATAGACTACTCCTTGTGATTTACAATTAAAGAAGTATTGAATTCAAAACCAACAATGACGGCAAGAAGAAACCTCAACATTGGCGATAAACTGATACAGTCACTTTAGTACTTCCAAAAAACACCCTATCACTTGGCTGTCTACAAATATCAAGGGTACATACCGTTGCGGTAGCTGTAAGGCCTGTCCACACGTCATGAAAGAATCCAAAACAGTCCAGAATTATAATGGATCGTCAAGCTTTTCAAGTAAACAATTTTTTAATTGTAAATCACAAGGAGTAGTCTAGAAGTTGATTTGCGAGTGTGGGCTAAAATACGTCGGTAAGACCATTCGCCCACTTAAACACGCATTTTAGAACATTTGAGATCAGTTAAATACCCTAAAGATACTCCTGTTGCACGACATCTTAAGGCATCATATGCAGGTTCTGTTACCAATCTTAAATTCCTTGCAATAGAGGAAATTAGACTAGGTCCCCGAAAAGGAGACCTTGATAAAATTTTGAAAAAAAGAGAAACTTTTTGGATTTATAAGTTGAATACATTATACCCAAATGGCCTTAACGAAGGCTTTACTTTTTCTTCCTTTATTCACTAATTATATCGGTTCATGTTAGTCATACGATTTTAATTCCGCATAATCCTCCCCCTCTCTCCTTCCCTCTTTAATAATCCATTTCATCCATAATGGTTTTGGTTTTATGATCTACCTCCCCCGGCTAATTTACACGGTGACGAATTCAGTTGAACATCAGATCGACGTTTACTGATATTTTATCTTGGAGGTACTATTAGGCGGGCCTGTGTCCACAATTACATCTTTTACATAGATCCATGAGAATAGTTTTCTCTCTCTTTTATACAATGGCAATCGGGTATCCTAGCAACCTCAGACAAAACGGCCGAGCAAAGTAAATCTGTGTAACAAACGGATGCGCGCGCATCCCCGGAAGTCGGAATCAGAAACCATCCTTACACGGATGTGTGCCAATTATCATAATTGAGACCCCTATGAATAGAGGTAGAGCTATGGGGGACCTCTCACTCCTAATGAAGCTGCTTTAAGCAGCGAAACGCGTCGAGAATTATGCTTTCTTTTTAACAGGGAAAAAGGTAAAGGCAACTATCTGCTGTAGGCTCCTTATTTCTCGAATATTTGGTGTTAACGTAGGTGGCTCGAACCACTGAGGTATAGACTAGCTAATCAGACAGCTTGAGGATCTATCCACCTCAAACAGATTGGTCTTACGTCTCCCTTTCTGCTATTTGTAGTTTGACTTTCTAATGCATATCTGATATACATAGCGTCAAAACGGTAAATCTGTATTGATATATATAGCGTTAAACTGGTAAATCTGTACTATCAAAATTGATCGATCAGTGAACCGACCCAGATCTATACCTCAGTTGGAATCAATTATTTCTGACGATTACATTTTTACTGCCAAAACTTACCATCTCTGCTCCCGTTATCCTCCTATACTAATGGGTACGTTGCCACATGTTTTGCCTTCAAAGTATTACCAGTCTCGAATCGTATAGACAATTTGTGTCGCTTTTTGTCGATCTTAGATCCTAACAAGACAAGTATTTTCTGTGGCTAGTGGTTTTTACGTATTTCTGATACACTGAGCTTGTCACTCAGTGTAATTGTTTCTTTTTCACAAACGATTCTTGCAGAGCTACAGGTAATTTACCTCTTTAAGGAGCGCTAAACTAACTACAACCTTGTCATACACGTTTTGAGTCTCGATTTATAACTCCATCGTACCATCACCGGGTTGGGAATGGTTATGCCGTATATTTGATTCGTTCTCCTGCTTTACGCTATTGGTGGATGTTTAACAGGCGGTATTTACCACTGAGGTTTAGACGAGATAACCCTTGCAGACAGCTGCTACAACGATTGTTTCATTAGCAGGTTACTATGTGTCAGGATCTTGGTACATCATTCACCTAACGGCTGTTAGTTTTTATTATAGGGAGTGCTAATCTCACTACACTCCTTATATCGAGCTCCACAACCTATCTGGTATTGACTTGATTAATAATCATTATGAGCAGTTTAATTTTTCACCTTTGTTTTTTATTAGACCCTATTGTTCCAGTGTTGTATTTAATAATAAAATTTTGTTTGTCAGTGTTCTAGCCTTGTTGGGCTTTTGGTTTTCTTCCTTAATACAGGGTAATTCCCTAGGGTTATGTCCCTTCCTCTGGCAATATATCTTATTCTGCAATTTGTCTAGGGTGCTTTCTCTTAGCACCAGACTTTCGTTTTTCTGTTTACAAAATATAACTTCACAATGCAACTTGTGTAATAATAAGTACATAATGCAAGCGAGTGTGGGATATGGAATGATTCTATTATAAAAGTTAGTGGTGGTCATTACACAAAGAGTACAAAAAAAAAAAATTAGTCAAAAATATATCCTCCATGGATCCTTTTCATGAATGTGAAGCGCAACACTACAAAACATATTGTCACATTTGAGTTTTCATAAAAATATTCCCGTGCACATCATTTTGCAAGCTCCCCACCTCAAAAAACATGTATAAACATTTTTGCACTCAGAAACCCCAAATTAGTTTATTTTTTTTAATAGTGGACTTGATGTTCATCCTTGGCAGGATTAAGGCAAATCTGTCTCTTATGACTATGTTGCTGCGGAGGAACAGGAAAGAGCAGCCTCCAATCAACATATACTGTATTACTATGTAACAACAGACAGGGAGCGGATGGAATGGAGCTCAGGGGCCACTCAATACGGTTAGGATTCTGGGGCTGCAAATCCATGCAATGTACAGATCTACAGAAATGCTCTTTTACTGTGACATAGTATTTTATAGGTATATTTTAGAAACGGATAAGGCTAGGGTCAGACTAACGTATTTGGAGAGCGGAAGGGACGTCCATGAGAGTGGACTTTCCTTCCTCTCGACGCCCGTCTGGCCTCCTCGCTGAGCACAGTTAGTGCGCCCAGTGTTGCAAGGCTCGATCCTCCTATGGAGAATCACGCTTTGCAGTTCCGTCAACACACGTCCTAGCACTTAGACGGAGAGGGCTGCTGCACGGACGCAGCTTGGCCGCTGTTGCGCGCAGCAGCGTGTGGCTGGCCCCGTCGCAGCGTCTCAATGCTGCGACGGATGCCAGAAGGCACGCCAGTACGGGCGCACATCGTGCGCTCGTCTGACGCCAGCCTAAAAGTCTCATTTTATTCTTGATAATTACCCACGTTTCCATTTTGTTGTAACTTTACAAAATTTGTCTTCCCTGCAGATCTGGCGAGATACTTGATGAATGGTAATGATCCAGTTATGCCAGCCATGCAAGTTGAATATATTGAAGACTGATATGACATTCCAGCTTGAATTTCTGCTACCTCCAGCATGCATCTCCTCAACCTTCCAGCTTGCTACATGTTAGATGTCATATTTTGGCAGTGGTTTTGTCTACTGGCTTATCAAGGTCCTAAACCTCACAACTTTTTGTTCAATATTAGGATGAAGGGTCTTTCTGTGACGCTCCTGCTCGCTGGAGAACATAATGTGCCTCATTTCATTGGCTAATGCTAAAAGGATCCAGTATATTATTGATATCCTGTTATAACATAACTCAGTGCATGTAGATTCATCTCCATACAGTACGTGCATATATGGACCAGACACTTGCAATTGCTCTGCTTGCTAGATATATGTATGTATAATTATGATGGCAAACAAATGACATTTAAGTGAAAGTGTCAAGTAGCAATGATAGTATTGTTGCAATGGTACAGTTTTACAGTGCTATCAGTGAAAGCACCATGTTCTTCAGAAGGGACTACAGATCAGTTCTTTCACTATGTCCCACATAGTTTGAAAAGGATCCAGACGTTTTGGAGTTTTTCAAGGGACACTCTGCCATACATGACCATTTAAAATCCGGCAAATGGTCTTGGTAGCTAGAGTGTCCCCTTCTCCCCCTGCATTGCGTGTGTCATGGAAGGCTAATTCAGCCTTCTGAATGAGTAGAGATGATCCTTTCCAGAAACTTGTCTCATGGCTTGAGCTGATCACCCTTCCAAGGCTGAGGTCAGGAATGCACAGCTCTGTGCATTCCCAACCAACCAATGCACTCTATGCAGAAACGCCAGACACTTGTGCATACTTTTACTCTACAGATAAAGCTTGGATGATATTTTTTCTGTTCTGAATTAAAATTTAAAAGCTTATCAAAGCCTAAACCTCTAAGTATTCCTGGAATACCAATGCCAGCTAAAGGTGCATCCTTGTGGTATTTTCAACTTTGTTGAAATCCATTCAGCATGTTAAATCATGCATCTTTTTTAACTTGCATGCAACATTTGCTGATTTTTAGCAAGTTATTTCTATTTTAAATAAGATTCAGTGGTCCTCTTCCTCGGACCTGACCTACACACACATTTTCCCTCATCAGTTAACTTCCTTCACCTTCTCCTTCTGCTATGCACAAATTCTTATTTATTTATATAGCGCCAGCATATTCCACTGCACTGAGCAATGGTCACTATATAGACAGGGTTACAGTACATTAAGACTGAACATTTTGACAAACCAGTACATGAGGAAACCAGGGCCCTATTCCAGTGGGAGCTTACAATCTAGAAGGGTTGGGGGTGGAAACAGGAGGAGAGGACTGCAAGGCGAGAGCGATGGACTGGTTGGGGCAGTGAGGTGTATCAGTGTGTTGGTTGGTAGGCCTGCCTGAATAGGAATGTCTTAACGGAGCGTTTGAAGCAAGGGAAACTAGGGGAAAGTCTGACAGTACAAGGGAGAGCGTTCCAGAGGGTGGGGGCTGTGCGTGAGAAATCCTGCAGTCTATCATGGAAAGAGGTGATGCAGTACATGGATGAATCGGCAGTGGATAGGAATTGTTTAATGGATGTAAATTTAGAAAATGTTTTTTTAACATAGAACTAATTCAGGGTTCAATAGCCACTGCTGAACACATGATTTGTTATTAGAATGTCAGCAATAGTATAGGCTGGGTGGAGTAGAGGTAAAATCACTGCTCTATAACTGTGGAGACACAGGTTCGATCCTGGCAAGAGCCCCTATCCAGTAAGGGTCCTTGGGCAAGACACCTAACCGTACATACTCGCCACCCAGGACATACTTGAAAACGAGAGAAATCTCAATGTATCCTTCCTGGTAAAATCCTTTCTCAAAAAACACTCACACAAACCACTAGAATGTCAGCAGCACACCCTTTTATGTCTTTTCGGTAAACGTGGCTTTCGTTAGTCCTATATATATGTAACAGCATTTATGGCTGGTAAATATACTATATCTGAATTACTGTAAATTTAACTGTATATTTACCTTTAACAGATGCACTGATGCCCATCAGCCATGGCTTGAAAATATCCCTTCATGAATCTCTCTCCCTCTCCCCCTTTCCCCCAGACCGTGCTTTTTCTTCTATTTGGTTTGCTTCTTTACTCTCTTTGAAATGTGATTTAGATATGACTGGCAGTGCAATCCATATAATGTGATATTGAGGTATATAGTGGGGGTATTTTATTTTGGGTTACTTAAAAAATGGCACATTCAAGTACCAGTATAAGCGTGATCATGCAAAGCCTACACCTTGGTTTTGATTGTGCACAAAATGTGAATTTTTACTAGAGCCAAGTGTCAAATAAGAATAAATGGGTGTATAGTGTTAGTGGAAATTACCCAAATGACAAGGTTCCCCTTACAAAAATTATGGAATTACCAATTCTCTACACATTTAGCTGCTGGATTACATTATCAGGTTTATTCAAAGAGTCGATCTGGCCCCAAATTGTAACCGAACGCTTAATTTCAGCGAACGGTGCCATTTCAGGGCCATTCGCTTATTCAGAGAGCAGCCAATTCGTCCATGTTGGCGAATTACCTGCACATACGGTGTCTGTTCGAGGGCCGTGAAATCCCATAGAGAAACAATGCTTAGTCTATTCCGAGAACTCAAACAGCAGTGAAACGTTGCCGAATTGCCCTGCCATTCGGTGGTTTCATTCGGCAGGTTTATTCAGGAGACTCCCATAGGTTTCAATGTTAAAAATATTCCCGTTTTAATCCAATATCTAATAAACCGTTTATTTTATTCTGCAGTAAAAAGTCTCTTATTTTTAGAATTTTTTTTCCTAGGATATTTTAGCCATTTTTTTTTTATTTTGCAAACATTTCTCTTTTTTTTTATTAATTTTTTTCTTTTTTCTGTAACGGACCTTTTTATTATCATTCATTGGAACTTATGTGTAAATTACAGACATTTTCGTTCAGTAGTTTTTTTTTTTTTTCTCAAACCGCTTTTCAATTTTCATACTTTCAAGCGTTTTCTTTTCTTATTATTTTTTCACCTCCTTCGCCTGCGTTTTGGCTTTTTCCGGCGGCTGCTCTGCGCTGTGATCGGCTAGTCAGGTGTGTTCGGCGGTGTTAATCCAGCTGTTTTCTGCATGTTTTGGTGAGTGTTCGGTTGGTTTGCGGTGAGTTTTCCCTGCACTACGGGGGCCCTGTGGTTCTTGCTGAATACACCGCAGGGTTGGCGAAATAGGATCGCCGAAGTGCAGGGAATTTGCTTATGATTTCAAGTACGCGCAACTGACAGAATGTTGAGTAATAATTCTTGTGAACCTGTACAGGAAGCTGTTTATTTACATATAAATCCCAATAAAGACTCCATGGTTTTACTAGCACAACATACAGGATACAATGTAAATCCCTATTGTTGTAGTGATTTGACATGCTCACTGTAAGGAGTGGTATTTTATATCAAATAGTAGAAAAATAACAGATTTTTCAGAAGTTGATTCTATCATGTCTCATCTTTCCACCCCCATAACTGAAAATGGAATATTTGCAGGATAGAGGTTATTTACAAAGTGCTGGTGTTTGCATGTTTGCCTGTGTAGGAAAATAATTTGTAGTGCAGCACCAACAAACACTGCCTTTTTCATAGAACTAAAATCCAGAGGGTTGGGGCTCCCTATTCTGAAGTTCGCACCAAAATGGGGACGGTAACAGGGAAAATCTGCGCCGTAGCATCCCCAGGTTAGCACGATATTCCGGGGAAGGCGCTTCCTCGGCAGCTTGCCCCGGAATGCCGTGCTAACCACTGGGATACTCGCGGTAGCGCTTCCGCGCTGCTGTGAGGATCACCACCTGGAGTCCATAAGACTCCATGGAGAGTTGCACTCCCAGCGGCCACGAGCCCTGCGACATCACGCAGCGAGAGGGAGACTGGGAATATTTTTTGCGTCAGGAAGATAATATGGGGGGGGGCATGCGTTAAAGTCACTTATCCTGGCAGTAACGCTTACACATCCAAACGCTAGCGTTCAGTAGGAAAAGTGCCCTTAGTATTTTGTATAGCGTCAACAGATTCCAAAAGATTAGACAAGTGCTGAGCCAGATGTCCTGTGAGTTTTACAATCTAAAGAGAGAGGTGTGGGGTTATCAGATCAGCCATGTTTTCCTGGACACGTGTAATTTATTCATGCTGATGGCAGGCGCCGGGCAGTGCATGAAAAAAGCCACCCCGCAGCATGTAGAATCCATACGCTGCAGGTGCGGAATCCAAGGTGACCTGCCTTGATTTCCTTCCTGCAGCATATGAATTATACATGTTGCAGGGCAGCCCTTTTCCCTGTGCACCCCTTTGCATGAAGTAGTAATGTGTCCATGAAAACCAGGCCGATCTGGTAACCCTATCTGGGTGACACGAGAGGGAGCAGAGGGAGGGTGGAGCTGGTGAACGGTAGAGTATAAGGGAAGAGCAATAACTTGGAATTGTTTAATCGGGGAGAAAAGTGGATACTGCTGGAAGGGAGAACTATAAAATTAGGACAATGACTGGGAGGGAGGACTGCAGAGTTGCTTTGGGATGGCTTGCTTGTTGCAGAGAAAAGGTGGAGAGTCATGTGATTTTTTTTTTCTTTTTCTTGTGAAATCCCAGTGTTTGTCAGTTTTCAACTGTGTTTACAACACTGGCAAACACCGGCACTTTGTGAATAACCTCTTAAGCATTCAAATTACATTATCAATCTTGATTGTGGTTTACAACAGAAATGAAATACAGGGGTGTGTGTGTGTCATCAGTAACTTACCCAATTTGACTTTCTTTCAAAAGTAGGCAACTGGAATATGCACTTTACCATGCCAGCTTCCACAGTGTGTGCACTACACAAATCATTTTATAAAGAATGAGAAGTCTGCTTACCATAAATTTCAATTTGGCAATGTTCTTGATTATCCATGCTTTAGTAAAATGTTTTCCTGTATGCTACTGTATTAACTTGTTGTTTTTATTCTCTATAACCTGTAGCATAGGACATGCAATGATGCATACTGGGATACTTGTAAATAAATGATAATCTTTTCAAATAAATGTATAGTTTTTAAAAGACTGGTGTTTTTGTAACATGTACCGAACTTGGCTGACTTGTTTTCTAAGGTATTTTAAAATCCTGCATCATTTGACAATTTAAACATTTCATCCTGTAGACCGCATCCCCAACATCCAGAAAATGCTTGATCAAAAGTAAAATGTCGAAAAGAAAAAAAAAGCTAAGCTTTGTTGTTTACGTAAATGCTTTAAGATTCTCCGTGTTAAATCCTTCCATTCCATCTTGTTAGGAACACACACACTTCTACACTTCATAGACATTATTGCTATTTTTCAACTGGTATTAACGAAACAGAGGCCAACACCATATTCAGTGAATTGGCTGCTTTGTCACATGGTTCGGCAGCCGTATTGATTGCTTAGAAGACCTGTTTTTCTTCCCTCGTTTTACTTCTGCCTTCCTGCAACTCGCAGAGACCCATCTCATACCAAGAAATGTATTGCCTTGTGCGCCTTTGATACCATTCCACTGCATATATCATTTGTGTACCACTGCACACCACTCATTCTGCTACCCATTTTTCTACTGGGTCGTAATTATTGCATTCCCCCATGTCACACTTACTGTGAATCATGTACTGTATATAAATAAATCTATACAGATAGTGATATGAAATTGCATATATGTTTATGTGCTCCTCTGCCTGTTTTGTTTTCAAGACAAGTTGATTGATTATTAATCAATGTGACAAGTAGAGGACAAATCCCTTTCGGATTACTGATACTTTTTCATTTCATGTGACCATTTTTCCAATGAATAATTTAAGATTTTGCTAAACTAATGTCCATTTTATGTAACTATTGAAAGTTATGGCTAGACACCCCATTCACTCACAGATGTAGGCATCACACACACACCTCAGACGCAACCACACAGACCTCAGACACTGGGGCCAGCTGCCAGAATGCTTTAAACGCATTCTGCCAGGTTCCCTGGCTGGACACGTTCCAGAGCGCAACTTTCAGAATGTTTACATTATAATCCAGCTCCGACACCTGCGGCTGCTCTTGTGAGACCAACCCTCTCCCAATTATGCAAACACGCAGGCCTGGATTAAGTTATCTATGGAGGTGAAGATTTTGGTGGGCTTTTTCTATTCTTTCTTCTTCTTTTTTTTTGGAATTTGGTGAAAATAAAACCTATCTAACTAGGTAGATACTTTGAGGTGATATACAGGGTGTCCATAAAGTCTCTTTACAATTTCAAAAATGTATTACAAAGGCAAATGATAAGTCAGATAAGTGAAAATTATTACAAAATGAGATGTATATATTTAAGGGGGTTTTTTTTGCCTCATTTATTACACCTCTATATGGGCACCTTTTTGTTGCACGAAGCACATCAAGACTGTACTCGATTTCTTGCCATGTTCACTGTAGCCTATCCGCATTAATGGTGGCATCAGTGATCCTCTGATTTTAGATTAGTGATGTCCCGTACCTTTGTTCGATACACGATATCTTTAACATAACCCCTTAGAAACAAGTCGGTTTTCTTCGGCGAGACATCAATTACTGTAAATGTTTAACTTGGCCTTTTCACTGAAATACGTGGCACCACAACTACATGACCTTCAACCAACGATCCTTTTCTAGCAAGATGGTGCACCACCACATTGGGGACTACATGTTCGTGGGTTCCTAAATGAAACATTTCCAGACCGGTGGATTGGAAGGGGTGGCCAATTCCCTCGTTCACCAGATAACGCTCGGCTTCTTTCTATGGGGTTATCTGGTGAACAAGGTGGCCAGGGTATTGGGCCACCCCTTCCAATCCACCGGTCTGGAAATGTGTCATTTAGGAACCCACGAACATGCAGTCCCCAATGTGGTGGTGCACCACCTTGCTGGAAAATGATGGTTGGTTGAAGGTCATGTAGTTGTGGTGCCACGTATTCAGTCAAAAGGTCAAGGTAAACATTTGCAGTAATTGATGCCTCGCCAAAGAAAATCGACTTCTTTCTATGGGGTTATGTTAAAGATATCGTGTATCGAACAAAGGTACTGGACATCACTAATCTAAAGCAGAGGATCATTGATACCATTGCCACCATTGATGAGGGTATGTTACAGCGAACTTGGCAAGAAATCGAGTTCCGTCTTGATGTGCTTCCTGCAACTAATGGTGCCCATATAGAGGTGTATTAAATGAGGCAACAAAATACTTACTTTTCACTTATTACAAAATGAAACGTATATATTTATCTGTCTTCATTTGCCTTTTGTAATTTTTGAAATTGTAAAGAGACTTTATGGAGACCCTGTATAATACTGATATATTGATTGATTGATAGATTGATAGATATATTGATCACAGATGTGAGTACACCCCTCACGTTTTTGTAAATATTTTATATCTTTTCTTGTGACGCTGCATTTGACAGTTTCACTTCCAAGGGCATTTTACAAGGGTGCTACATATGCAAATGTTATCACACATTTAATTAATTGTTCTGAGGTAGTTACAATCATAAATGTAATTTATATGATATACATTTCAGGGTCTTGGCAATCTTCTTATAGTCTAGTTTTTCAGATCCTCAGAGTTCTTTGCCATGAGGTCCCATGTTGAACTTCCAGTGACCAGTATGAGAGACTGAGAGCGATAACACCAAATTTAACACACTTGCTCCCCTTCACACCTGAGACCTTGTAACACCGAGTCACATGACACCGTCGAGAGAAAATGGCAAATTGGGCCCAATTTGGACATTTTCATTTAGGGGTGTACTCTCTTTTGGTGCCAGCGGTTTAGACATTAATGGTTGCGTGTTGAGTTATTTTGAGGGTGCAGTAAATTTACACTGTTATACAAGCTGTGGCAGATTAGATCTGTATTTCTATCTGCTGGTTTATACATATCTCCTCCATATAGAGTTATATTCATATTTGTGTCTGGCCATTTGGTAAGTGTATCCCTGTGTTCACAGCTGAAATGTAATCAAAATGGTTAGCTTTCTCCCCTGGGGGGAGGATATAACACGTAGCTGTAAAAAGGGAATTTCTTTTGTACACTGACATAGTAAATCACACCTTGGAAGCCAGCTCGGCACCAAGATTTGGACACAATCTTCAAAGACAGGAAGCACATCCTTGATCTCTAAGGGGGGTCTGGAGGGAAGAGGGACGCCTTTGGGCAATTAAAGATTAATTGACATGCGCTGTAGCAAAGGGCACTCTGGGAAATGTAGTCCAGGACACTGGGCCATGTGGGGGTGGGCTGGAAAGATCAGGAAGTGTATAAATTCTGAAAACTGGCCATGTGCTGGGGCTGATCACTTTGGGTACCTTCTAAAGAGGACTGATCGGTCAATGTTCCAGGCTCCAGGAGACACCGATGCTAGCTTACTGATTAGTCCATCGTAAGTAAGGCTCTGTGATTAACCCCTTTTATTTGCTGTGTAGTGTGTAATTAATTGATTTATTCTAGTTATAATTTTTTCTGTAACAACAAAGCACTGTGATGTGTTTATATCATAAATAAACAAATAACCTATTTAAGTTCTGATTCTGGCTGAAATACACGCTAACTAAGAGATTGGGAGTATTGTTATTTGCTTTAAACTCGGTTATATATAAGAAATTGCGAGTTGCGGTTGTCAGGAAACAGCAGGGAATTGTGGGATCTGTAGTCACTGAGTCTAGGATAGTGCGGCTGCTAAGCCCTGCGTCTCCTGTTGCGACGCGCGTAGTGTCCATGAGGACTGGTGGCAGTGTTACTAATAGAATAATAAAGTGAGCTCCAGGATTGTGGGAGACGTAGTTAGTATGCGCTTCAGGAGAAGACTTGTACTGCGTTGCAAGCCTGGGATCAGTATATCGCGCTCTATGTGCCTGTTGTGAGAGAAAGTGTGGCCGGGACGGGTAGATAAGCGTGCGTAATTATCTGGGTCTAGGATAGATAGTGAGCGGCTTAACCCGGCGTCTTTGCGCAGCAGCGCGTGTAGTGGTCGTCACACAAGCTGTACCCTCACTAATTTACATTGTAGCAAAGTGTCATTTCTTCAGTGTTGTCGCATGAAAAGCTATAATAAAATAGTTGCATATATAATGTAGCAATGGATATAATTTTATATAATTATTACGGTTAAAGCCCGAAGTGCAGTTAATCCTAGGAGTACCAGGCGTCATTAGCAAAAGTCCGAAGTGAAATGAAATTTCGTACTTTACCCAGGTAATCTGCAAAGTATCCAGAGGCCTCCGGGTAATCCGGTTTTCTGCTCTGTTTTAACCAGGTAATTCGCACATTACCCTAGTGTTGCTGGATAAAGTGTGATGTGCAACGAAACATCGGATTTTATCTGGGTAATCTGCAAAGTATCCAGAGGCCTCTGGGTACTGCCCTTTTCTTGGGTTTTCAGCAGGTTACAGTTGACTGCAGCTTTATCCAGGTAATTCATGGAATTCAAACTGTTATCTGACCGATAACAAAATTGTGTTTGTTTTTTTTTACTTTTAACAATTGTATCCAGTCAAACCACACTAAATAACCATCATGTTACTCTGTGCATTAATTGTCTGAAAATAAATTTATGAAGATAAATATATTATATAAAGAGTAACCTGATGGTTATGTTTTATAAATGATATATAAGCACATATGACACATAATAAAGATCATGTAACTCTTTCACATTCATATAAGAAACATCTCCTGTTACTCTGTATATTTATTATATCCGCAATACATTTTAATGTTTGTCTTTTGCCACTTCCATTGATAATATCCATAGATAATAGCAAAATTCACTTTTACCTAAGTGGGGTTGGATGCTCTGCAGATTACCCAGGTGAAGCTATGGATAGTCCTCAGATTACCGGGGTGAAGCTTCAGACTTGCACATGATCCAGGTAAAGGACAAATTTTTTCAACTCTTCCAGACTGTTGCCGTTGGGCCGTTGGTTAGTCCTAAAATTACCCGGGTAAAGTCCGAAATGTTCATTTTTTTTTTTTTTTTTTTGCAGCTTTACCCAGCAGTTTTGGGTAGCGTCAGATTGTCAGAATTACCCGGGTAATCCTAGGATTAACCGCACTTCGGGCTTTACCCGTAACATATATAACAAATCCAGAAGAGAGCACACCAGCGACATTTATTTATTTTATTTATTTATAAAGGATTTTACCAGGAAGGATACATTGAGATTTCTCTTGGGTTTCAAGTATGTCCTGGGTTCAAGAACATTGAAGTGTTACAGTTACAGAAATACAAAGTAATACAATGCAAGATAATAAAAAACAACACAAATATACAGATTAACAGAAAATAAATATGTAGGAAATATAGTCACTAGGTTACATGTTTACAGGTGCATTCTGTATTGAGGTATGTTAGTAAGGAGCTCTTGAGTGACTTAAGACTGGGGGAAGATTTGATGGTGTCTGGGAGGTTATTCCATAATTGTGGGGCTCTGTAGGAAAATGAGGACCGAGCCACTGTCTTTTTGTATTGTGGTATTGCAAGTAAGGTGCTGGTCCTGGATCGGAGGTTATAGGATGAGGGAGCTGCTGGAGGAAGCAGTCTATTCAGGTAGGGTGGCAGCTTCCCAGAAATGCTCTTAAACACCAGGCTGGAAAGGTGAAGGGTGCGTTTAGACTCCAGCGATGGCCAGTTTAGCTCTTTTAACATGTCACAATGGTGGGTCATGTAGTTACATTGTAATGCAAACCGGCAGAAGAAGTTATACAATGTAGTAAGTTTCTGAAGGTGTGTTTGCGGGGCCACTGCATACACTACATCTCCGTAATCCATAGCCGGCATAAGCATTTGTTGCTTTCTTACCGCGGGGCTCAGGCAGGATTTGTTTCTGTACAGGTCACCTAGTTTGGGGTAAAGTTTAGATGCAAGTTTTTCGATGTGGTGGCCAAAGGATAGATTAGGGTCCAACACATACCTAGATATTTGAGAGAAGTGACTGTGGTCAGCGTGCCATTTGATTTTGTCCCAACACATAGATGGGGATTTTGCAATTTGTGTAGTTTAGGTGCTGTTCCAAAGAGCATCGTTACAGTTTTGTCAGTATTTAAAAAAAGTTTGTGTTTGATCCACTTTTCTACCTCTGTGAATTGTTCTTGCAGCACGGCCTCCAGCTGCGGGAGATTTGGTTTGCTGGTATAGATTACAGTATCGCCTGCGTACATATGTACAGTTGAGACTTTGCAGACGTTGGGCAGATCATTTATGAATATTGTGAATAGCAGGGGGCCTAGTATTGAGCCTTGGGGTACACCGCAAGTGACTGGGAGCGGGAGGGAGGAGCTGCCAGAAATTGACACATATTGTGATCAGTCGGATACATATGATTGAAGCCAGGTTAGCGTGCGATCATTCATCAATGCCAGAGTTTTTACGTTTTTCTAACGATGCCATGGTCTACCGTGTCAAAGGCCTTGGCAAAATCAAGGAAGATGGCTCCAGTTAGGTTTCCTTGTTCCATCCCAGCTTGGATATCATTGCAGACTTTTAAAAGGGCGGTTGTAGTTGAGTGATTTGGACGAAAGCCTGATTGATCTGGGGTTAAGTAGTTCCAATATTGATAATAATCACGTAATTGTGTGTAGATGCATTTTTCCAAGATTTTTGAAATTACAGGGAGCAACGATATCGGATGGTAGTTAGATACCAAAGTACTGTCACCACTTTAATGGATAGGTACCACTCTCGCAGTCTTCCAGAGTTTGGGTATGTATCCAGTCACCAGTGATTCATTTATTAGGGTTGCGCCAGGATTTACAATTGCCGACGCACTGATTTTTCAGCAGCATTGCTGGTATTTGATCAGGTCCAGACTGGTATCTCATTTTTTGCTTACGGAGAAGTTTAGTAACGACACTGACAGGCACTGGTCTAAAACTGGATTCCTGTCCGATACAGGGACTTTGCACAGTTGGAGGGGCCCGCCCTGCATGAGGCCTCTCTGATTGCATGTCATTTCCTAGCTTGGCAATCAAAGTGGTGGCGCATCTAACAAAATAATCATTAAAGGCATTTGCTACATCTAGGGGGTGTTGCAGGGTTTGGTTGTTTACTTTGACAGCAGCCGGCTGGGAGTGGACTGGGGGTGCTTGTATGTTACTTATGGTTCTCAAAGTTTCTAGGGTTTGCTATGTTATTGTTTAGATTTTCATTGAAGTAATGGGCTTTGGCCATTTTTGTTTGTTTTGTGCATTCATTCCGGCATTTTCGGTATTTGTAGTGATCGTTCATGGAACCAGTACTCTTGAAGTTTGACCATAGTGAATCTCTAAGCTGGTACATTAGTGTAAGATCAGCTGTAACCCAGGGGAGATGGGTCCCTTTTACTCGCACTTTATGCAGCGGGGCATGGGAATTCCAGACTTGCAGGAGCTCAGACTGAAAGTATTCAACTGCACAGTCTAGGTTTGGGATTAGGTTTAGCCTGTACCAGGGGAGCTGTTTGAGATCACTTAGGAAGGATTCAAGAATACATTTCTTGAAAGACCTTGTGGTTATTACCTTTGGGGGAGATTTCAAGGCCTTTTATTTTGCGCACGCAGTACACTAGACAATGGTCACTAAAGCTATTAGCAAGAACGCCTGCCTCCTGTATTCTATCAGGAGATGAGGAGAGAATCCAGTCCAGCAAGGTATGGTTAGGGCTTTTCATATTAATGCGAGTGGGGGAGGAGATTGAGTTAGCTGCAAAGTTTTAAACAGTGAGCAGTGTTTATTGTTTTTAGGATTTAGCCAATCTGTATTAAAATTGCCGAAGACCAGCAGTTCACTTTTTTGGTTTTGGGCAAGTAGGTTATTAAGGATTTGAGATATGTCAGATAGGGAGTGCACTGGAGAGCTCGGTGGACGATAGAACCCAGAAACAATGATTGATTTACTGAATGGGATCTCAATTATACCAGAGAGGAAATCAAAGGTGACAGGAGAGCTAGAAGTCTGTAAGGGGGTGAACTTTATGGACTCCTCAACATAAATAACAATTCCCCCTCCTCTCTTTGCTCTGTCTTTTCTATAACATGAATACCCCTATATTGATATGGCAGAGTCTGGTACTTTTGGGGTTAACCATGACTCTGTGAGCACAATGCTTTTGGGTTTGTAATAGCAACACCAAGCCTGAAGCTCATCCAATTTAGGGAGTAAACTGCGGATGTTACAGTGCACAAATGAGAGGCCTTTTTTAGTGGGGAGACTAAAGGTTGTGTCACCTATAGGACCAGGGTTAGTTTCCACATTGTTTGCCAGGGAAAGTAGCAGAATAAATAGGAATTTGGACAGAGTTTTCTTTTGGTAATGTGGTTGCAGGGTTTTAAATCTTTGTGTGGGGGTAGGAGGGCTGGATTTTAACACTCTCCACCAGCACTCAGCTGATAGATTAAAAGAACTGAGCAGGCTGTGCTGTATAGGCACTGGTTTTCCATCCTGGGGCAATTGGAAAGGTGTATAGAAGGAGAGAGTAGTTTTAGAGAGAAGGGATGATAAAGAGAAGCAATAGTGGGATAAACATTATAGTGAAAGGTGTTGGAGGGGAGTAAACCGAAAATAGAGAGGTACCAGAGTAAATGGTGTAGGTTGCTGCGATATCACATGATCAATTAGTTGGGTATATATCAAATGAAAACCATGGGGGGGGAGGCGAGAGCAAAGTCCAGCTGGATGAGGGTAATGAGCTGCTCTCTGCAAGGGCCTGCTACCAACCCTGACTGAGTTTGGGTGTGTGCTGAAAGAGAAATCAAGATTGCAAATAGCATCACATTGGGTTGAAGTTGTCCAGGAACTTAAGGGGGAGTTTGTAGGGGGCAGTAAAAGTTAAGGTTCGTTGAACAGGACATTGGTCAGAATAGCAGGCTTAGAGCAAATGGGTAGAAAATTTTGAAAAAGGGAGTGGAATGCAGAATTCAGATAGCATTGCAATAATTCAAAATATATATAAAGATACACTTGTGTGCTACACATACATATACGTGTGTGTGTATATATATATATATATATATAACAACATTCAGCAAAGCTCAGAGTTATGAAATTTTCACCATGTGGTAAAAGCTGGTATTATGTACCCATGCATGGAGCTGTTGTTGCAGGTTTTTGAATGTGCTTGTCTGGAGTGCTCTCCATGTTTTTGTTTTGTATTTTATTCTGAGACGCACCCGCACTGAAACGCTTAGTTAAGGCTGAGTGCTACCCCCCCCTCCATGTTTTTTGTGTGTATATATATATATCAGTTGTGTTCAAAATTATTCAACCCCCAATGCTGTAAAGGGTTTTAGGGAATTTAGTGTACATTTGTAATTGTATTCAGAATGAAATCCTACAAGGACTTTTTAAAGAACCATATGCAACTAAAATGACATCAATTGGTTTTGTAATACAGTAGTAAATGTTTCTTTTGTGAATTCTTCATTGACACAATTATTCAACCCCTTAAAGACTACCACTCTGAAGAACAGAGGTTCATTCAAGTATTTTCAATCAGGTATTGAAAACACCTGTGGATGTCACGGAGCAGCAATAAAGCATAATAAGCACCAATTAGGCAGCTTTAAAATGACTGTGATACACAGCTCCTTCTAGACATTTACTGGTGTGGTTACAAACATGCTGAAGTCAAGTGAATGGTCCAGGAAGACAAGAGAAGAGGTGATTACTCTTCACAGGAAGTGCAATGGCTAGAAGAAGATTGCAAAGATGTTAAACATACCAAGAGAGACCATAGGAAGCATCATTCGCAAATTCAAGGCAAAGGGCACTGTTGAAACGCTACCTGGTCGTGGCAGAAAGAAGATGCTGACTTCGACTGCTGTGCGCTACCTGAAGCGTAGAGTGGAGAAAAGTCCCCGTGTGACTGCTGAGGAACTGAGAAAAGATTTGTCAGATGTGGGTACTGAGGTTTCAGCTCAGACAATACGGCGCACACTGCGTAATGAAGGCCTCCATGCAAGAACTCCCAGGCGCACCCCCTTGCTGTCTCCAAAGAATAAGAAGAGTCGACTGCAGTATGCCAAAAGTCATGTGGACAAACCACAGACGTTTTGGGATAGTGTTCTGCGGACAGAATTAGAACTGTTTGGGCCCATGGATCAACACTATGTTTGGAGGAGGAAGAACAAGGCCTATGAAGAAAAAGAACACCTTGCCTACTGTGAAGCATGGCGGGGGGTCAATCATGCTTTGGCGCTGTTTTGCTTCTGCAGGTACAGGGAAGCTTCAGCGTGTGCAAGGTACCATGAATTCTCTTCAGTACCAGGAGACATAGGATGACAATGTGATGCAGTCCGTCACAAACCTGAGGCTTGGGAGACGTTGGACCTTTCAACAGGACAATGATCCCAAGCATACCTCCACGTCCACTAGAGCATGGTTGCAGATTAAAGGCTGGAACATTTTGGAGTGGCCATCGTAGTCACCTGACTTAAATCCGATTGAGAACCTCTGGTGGGACTTAAAGAAAGCAGTTGCAGTGCGCAAGCCTAAGAATGTGACTGAACTGGAGGCTTTTGCCCATGACGAATGGGCGAAGATACCCGTAGATCGCTGCAAGACACTTGTGTCAAGCTATGCTTCACGTTTAAAAGCTGTTAGTACAACATCCTTTTACAGTTATAAGTACTAAGATTGAATGTCACTTGGGGGTTGAATAAAACTGATAATGATGTGAGCACAGAAAAGACATTTGTGGTTATTTCATTATAAATGTTATGTTATATTTGTCTGACCTACACGTACCTCTTTGATTTAATTGTAAGCAAGATGACTGAATGATCAAAATCAATGTCAAACTGGCCAAAACACTCAATTTCAGTGGGGGTTGAATAATTTTGAACACAACTGTATACACACGCACATGTATCACACATACAAACACATATACAGTGATATTACAAAGTAAACATAATATACAGCAAAAGAAAATGCATTAGGCAATGTGAGACGCAGAAATGGCTTCATTCACTGAAGGTGATCTTACATGTTCAAACAACACGAAAGAAACAACAGCAGCTAAATTCATTTAAACATAGATTTTTAAGAGATTTAACCCTTTAATGCTTACAAACAATTCTTATCCCCTTCAGAATCACTGCAGTTCTTAACACTTTCAAGATTTTTACAAGGTTTTTAATACTGAGCTCTGTTGAAAAAAATGGTGGAGATGCACCCACACTGAAAGCTTAGTATAGGTCGAGTGCTGCCTTTCTTGTGTATTTTGTATTTAAAGGGCTGCCATCTCTTGGGAAAGCACCCCTCCCTGTCACAGGTGTTCCATCCACAGGTTCTATGTAACCTTACCATGTCTATGGTAAGATCCCATATATTACAGGAAAAGTGATGCCCTTCGCTATTTCATATGTTGAATGTGAAATGTTTTACAAGTTCATGAAAAATTTTGCCAAGCTATACATGTTCAAATACAACAAAATATATAAAGTAATACTGTTGACATTACACACATTTGGACATCGTATGATACAAGTTTTTATAAAGCCTTGGTGCTGGACAATGGGAGGCGTTTCACTCTGCTGCCATCTACTGGTGGTTTAATAGAAATACCATTAGCTTACTTTATCAGAGGTTTATTTTAATGGGGTACCTGATTTTGACATACCTTACACGGGTACGAGGAACAGATCATTGGCAGAGCGAAGTGGTCGGGATGGAATATACCTGCTAATAAGGGAGGAGATGTAGGCAGGGGCGCAGTTATGGAGAGCTTTGTATGTGAACACCAGTATTTTGAAATGGATTTTTTTAATGATATGATAACATGCTTTGTACATTATCAGGGTAATTCAAAGAGATTCGAAAAGTCACCGCACGTTTGGTGACTTTTCGTTCTCTTCAATTCGGTTCCTTTTGCCGATCCCATTTCGGTGACCCTGCGGTGTATTCAGCAAACACCACAGGGTCCCCGAATTGCAGGGAAAGGCTGCCGCAAACCCGACGAAAACGAACCGCAAAACCCAGCGAATGCACACCGAAAACCCACTAAAACATCTGGATTAACCTGCCAAAAACCACGGAAAAACCCGAGCAGGAGCCGATCACATGCAGCTCAGCTGCTGGAAAAAGCCGACACCTCAGACAGAGTGAAGTGAATAAATTAGCAAAACAGATTGCTTGAATGTTTGAAAAGTGAAACGCTGTTTGCAAAGAAACTACTGAGCGAAAATGTCTGAAATTTACATATGAGGTCCAGGGAATGATAATAAAAAGGGCTGTTACAGAAAAAATAAGTAAACTTAAAAAAATAAATAAAAAAAATCGGACCTTTAAAAAAAAAATATTCAGAAAAATGCTTAAAATATCCTAAAAAATATATAACTAAAGAGACTTTGAAGCCTATGGGATTCTCCTGAATAAATTTGCCGAATTAAACCAATTGAACCTTTCACTGTTGGTTTTTGTTCTCTGAATAGCCGAAGCAGTGCTTTTTCATGGGGTTTTCACTGCCCTCGAACAGGCACCGAACAGGCACCGTATGTTCAGGCAATTCGCCAGGATTTGTCAAATTGCCTGCTCTCTGGATAGCCGAATGGCCAAGAAAGGGAACCGAATGCTGATTTCCAGCGTTTGGTTCCCTTTCTCAAGCAATTCGGATCTCTTTGGATAACCCTGTATATGTTTTTTCTATGTATTCAAATTACATTACATCCACTCTACACATCAGAAACAAAATATGTGTTGATGGAAGCAGATAAGGTAAGTTAATTTACAGCTATTTCTCTTCAGAATGCTCAGAAACAAGGATTTATGAAGATCGTCCAGGATTGTTCATCTGAACACTATATAACAGCCCTGTGATTTCTAAATTGCCTGCAGTTTCTTAAAATGATCACAAGGTGGAAGTACCAAAACAAACAAGCTTAACTACTTTTAAAAAGGATACAGAACAGTTGGAACCAACAAAATGAGACATAGCTTTACCTGGGCACCAGGATTCTGAAGAGCAGCCGTCAACTATTGTGAAAATACAGCCTTCCAGTAGTTTAAATGGCAGCATCTGACAGAGCTCCGAGCCCTGTTGTGATTTCAGTTTACCCCACAGTGGGCAGTATTGCAAACTGCCTGCTAAAACAAGGACGCTAAGACGCCTGCATGTTTCCCCTTAGCATTCCTGTTTTAGCACCATATTACAGGGCAGGCTCTAATTCAGCAGCCTGCCCCGCAATGCAGAGCTAAGAGCTTGGATATGCGAGGCGGCCTTCTTGGAATCCGTAGGATTTCATGGAGGCTTGTGCTGCCAGGTCAGCTGACCTGCAGGATCTTGCCTCTCATTAGAGTCTGCGGAGTCGTTCGGAGAGGGAGACTGTGAACTTTATTCGTTAGGTTTAGGATTGTAATGTTGCAGTGTTTCTGAGTCTCGTTATTATGAAATCTCCAGTTTTGACCTCGTACCAAAGGAATTCTCCTTTGTACCATGACTCTGATTTGATCTCTTCACTCCTAGACCCTGGTTTGTTTGATTACCTGTCTCCGTGTACTGAGCTCTGCTTCTTGTATAGTTTCTGTGTTTCTTCTATCTAGAACTGGGCTCGTATACTGACTATTTTGCTGTTAGCCTGGTCATTACTGTAGAGTGGCCAGTACCTATACTTTCAGTTCAGGGATTTCCTTGTCTGGTTGGGACTTGTGTGCGTGTTGGGTCCCTTGGTATCCTGACACTGCCTTAGTTTGTGTATTACAACAGCATAGGCTTTACATCCAAGTTACTACTATAGTTGCTGCCCTACATAGATTGCCTAAATCCTTCACTGCTGGACCATTTCACCTCTGTGAGCTGAGCTAATTTTTACCGCTTTTGCTCATCGTGTTTAAACGCGATTTACGTCATGTTTCATTATATGACCCAGATAAATTATATATAATTTTTTTCGGCAGATTCATAATATGTCATTATTATATATATATACGTCATGCCCTGCCAGAATGCTGTAACAAAAAATGCAAAACAAATGTGAACTTCCAAGCATCTATAGCAGTGTTTCCCAAACCTGTCTTCAGGACCCGCTGTCACGTCAGGTTTGACAGATATCTCAAACACAGCACAGGTGATATGATTTGCTCAGTGATTGCAGGATTCAGTCTGCTTTTCTGCAAAATCTGGCCTGGTTGAGGGTCCCGAGGACAGGTTTGGGAAGCACCGATCTACAGCGTGTAAAAAAAAAATTCCCCACATTTTATCATCCGAGCCTTTGTGGTTATATATTCTATGGGTAGGATTGTTAAAAAAAAATTAGAAATAGGAACCTGTTACTTTCTTTTTCTGAGAGATTTTAGCTAAAACTAAAAAAAAAACGTTCACATTATAATTGAAATGTGAACACTAGTGCTGCATTAACAACTTGGCTACTATGGACGTGCTCAGCGCGTCCAGCCAAGTGGTTCTCCTGTGCTACGGAGACGCTGAGTGCCGGGATTCCGACTGATTGCTGCCCCCCCCGGTGCAGGCTGACATCTAGCATGTCAGCCCGGCACTCCAGCGGGGGCCATTAGATGTCATTGCGGCGGTGCGATGACATCTAATTCAGACACCCCTCCACCCGCGAGTGCGGAGGAGGCGCCTGAAAGGGAGGGGGGAGGTCCTTCGGACCTTTCTCCCTCCCGATCGCCGGGGGCCACAGGGTTAAGGCAGGCACCGTTTGGAAGGGCACAGCCTGTCCTTTCAAATGGTGGCTGACATTAACCCCTGGGGAGCCGGATCACGATTCGGCGCTGAAAAGCGCCGGATCGTGATCCTCTCCCGGAGCTGGCCGACATCTTGGTTGTCGGCCAAGCCTCCGGGAACTCCCCCTGACGACTGGCGTCATCGTGCATAGCACGATGATGCCAGTCCTGGAGTTAACCCCTAGCTGCCAGCAATGATGGAGATAGGGGGTTCCAATGAACCCCATCTCCCGATCCGTGGCAGATAGGGGCTAATGTTTGACATCGTTGGATCAGCCAGAGCATGGCCTTTCCAACGATACCAAACGTGACCATGTAGAATGTTTTGTTTTAAAAAAATATTTTAAAAAATCAAGTTTTTTGGTTTTGTTAATGCAGTAATATTGTTCCCATTTCAATTATAATGTGAACAATGATGCTGCACTAACGATTTTTGTTTGGGGTGCGTTTGTTAAAAATCGCGTAATTTTCCCCCCAAAAAAATGTAATGAGACCCCATTTCTAATTTTTTTAGCAAGCGCACCCCATACAAAATATAACTGCAATTGCTCGCATGTTAAAATGTGAAAAAAAACACTTTACACATTGTGAATTATTGAAAATTCTATTATTATTGCATTTTTTGTTATATTATACAGACAGGGCATGACGTATACATATAATAATGACATATTATGAATCTGCCGAGTCTGCCGGAAAGAACGATATATAATATGTCTGGGACATATACTAAAATAAGGCTTCAAAACACGTTTAAACCTGATGAGCGAAAGCGGTAAAAATTAGCTCAGCACAGAGGCATGAAATGCCTCAGCAGCGAAAGGGTTCATAAATTAAAAAAAATAATTATTTGCTTTTTATTTTGTTTAATTACTTTTACTTGCAACCATAGGCGACTCTACAGGAGGGCAAGGGGGGGCAATTGCCCCCCCTAGGTTATTGCTTGCCCCCCCCCCATGTGCCCCCCCACCAAAAATCAGCATCCAGCTTCCCATACTTCTTCGGACCATGATATCTCCGTCCCTGTGCATCGTATATGGACGTTCTATGTGTCATTAGAAAGGGAAGATTCTTGCCTTTCCAATGATGCCCAACATGACCATATTTAGTGTGAAGTAAAAGTCATAAAACATTAAATAAAAACGTGCCCTTAAACATTTTCACAGGGTTGAAATGGCTCAGTAGTGAAATGGTTAATGTTCAGACTATACATTACATTGTGTATTACATTAGTTTTTGCCTTGGTTTAGTTGTATATTAAGGGTTAATGGGCAGGCTTCATCCCTTACAGTATACATTTGTTTTTCATTGATTAATGGCATTTTAGGGGTTAATGAGTAGGCTAAATGCAACAATGTTTATTATTTTTATTGTATTTCCCTGGGTTTATGGCATTTTAGGGGTTATTATAGAAGTTAGAATCTAAAGGGTCTAATCGTCTTTAGATCCTCTGCTTTTCGTCACATTTCGGGGAATTCATTTCACCAAAATATGTTGAATTCCCTATTAGTGAATGGTCACTGTAATTTGCTAAAATTGGAGTCACTGAAACCGCTAAAGGACATTCAGCGAAAACTGCCGAATTGCAAATTAAAATATCGAATTTAAGTATTCGGTTAGTACAACAAAAAGGCATCATTGCATCACATTACTCTGGGGTTTTTGAATCTTATTTATATATATACTTATTTAGGGCACTATTACCTGGTGTGGGTTAACCCTAGCATCAGCATGTTTTTGCGTTAGTGCCAGGTTGAGTCTAGCGCCGGACCAACAGATTGTTTGCCTCCCGCTTGAAATGGGAAAAATCACTTGTACCGCAGGTTTACTGTACTTTCCGCGTCCTTTAATTAACATGGGGAGTGCTAGAGATCTCTAGCGCTTTTGCAGCTAACAGATCACTTGGTGCCAAAGCTAGTTTTTTGAGGGGCGCTAATTGCAATATTTTACCTACTGCTCAACCCTGGTGCTAACTCCAATAAAACATAAAAAACAGATCCACGCCCAAAATTAACAGGCAATTGAAAGGAATGCAGCACAGGTGTTCTCTTGGCCCCATTCACCATAGTAATGGATCTGGTCAGCAATGTCGCTGCTGTTGCAGTCAGCTGTATTAAGATATATATGTATCCTTTATTCACATATATCCTAATTCTAATATATTGCCTAATTTTAAACATTTTATGCTGGGGGATATTCATAGTATGTAGAAACATAGAAACATAGAAAAATGTCAGCAGATAAGAACCTTTCGGCCCATCTAGTCTGCCCAATTACATGGATACTTTACCTGGATTTATCTTTTGTTTAGGATAGCCTTATGCCTATCCCATGCTTGCTTAAATTCAATTACTGTTTTGGCCTCTACCACTTCTACTGGAAGGCTGTTCCATGTATCCACCACCCTCTCAGTAAAATAATGCTTCCTGATGTTACTTTTAAACCTTTGCCCCTCTAATCTAAGACTATGTCCTCTTGTTTTGCAGTCAGCTGTATTAAGCGTATGTAAGCGTATGATTATTAGGGTGACCGTGTGGATCATGTTTAAAGGGACACGTGAATAAGTCTTGCCTTGAAACATGTATTATTTATATGCTGCAGCAGGGAAATTTGTGTCGCTCACCTGACCTTCCTTTTGGATCTATTAAATGCAGTGTAAGGATTCTACATGCTCTTGGGTGGCATTTATCATGCAATGCCCATCAGCCTTAATATATGTGTGCATTAAAACATGGATGATACGACCACCTTGGAGGAATTTAATAATTCAGGGGTGTGAGGTTATTCACTGGATGTGTTCGTATTCAAGCTTGTGAGGGTGGGGGAATAGGTATGGCCCGGCGCAACCGCATTAGCGCTGGGTCTCAGCCCGGGTCTTAGAGTTTCCCTAGCGTGCGCCAAATGACCTTGTTCATGGACTACCGCGGACAAGGTGATCTGTTAGTAGGTCGTCAGGCACTAACAGGGTTATTCAGAGAGCAGTGAAAAGCAGGAGAATGACTGGAGAATGGAAAATTCTAGGTCAAAATAGCCGATTTGGAAAGTGAGATGTATGGGATAATTTTTCTGGTTTGGCTATTTTGACCAAGAATTTTCCATTCTCCAGTCGTTCTCCTGCTTTTCACCTCTCTGTGAATAACCCTGTAAGTTTTTTAGCGGCTCACGCTATATTTTTCCTTTAGTGATGGTCTTTTAGTTCACACCAGGTGATAGGGCCCTTAGTTTTATTCAGTGGTATGATTTGGTGGTGAAAATTATTAGTGCCCCCCCAGTTTTGGCTGCTGTATCTTATGTGCCCCCCCTAAATATTGTTCCTAGAGTCGCCACTGCTTGCATCATTGTCATGTTAAGTATCAATGGAAAGGCCATACTCTGGTCTTTCCAATGATCCCAAATATGACCATCTAGCTGACACCAATCGGGAGATACAGGGTCAAAATGACCCTGCTAACTGCTCAACTGATGTCATCGCATAAGTATATCCACTGTTGTTTCAAATACTAGTGAAGCAATGGTACAGAAAGAAAATCTGTAGTAGTAGAAGCTGACAAACTCATTGGACACTATCACCTCCTTAATGCTAGCACTCACATAAGTGAGCTTTAGCACTAGGTTAAAAGAGGTAATAGCTTTACGCCCATATTACCTACCAATCGCAAATGGGTTTAAAAAAATGTTAGCATGTTGGTATTAGCGCTTTTTAGCATGAACTTCCTGTACTTTGCTCTCCCTATGCTGAACAAGGGGAACGCAAAGAGTAAGCAATCATTAATTAGCATTAGGATCTCATAGTCCTAATGCCTATTACGAATCGCTGCAGCTACCTGAAAAGTTAGCTACAGCTCTAAGCTGTAGCTAACTTATTCTGCTTTTGTGAAAACAGTTTGCAGCAGCTGAAAAGCCCCCCAAAAATCAAATACTCACCTCTCATCCAGCGGCGAGAACGGCGGCCCAATCTGCTGCTTCTGGCCGCCAGGAGCACACTGCGACTGGGGAGGAAAGTCCCCAGTCTCCCTCCGCAATCACTTTGCCGACCAGCAGGATCTTGCAAGAGTGAGCTACTGCAGGTCAGCTGACCCAGCAGTACAACCCTCAAAGAAGTCATATGGACTACAGGAAGGCATATGCGCTGCCCAGAGTATCCTGGAGGGTTATGGCCGTTACGGGGAAGGCTGCTGGATTCAGTGCCTGCTCCGCAATCTGTTTGTAAAACAGGGACGCTAAGGAGACATTTGCGAGCTCAAATATTTCCCCTTAGCATCCCGTTTTAGCTTTCAGCACATGATAGTGCCCATTATCTGTAAACACTCTTATTCTCAATAGGGATGAGCTGTTCGGTTCGATCAGTTCGGAGTTCGATTCGAACATCGGCAATTCTAAAGTTTGCGAACTTCGAACTTTTTGGCGTGTTCGAAAAAATTTTGTTGTTGAAAAAAGTATAAAAAATGCTTAAAAAATAATAAAAAAATCTAGAAATAAAGAGACTCTTTACTGCAGAATGTTATAAGCAACAGTTTATTAGATATTGAATTAAAAACTAATGTCTAGGTGCAAAGATTCTCACCTCTAAATGACCTGTGCTCTCAAACGGTGTGAACAACACACAACAGATGTTTAATTAGTGTTTGGAAATAACATGTGCTTCTAATTAGTCCGGTCTCATGAATTTGATACATTGTATGCAGACTAGAAGTGCTAGGTGTCATGTGTGGGTCTGTGATGGCGATGTTTCCATACAGCCTACAAATCCGCCACTTCACGGGCAGGTTATGGGGACCTCCTAGGCACGATATTTGAAGGAATTTTTTGTTTTTATTTTTAACCATTATTTTATGGAAAACTCACTGTTCCTTTAACCCTTTCACTGTGAGGCATTTCACCGCTGTGTGCTGAGCTAATTTTTACCGCTTTCGCTCATCATGTTTAAACGCGATTTGAAGCCACATTTTATTATACGACCCAGACATATTATATATCGTTCTTTCCGGCAGACTCGGCAGATTCATAATATATCATTTTTATATGTATACGTCATGTTCTGCCTGTATATTATAACAAAAAATGCAATAAAACTTGAATTTTTAATCATCTGCAGTGTGTAAAGTGTTTTTTTTTTCACCTTTTATCACATGAACATTTGCGGTTATATTTTCTATGGGGTGCGCTTGTACAAAAATTTGAAATGGGGACTTATGTGATTTTTAGCAAACGCACACCATAGAAAAAAATCATTAGTGCAGCATCATTGTTCACATTATAATTGAAATTTGAACAACATTACTGCATTAATAAAAATAACACACAAAAAAAATACATGTTTTTTTATTTTTATTTTTTTACTTTATACCTGGTCATGTTGGGTATCATTCGAAAGGCCATGTTCAGGCCTTTCGACTGACACCCTCCATAACCCCTTACCCGCCACGGTTCTGGAGATAGGGGGTTCATTTGAACCCCGATATCTCCACTAGGGGATTCCGGGCAGCTAGGGGCTCCCCAGCTATCTGACGTCATCACGCTATGCGATCTCCCGGCGCGATGACGTCATTTACGTCAGGAGGAGCTTGACTTCAGCGTCTGAGGACGCTGAAGTCAGAACGCCGCGGGACCCCGGACAGAGAGGTGAGTATCTCCGCCGGGGGTCCCGCAAAGCTGATGACGTGTGGGACACGTCCTCCTCAGCATACAGTGGGAGTAACTGAGGATGTGTCCCACACGTCGTCAGCAGTGAAGGGGTTAAAAACATCTTTTCTAAAACTTTTTGTCCTTGTTTCCTGTCCCCCAGGGCACTACCCAGACCCCCATACACCTTTTATGGCAAATATCTAGCATATATGCCCTCTTGGAGGGCACTCTAAAAATCAAACTTTGAGTCCCATTGACCTGTATTGAGTTCGTGTTCGAGTTCGAATTCGAACTTTTGAAAATTTCGAATGCGAACCGAACTCGGGGGGTGTTCGGCTCATCCCTAATACTCAACCTCATACTTACATTCTCACATTCACCCCCCCCCACCTCACTCATACTCACTCTCATTCTCGCTCTCACATGCACTCATAATCTCACACTCTATTCACTACACTCACATTCTCGTTCTCACATGCACTCATAATCTCACTCTATTCACTACACTCACATTCTTGCAGTCTCACTCACACTCAAGCAGATAAATCATTCAGACTTGCTCACACTCACTTTTTTTAAACTTTTATACAAAGTTTGCTCTCAAACCTTTACCTTTCTAGATTTTTTGTCTGATATTTCACTTTTAAAGATACCAGAAAAAAATTCCTCTCCAAAGTGTGATATTGGGATTTTATTGCGTGCGACGGGAAGGAATTTGTAAATATAGCTGGTCGCACTATGAAATAGTATTGAGTCGAAACATCGCTGCTGCAAATAAAATATGTCCTTGCTTGTGGAGTGCTGGATCCCTGCTTGCTTTTTTGTCTACAAAGGAGAAGCTTCTCCTGGACCCTTGGGTACCTAATTTCCACTGAAGCACCATTGCTTTGTACCAGAGTGCCGTCATTACTGCTTCTCGTACTATGAAATAGTGACTTGACAGATCTACATACGGAGTGGAAAGTTTATCATGTCCTGCGGTAGATACAGCTGTGGAAAAACACTGGTCTGAATTTCCCAGGCAAGGTAATTCTACAGCACGCGCTCTGTCTGTTGCAGTATGTGTGGAATGGCACTGGGATTTTTACTTTGTGCGGAGGTATCATCATACTCTTGCAATGAAAAAGAAAATGTATGCAGAGCAGGAAAATCCCCACAGGTGTGCACGCCTGGAAACCACGCCCTGCACTTGTGTCCAGGAGATACCTCGAAGCGACCTGTGGTATTTATTACCTCAGTAAGTTACAGTTCCTGTAGGTTACAGAACCTTCACTGTCACTAGTTTTCCGGGTGTAAAATCAATCTAGACTTTTCCTGTGTTAGGTTAATTTCTATGCTGCATACCAATGCAGTGAAATATACCAAACTGCTGCAGGTTTCATTTAAATATACAAAATAACCTAACAAAAAAGAAACCACTTAGGCTGGGGTCAGATGAACGCACTATGGCCTCTATTACACTCTTCGCACAAATGCAAATTTTTTTGCGCACGCAAAAAACGTTAACTCGCGCAAATTAACGCGGTATTACGATCCGAGAGCATTTTTCAGCCTTCAACTTTTTTCGAGCGCAAATCTGACGCGCAAAGCCGGGCGCAAATGGCCGTTGCGTGCAGGAATCGGTGGGCAATCAAAATTTAGAACCACCATTTGCTAGGTTTCGGTTGTTGCGCCTGTCAAAGTCAATCTGCGTATATGTGCTGCAACAAAAATAAAAAATTAAACAATTTACTAATTTTATTGTTTGGGTATGTGTAGAATGTGTAACTGTACTGTGTTGTAATTTTTTTTGTGCAGGTTCGTTTCGACCAGAACGTTCAGATTGTAAGTTAACACCAGGTTTTCAAAGACGTTAAAATGATGCACGCAAACGTTGTGCGTTACATTTTGCGCTAAGATTGTAATACCATGCGAGCATACGTGTACTAACGCATTGGCGCTCACAATGATAACTATAGGATGCGCGCAGGAACTTGCGCTCGCGCTGGGTTCGCGCAGGGTCACTCTCGTTGGACGTTAACGCGCATCGTTTGCGCGAACGTCGTAATACGACGTTATGCGCTAGATCTTTTTTCCTCCCGCAAATGAGCATTTGCGTGCACGCAAAAGCGCTGCGCAAGGAATGTAATAGGGGCCTATGTGCGCCCGTAGTGACGTGCCTCCCAGTGTCCGTCGCAGCATTGTGACGCTTCGACGGGCCAGCCACACGCTGTAGCGAGCGCACAAGGCCGTTGAAGGCTAAGACAGGTGTTTGACGGGGCTGCAAAGCTCAATCCTCCATAGGAGGATAGTGCCTTGCAGCGCTGAGCGCTCTAACGGCGCTCAGCTAGGTGGCCAGACGGGCGTCTGAGTGGAAGGAACGTCCACACTCACGGACATTCGTTCCGCTTTGCAAAACGCTCATCTGACCCCGGCCTAAATTGTGTACTATAAATTACAATAGTTCATACTTACAATGCACTTTCTAACAAAGTATATTTGAATAGGTAGATTTTGAAGCAAAATATAATGAGGGGAAACATTTTTTATTTTTTTAAAATATGGACACGTACATGAGAAATGCCGAATAGTAAAAGGATCCTTGTTTCGTAGACACTGCCGAGGGGTGGTATAGAGAATGGGGTAAGCACTGTTGCAATGTACTTTGAATGGAAATCTAACAAAACTTTATGGATCATAACACTAGAGTTCAAATCTATTTAACAGGATCTCCCAATAATAACCAAATTGGCTCAAAATCAGCCCTCCATATAATCCACAGAAAATAGCAGACTGATTCCTTTGCTGCTCACTTGTTATATATTTTTTTCTGTTGAATAATGAAATCATATTTTAATAATCACTCAGCTCATGGGATGTTATTAGCAGGACAGCTATCCTACGGGCAGGGCCGTCTGTTCTTTACGTTTTATTATTTATTATGTCTCCTGTTCGTGCTTCCCCACTGTAAAGCGCCACGGAATCTGTACTCGTAACTGCAGTTAATAATAAGTATAAAATTATAGGTATCTCCTGGACCGTCTGTTAACCCGATGTTGGCTGGCAACGTTCCTTTAATACATACCTTGTGATGTAAAGTTTAATGTCACAAAATGATGTACATGTCATTGTAACGGTCCTGGATGAGATTTCGGGTGTGTAGGATGAGGAGACTTGCTCTTTGTACCGTTAGCTCCCCTCCTTTCACACATTGTGTTTTGAATAAGGGGTTAAATTATGATGGAGGGATCTACTTAATATATAATATCATAAAGACGATGAGGTCTTGGAGTTAAAGAGACACGTTGGGCATTGTGACCACTCCTTGCAAATTAAGTAGTCACATTGCCCCGAGAGCCTTTCTCCCTGTCCCTTCAGGATTGCAACCAGGACCCTCATCAAGACACAGGTCACGTGACAAGAAATCGGTATCATATTCCAGGTATGTTATAAAATTATCTAAAGGTATGAAACAGAAGAGGAGGTGCGGACTGCCGAGGGGGTTTTGAGCTTTAATGACTACATCAAGTTAGGATTTGGTATTAAATAAACGTACTGTTTATCCTTCATATTATTATCATCTTCATCATTTATATAGCGCCAACAGTTTCTGCAGCGCTTTACAATAACTAAGGCTAGGGTCAGACTAACGCATTTTTCGCATTGTCTGTGAAAAAGTGCGTTCGAACGAATGGACGTATTTTTTCACGGAATACGCGATAGCGGTCATACGATGCGCAGTTTCGTCCGTGATTTTGTACGGATCATCAATAAAACCCTTTTTGCGTCTGGACGTTATGTTGGCTGGACGTGTGCAGCGTCTGACATCTCCCAATCACGCAAACACGCCGCTATGCAGACGCAACGCACTCTGTACGTCAGTACTAGCGGTTTGAAGTTCTCGAAAAAATGCATTCGTTTGCCACTTGCGTTACGCGGCTGCACTTTTGTGCGGCCGTTCTTCATATGCAGCCCGGCATTGGACGTCATTTGCTGCTAGCACGGCCGTGATTTAGTGCGGTTAAACGCACGTTAAAACTGCTTTCGTCTGACCTTAGCCTTAAGGGAACAAGACACATATAAACAAGCATAAGATCGAGACAAGAGGTGTAGATATATCAGTTACATATGGTTGACATTTGGCATTAATACATTCACTTTTGACCTTTAACATGAAATTTAGTAATGAAGTTTATCACAGGGTTTTTCTAATCTAATCTAAATCTACAGAAATGTGACTGTGTGAGAAGAATTCAGTATTTCCTACAGTAATGAATAGATCACTGGACGTTCGATCATTTTTATAGAAACTGTCAGACACTGATTAAGGAAAATACATGTTTATTTTAAGTTAACAATAAATACAATACATATAAATAAATATTACATAAATACACACAGCTAAAAATAACAAATACAATTTTGTATGTATCCAAATACTTAAGATTCTTTTTTATTCTTGTGAATATATTTTTTTGTACTGGCGTATATATAATATACATGCACATTTATTAACATGGCACCTTAAATTTAGGTGTGAGATATACAAAAAATATCATGACATATTACATTTATGTGCGCAATAGTGGTACGGATTGCATAATGTTTCCATTTACATCAGCACTTCATACAATTCCAACTCCATCAGGGTTATTCAGAGAGAGGTGAAAAGCAGGAGAATGACTGGAGAATGGAAAATTCTAGGTCAAAATAGCCAAACCAGAAAAATTCTCCCATTCATCTCACTTTCCACATCGGCTATTTTTATCTAGAATTTTCCATTCTCCAGTCATTCTCCTGGTTTTCACCGCTCTCTGAATAACCCTGCATGTTTCTACCATGAAATAAGTAATTCCATACTGGCCTTTAGGATGTGCCTGAAGGTAAGGAAGCCTAAGGTCGGTGTCAGACGAGTGCACTAGGTAGGTGCGTCCGTACTGACGTACCTACAGGCATCCGTCGCAGCATCGTGACGTTTCGACGGTGCCGGCCACATGTTGTAGCGCGCGCACAAATTGCGCGTGCTATTAGCAGACATGCGGAAAGTCTCCCTGTCGAAACGCTAGACGAGCGTTGACGGGCCTGCAAAGCGTGATCCTCCATAGGAGGATCGAGCTTTGCAGTGCTGAACGCACTAACTGCGCTCGGCGAGGCGGCCAGATGGGTGTCGAGTGGAAGAAACGTCCACTCTCACGAATGTTCCTTCCGTTCTTACTACCGCTCATCTGACCCCGGCCTAAGAGGTTGTTGCGGCCTATTTCTGTTAAATATATATATAAATATAAATTGACATTTGGATACCCTGTAGGGCTAATAAAAAATAATACATTTAATCTATATGTATTAAAGGCATAGATCAATGTTTATTAAGGGATACCTTAATAAAGGCTCAGATGGAGCCAAAATGGCAGCCTATGTTTACAATTCAATATCTAATAAATTTATTATTTTTTTATTAGTCCTCTAGTGCATCACAAGGTGAAATATACATATCGCAAATACAAGGTAAAAATGGGTCAGCTCCTTCGGAGTCTTCTTCAAGTTAAATATATTATTATATCAATTTCAATGAAACATACAAACATTTTTAAAACATATTAGAAATAAATAATAAATATAATAAATAGAACATGTAATCTTAAGTCTTGCCTCATACATTTTCTTTATAATGATTTGTTTCCTTGTCCTCAGAAGAGCAAGATAAGAAAAAAAAGAGTTGCTTCTCCAGGGCTCACTGTATTACTATATGGTGCTTTTTGACTCACTGCCCATTAACATTATATTACTGTTGCATTTATAGAACAAATGCAATACAATTGCTTTACATCTAACATTTCTCAAACCTGCATTGGAGGCATAAAGATTGCAATTAAATATACAATATTTAGGAGAGCAGTGCTGATAAATAGCTAATTCTGTGCTGTCATGTGGCGGGATGGATCCCCCAATGCGAATACCCTTGCTATAAGTGAGCACACAGATGCAAGCTGGTAAGCCATGTGTTCGATTAAGAAAGATGTAATCGGAGGATATTTGGCCTCTTTTATAGCTTGTCCTATGTAGCCATTTTTCTGTAAGGAAAAAAAAATGATACAGTGTTAAGATTAGATCTTGTAATGATCAGCTTTACATGAAATTGAAACCTAAATTTAATAGTTACTGTAAAAATATGGTATTTGCCTTGGAAAAGTCCCATGAAGCTACATAGCTATGACATGGAAAGGGATACTAGCTCAGTGTGTCAGTCTATTCGTTCTTGTGAATACGTGCTGAAACGGTAAAGGGGATAAACAATAATAGTCAAGAAAAGAACCATGCAGCGAAGGGCCTGTCCCGAATAACCCATGAGTTTATGTACAACAAATCAAAAATACAGGGCTCCACCCTATGAAAACAGAGAAAGTCCTCACGCAGGAGAAGATGGGCATTATCAACTCCTCAGGTGAGTATGGAGGACATGGTAATGATACTTTATTAAACCTCATTATCAATACACGCACATAAATAATATAAAACCAATAAAAAAATGGTCAGACTACTCCAGAACTAGCTGGACGCGAAAGAAAAATTCCTCACAACAACTACAACCCCAGTAGTTTCCAGCTAAGTCCTCCATGTGTCAGTAACAGCTTTGATCAGTATTAATTAGATTGGTAGACCATTTGGATTTTAAGGTCTTCTGGCTCTGGCCTTAGAATTGTCCTAACGTTATAGGATGTAGTCACTAGTCCTTGTGTGACTGTTATCAAGTTTGCCTGGTTTTGCTTGACTCAACTCCACTAAAACGTGGTCAATACTGTTAATCTGTGCTGTGGTTTATCTGACTATGTAGTAGTGACATTTCAAATGAAAATCAAGTGAGCAGCAACCAACTTGCAGCCAGATCCAACTGGACATATCTCCCGAAAATTTACTTAAATACACATTCCTCCAGGTTCAAGCTGCCAACTTGCATTGAGTTGGAAGCAGTTGGTTCCTGTTTGATTGCTTTTACCACTCTGAAGAGGCAAATTTATACAGTCCAATCAAATGCCATGGAGATAAGACTACTAAAGTGTCTCTATAGATGAGTGTATCTTTTTTGATTAGCCAAACCACTAGCTAGTGCTCACTACGGTCGCCAAGACAAACAAGTGCAACTCACTTCAGTAGCCAAGATGTACTGAGTCAGTTGCCGCTTGGCAATAAGTGATCAGAATATTTTGATTTTCATGTAGATCTAACACAACATTATTATGGTGGTCTGTAGTAGCGTTGTTTATTCATCAAATGTCCGTTTTTACTTAATAAAACCTGAAAGGATATTTCGTACCATACATTCAGTTTGCATTAATAAATATTGCAATAGTATTTTTGTTTGTTGAATACCTAAATTCTCAAAAACTCAATTTTGGCTTGATAGACCATATCCATCAAATTTCATCCCTTTCCTAGTTATTTGTGATCTAGATCCAAATATCTGCACCCTTGCCAAACACACAAAACATGCAATGTCAATCCTGGCCACTGAGTGTCACTATGATGCGAATAATAGCACAGTGACAGACATATTTTCTAATTTAATTGCACTTAAGTATTTTCAAACCCACAACCTGTTTTCTAGATGCTATTGTTTGATTTTAGAAGAAAATAAAAATTTGATAAGGGCAACCATCTTGACTGTATTGAATTGGGAATCTATCCATCTTCATTTGGGCCTGTGACGAATAACTATGACTCCTAATTGGGGATTCAAGAGATAAATATCTTCAGTCTGATTTGAATGCCAGTGATTGCTCACTAGGAAATGGAATAATCTCATCTACATTTAATGGCGTGTGAAATGTATGTAAATTGCATTACTACAGTACACTCATTGTTTTATTTAATCTGCCTGACATTCAACGTATCCTTCCTGGTAAATACCTTATAAATAAATAAATCCTAACCCTTTTACATGTGTACTATATTTGTGTGTCCTTTATTAAAAAGAATTATTTAAAAAATGTAAAAATAAAAGATTTTTAAAAAAAATTAAATTCGATTTTTGAACTCCAGATTAAATTAAGATTGACAAAGCAGAAACAAAACATAGGTGAAACTGAGATAAATAAAAATCCAGCGTCAGTTGTGCCTATAATAAAAGTGTTCTCGTTCACGAGTCACAGTTTGAAAATATCTTTTAACAGGATTGTGCACTCTATTGTGAATGCTTTGAGGAAAAGATGTGATGTTTCTTACCTCCAGACATCTTCTGAGACTATGCATCTTGCTTGTAATATTCATTGTTATATTTTTATGAGAATTTTCTTTCTCAAATATTTTGCGGACGGAATGCTCGTAGTAGAAGAGAACCTCGTAAATGCGCGTCAGACATATCTGCGTTGGAGACAAACATTATACATTAATAAGAAGTCATCATTGTCCATTCTTAAAGTTTGGGACAAATAGACTGGCAATTTTTAAAAACAATTATTTTCAGGTTAGCCGTGGAGAGTTTGTGACAGATTTAGCTCTTTCACAGGTGAGTAAATTACATTTTGTTTTCTTGGTCTTCGTAGCAAACAAAAATGACATAGCCTTTTTCATTAGATCATTCAAAGTTCAGCCGAACGGCTCAGACAGGCATTTGTTTTAACTCTGGCTTCCAGCATACAGCTGACTCGCACACTGATTGGCTGTAGAACCCTAGTATGGTTTCAGCCAGTTTAGAGTTGAAACACATGCTTCCAAGGACCATTCAGGTGAAAACGACAGGATTCTAGAAATAAGGCATGTCATTCTTCACTAGAATATCCATTTTTACTAAATAAAACCCAAAAACAGCGTGGCATGTTTGAGACTGGATGTTGAACCACTTGATCGCATTGGTCAATGTCTCCATCATCAAAGCATACTGATATTGGTTAAAAAATATGGAAAGTGCAATATTTCCTGTTAAATCTACTGCTAAATGATGAGCATCGATCATATTTTTTACTTTGTATTTCAGTTGATTATATCTCCAGGTTATTGTTTTATTATTGCATCCTAACAGCATAAATTATTCCTGTATGTTCCATGTAACACATTATAATACACCATTATCTACTATCTATTTAACGGTTTATTTATGACCATATATACATTACATTTATGTGTCTTTTATTTATTTTCCACATACGAGAACAAATAAAGAAAAAAATCATTTCAACAGTACCTGTTTGTCAACCGCTAGGCTCTCGGGATCACATCGGTGCTCGCACTTGATTCTTGGAACAGACTCGCCAGGTGATGTTGTGGCTTTCTTCTGCAAAAAAAATAAATTTTTTGTTTTTTCTTTTAGCATTTATCACAAATTCATCTGAAATTGTATAAATCTCTGCAAATCTTTAAAATGTGTTTTTGTTTCTGTCCCGCATGATTTATATTATTTGGAACTATGTACCGATATTTAATAAATTTTTACATGGCACTTGATTCGTCCACAAAGCATATAATTGATAGATTTTAAAAAATTCCAAGTTGGATGGGAAATCTGTAATTTTACCATTCAATTACTTTAATGGCTTAAAAAGTATTGTTTGATCCGATGTATGAATAAAAGAAAATAACACATGTTACATGGAAGAAGTCTGAAATTTTATAATTATCCTCCCCAAATAGCGAATGTTCTTACCGCAACCAACGTCTGGAACTCCATCGCAAATGTGTTCAAATCCAGTGAGTAATCCTTAAACTGTTCCCAAGAGCACGTAGACAAAGATTTCTTAGCTATTGGTTTGGAGTTGCCCATTTTTAGGGAGAAAACCAGAAAAATGCAGCTAAAAAACATCAAACAGTAAATGGAAGGCATAATCGACCTAGAAGTGCAGCTGGAAACTGATATGAAGAGCCAGAGGTAAAGAGCTTGTTTGAGGAAAAGTGAGTTCCCTTATGTTTATATAGTTCAGTGGTGAGTCAGTATGCCTGATGGGGGCATTCCCATTCTCAGGTATGGGGCAGGCCCATAGTTAATTCATTGAAGGATGAATGGCCGGGTCCCAACCAAAGGACAGAAGGCGGTTGAATCACCCAATTGTTTGACAGGGGACACTTTTTTTAGCTATTGCTCAAGATGTCAAAATTTCCATCCCTGTAGGTCCCCTTTACACTTCTTTCAGTTTTAAATGGTTGTATCTTCTACATTTCATTGATTAAAAACAAACTAACAAACTCTTTAGGAATATTGGGGGATCATGCTGAGACTAAAAATTTGATCTCAAAGTTTTTAAGAAAGATAAAGTAAATTACAGCACAATATCATAATTGTAAAGTGTGCCGCAGTGTTACATAGTTACATCGGCTGAAAAAAGACATGCGTCCATCAGGTTCAGCTTTTTCTGAAACCTGGCATAAGGAAACATCAGCTAATATTCCTGGTTTAGCCAAAGTTTCATTATGTGATTATCCAAGCCTACTCTGACAAGTACAGCTCATTGGTTACAGCCATGATGCTCTTGTTGGAGGTCACTCAATGCTTAACGAATTGCGCCCATAGTGTTCGCTCGCAGGATGTTCACATACATCAGGGTTATTCAGAGAGGTGCGAAATGTCGCTGAAATGTAGCCGGACACTGAAATTCAGTGTATGGTGACATTTCGGGGCTATTCAAAGAGCAGGCAGTTTGCCAAATTTTGGCGAATTGCCTGCACGCACAGTGCCTGTTCGAGGGCAGTGAAATGCCCCATAGAGAAGCAAAGGTTCGTCTATTCAGAGAACAACGAACAGCAGTGAAAAGTTGCCGAAATGCGCTGCTGTTCGGTGCTTTCATTGGGCAGGTTTATTCAGGCGAACCCCATAAGTTTCAATGTTAAAAATATTCCCGTTTTAACTCAATATCAAATAAACCATTTATTATTTTATTCTGCAGTAAAAAGTCTATAGATTTTTTTAGGATCTTTTAGGCCTTTTTGTGGAATTTTTTTCAGCAATTTTTTCCCGTTTAATGTTAAAAAAATAGTTTTTTCATTTTTCTTTAACCACTTGGCTGCTATGGATGCGCTCAGCGCGTCCAGCCAAGTGGTTCTCCTGTGCTATGGACGAACTGAGCGCGTCCTAGCACAGGAGGCAGCAATCGGCTGGGATTCCGGTCGATTGCTGTGCCCCCCCCGGTGCGGGCTGACATCTTATATGTCAGCCCAGCACTCCGGGACCCCGGCGGTGCGATGACATCTAATTCAGGCGCCCCCCGCGTGTGTGGAGGAGGCGCCTGAAAGGGAGGGGGGTGGGTCCTTCGGACCTCTCTCTCTCCCGATCGCCGGGGACCACAGTGTTAAGGCAGGCACCATTTGAAAGGGCACAGCCTGCCCTTCCAAACGGTGGCTGACATTAACCCCTGGGGAGCTGGATCACGATTTCGGCGCTGAAAAGCGCCGGATCGTGATCCTCTCCCGGAGCTGGCCGGCATCTTGGATGTCAGCCAAGCCTCCAGGAACTCCCGCTGATGACTGGCGTCATCGTGCATAGCACGATGACACCAGTCCTGGAATTAACCCCTAGCTGCCAGCAATGGTGGAGATATGGGTTCCAACGAATCCCCTGTCTCCTGATCTGTGGCAGCTAGGGGTTAATGTTTTATATCGTTGGATTGGCCAGAGCATGGCCTTTCCAACGATACCAAACATGACCATGTAAAAAGTTTTTTAAATAAAATAAAAATTAAAAATAAAAATAAAAAAATATTTAAGAAAAATTCTAAAACAAAATAAACAAGTTTTTTTTTTGGTTTTGTTAATGCAGCAATATTGTTCCCATTTCAATTATAATGTGAACAATGATGCTGCACTAACGATTTTTGTATGCGGTGCGTTTGTTAAAAATAGCAAAATTTTCCCCAAAAAAAAATGTAACGAGTCCCCATTTCTAATTTTTTTAACAAGCGCACCCCATAGAAAATATAACCGCAAATGCTCGCATTTTAAAATGTGAAAAAAAAACACTTTACACATTGTAAATTATTGAAAATTTAAATTGTATTGCATTTTTTGTTATAATATGCAGACAGGACATGACGTATACATATAACAATGACATATTATGAATCTGCCGAGTCTGCCGGAAAGAACGATATATAATATGTCTGGGTCATATATTAAAATATGGCTTCAAAACGCCATTAAACATGAGCGAAAACGGTAAAAATGAACTCAGCACAGAGGTGTGAAAAGCCTCAGCAGCGAAAGGGTTAACAGACCTTTTTATTATCATTCATAGGATCTTTTATGTAAATTCCAGGCATTTTCATAGTTTTTTTGAAAACAGCGTTTAAATTTTGAAACTTTCAAGCGTACTGTTTTTTTTTTTTTTTTTACCCCGTTTATCAGCTTGTTGCTTTTTCCGGCGGCTGCTCTGCACTGTGATCGGTGTCTTGTCTGCTTTTTCCGGCATGTTCGGCATGGTTTTTGCGGTGGTTTCTGCGGGTGTTCGGTGGGTTTGCGGCAGGTTTTCCCTGCACTCCGGGGACCCTGCGGTTGTACTTGAATACACCTCAGAGTCGGCGAACTAGAATTGCCCTGAAGTGTGGAGAACAAAAGGTGCTCTCTGAATAACCCCTTAAATACCATGCTAGAGCATCTACAGTCTGAGAAACGGAAATAATGTACCCAAGCAATACATGAGTAAGAAAAAATCCACTGACCGACCTACGATTAAAGAGAACCCAGTAGTCAGATAAAATCATTGCGCACTACCGGGTGACGATTTTTAATTATTAATATTCAGTTCTACAATCAAAATGCAGATTACCAACGCAATCGGCAACACAAACATGATAAAGAATGGAAATTTCAGAGCGTGAGATTTTAATTCTTCTGGATGTCACCACATTGTGATGTCACATTCGTGAGAGACACCTCCTGAAAACTACTCAGAATTCCTGTGAAATTGATTCAAAGACACATACCATATCCCATGTGGTTTCCAGCGGAATCGCTAAGATACTTAGTAAGATAAAATAAAAATCCACGACAATTCATTTTGGAGCATCAGAGTATCAGAAAAACTGATTTGGGGAAGGGGAAAACAATACAATAGAGGGAAGTTTGACATTATCTGTGATGACAGCCAGCAGTGATATTTTAAAAGTCATTTATTATGTGTATATATAACTTCTTATTTTTTAAAATCATATAAAAGAATTATATGAACGTTATGTATTCATACTGAAAAGAGATTTTGTTTTTAAATTTTGATTTATTAAAAATCATTTGACAGCATGATATACACATGTCCCGCGAGATTGCGGAGTGACCTCTGAGGGAGACTGAGAGCTGTTTGTTCCCAGTCTCACTCTGATCGGGCCACCATTGTCACCGCGGAATGAGAGGTGAGTATTGGATTTATTGAGGGGGAGTTTATGGGGTACTAAATGATTTTCCAAAAACTGAATCGTTTAGCACCAGCTTTAAGGTGTAGCTAAAATGTAGCTTTGAGCATCGCTGCGGTAATTAGCGCTAGGACTTTGTAATACCTTACTTGTCTTAACGCTAATTAATGATTGCGCTCCCCATGTTAAGTAAAGGATGCGCAAAGTAAAGAAAGCTGGCACAATCACTGATGCGCTAAGTGATTTCATACCGGTTTAGTGTCAGGAAGGTAATATGGGGGGCAAACGTTAAAGTCGCTTATCCTGGCGGTAACACTCATCTAAACGCTACTGTTGGGTTCACTAGAGACTAGTGCCCATTATATTTTACAATCAGATGAACTAGAACCAGTGAGTGTGTTTTGGTGCCTCATTCCATTAACAACAGAAATATGAAGAAACTAGGGGGGGTTATTCAGAAAGCGGCCGTGTTTGCCGATGTTGTATACACAGGCGAAAATCACTGTTGTCGCAACGGCGATAAACACCGGTGCTTCAGAAAATAAAAATCTAAGGAACTTTATCGTGCAGCTGTTGGGATTTTCTTTTTGAGAAATGCCAACGTTGGAACGATGGCGTTTTCTGAATGACCCCCTTTATTTTCTAAAATTGTAAATGTGAATTATGTAAGAAAAAAAAGTAGAAAAGAAACAAGTAAAAACATAAGCAATGAAAGTACCGCATTGTCATTGCGCCTTCATTTTTCTTGTTGCTTAAAAAATAATTTATTTAATATTTGTACTAATATTCATCATCAATTTTTATTTAGTTATTTTATTTTACAGCAGTTGCTATTCCCACCTGCGACCTGTGTCTGTGGATCTGAGCATTAATTCTTGTTAGGAATTTCCATTTGAACAGCCCTAATGGACTATCACAGATAATGTAAAACTTCCCTCTATTTTTTCTCCTTCCCTAAATCAGTTTTTCTGATACTCTGATGCTCCAAAATGAATTGTCGTGGATTTTTTTTTTATCTTACTGAGTATCTTACCGATTCCTCTGGAAACCACATGGGATATGGTATGTGTCTTTGAATCAATTTCACAGGAATTCTGAGTAGTTTTCAGGAGGTGTCTCTCACGGATGTGACATCACTATGGTGACATCCAGAAGAATTAAATTCTCACGCTCTGAAATTTCCATTCTTTATCATGTTTGTGTTGCCGGTTTTGTTGGTAATCTGCATTTTATTTTAGAACTGAATATTACTAATTAAAAATCGTCACCCGGTAGTGCGCAATGATTTTAGGTGGCTACTGGGTTCTCTTTAATCATAGGTCAGTCAGTGGATTTTTTTTGACTCATGTACAGCTTGGGTACATTAACATTTCCGTTTCTCAGACTGTAGATGTTCTAGAATGGTACATTTATTTATTTGCAAAGGATTTTACCAGGAAGGATACATTGAGATTTCTCTCGTTTTCAAGTATGTCCTTGGTATTTATTTAGTATGTGAACACCCGCAAGCGAACACTATGGGCGCGATTCATTAAGCATTGAGTTACCGCCAACAAGTGCATCATGGCTGTAACCAATGAGCTGTATTTGCCAGAGTCGGCTTGGATAATCGCATAAGGAAAAATGGCTAAACCAGGAATATTAGCTGATGTTTTCTTATGCCAGGTGTCATAAAACTTGGCCTTCCAGGAGTTTTGGATCTATATCTCCCATGATATCTACCAGGAAAGGCTTAATGATCTTAACATGTATAGCTTGAAAAAAAGACGAGACAGAGGAGATATGATAGAAACATTTAAATACGTAAAGGGAATCCACAAGGTAGAGGAAGGGAGTATATTTAAAAGGAAACAAAGTAGCAAAAAAAGAGGACATAGTCTTAGATTAGAGGGGCAAAGGTTTAAAAGTAACATCAGGAAGCATTATTTTACTGAGCGGGTGGTGGATACATGGAACAGTCTTCCAGTTGAAGTGGTAGAGGCCAAAACAGTAATTGAATTTAAGCAAGCATGGGATAGGCATAAGGCTATCCTAAACAAAAGATAAATCCAGGTAAAGTATCCATGTAATTGGGCAGACTAGATGGGCCGAAAGGTTCTTATTTGCCGACATTTTTCTATGTTTCTATGATGCTCAGCCACTTATTAGGGTGACAGAACGTTATGGGAAGTGTAGTTTCAAAATATCTGGAGGGCCAAGGCTGTTGATTCCTGCTTCATGCAATAAGTCAATTCAACTCTGGCAAGTACAGCTCAGTGATTTCAGCTGAGTTGCACTTGTCGACAGCAAATCTGACCTTAGCAAATCTGATTTAGAACATCTACTTTCCGTATAGTAAACTGTCATTTAAGTGATATAATGTTTATTACAGCTTCACCATCAAGCATAAGGTTTCGAAATGAGTCTGTCAGTAAGTAAAAATAATTTTCTTATATATATATATATAAATGTTTTCATATATGCAGATCTTCTTCTTCTTTTTATACTATTCAGCTATTTTGTAAGAAAAAGTGTTGATTTTAACTGAAGTAATATTTCACCGTATGATAAATTTCCAGATACATTATTAAAATAAATGGTACATTTTTTTTAATATAATGTATCAGATAGACTTATGTATGAATCCCATGCTATATCTACTTCCTTTATCAGGAGGTTTTTCTTGTATCCACTTCCCTGTCCATATTTCCTTGTATTACCCACTCTGTATACTTAATGTTATGACATCATGTCAGAGTTTTCAGATTTTTTTTTGCAATATATGTTCTCTTGTTCCATTAGTTCTTTAGATTCCTTCTTACATGCCTCTATTTAGAACACATCATTTGTTGATTTTGGATTGATTTATACCATGACATTATATAAAAATTAACTCATAATTATGTTATGTGGCTGCAGCAAATATTTTACAGACATATAAAAATATATATGATTTCCTCATAGTTAACATACGGTGAACTTGTGTGCTAACTATTTGACGAATGTACAGAAATATTATTGGCTTGTAACTGCAACTGGTAGTGACTTGATTAAATACGGTTACTTGATTAGTTGATTAGGGTTACTTCCTCTAGGTGGCGCTGCACAACCCAGGGAAACCACTGAATACAATGCTTTCTACCTTGAATTTTTCTAGAATTCTGAACTCCAATGATGCACAGTCAGGGCGAAACTTTTCCTGCTAACCTGAAAGACGATTATAATATACAAGAAAAGTGAAAAAAGGGGTAAAACAAATAAAAAGCATTACCACTTCCATCGGGTGGCCATCCTCAATCAGTAAACTATCGGGGTAAGTTCGATCCCATTTTGGCGACCCTGCGGTGTATTCAGCAAGCACCACAGGGCCGTCGTAGAGAAGGGAAAAGCCACCACAAACCCGCCGAACACTCACCGCAAAACCTGGCGAAGGCATACCAAAACCCGCAAAAACATCTGGATTAACCCCGCCGAACACGCCGGAGAAACCCGAGCAGCCGCCGATCACAGCGTAGAGCAGCCACCAGAAAAAGCTGACACGGCAGACAAATGGAGTGAGAAAAAAAAAACAAAACATACGCTTGAATGTTTGAAAAGTGAAACGCTGTTTGCAAAGAAACTACAGAACAAAAATGTCTGAAATTTACATATAAGATCCAATGAATGATAATAAAAAGGGCTGTCACAGAAAAAACGATAAAAAACGGGGTTTTTTTTCGCAAAACTATCCTGAAAAAATGCCTAAAAGATCCTAAAAAATCTTTAAGTAAAGAGACTTTTTACTGCAGAATATTGAATTAAACCGGGAATATTTTTAACATTGAAGCCTATGGGATTCGCCTGAATAAACCTGTTGAATGAAACCACCAAACAGCAGGGCAATTCGGCAACTTTTCACTGCTGTTTTTTGTTCTCTGGATAGACGAAGCATTACTTCTCTATGGGGATTTCACTGCCTTCGAACAGGCACCGTATGTGCAGGCAATTCACCAGGATTTGGAAAACTGCCTGCTCTTTGAATAGCCGAATGGCCAGGAAAGTTAACCGTATGCTGAATTTCACGGTTCGGTTACCTTTCGGGCACAATTCAGATCTCTTTGAATAACCCTGTATATCTTTTAGGAAGACTTTGATTTATGTCCAAAATGTGGGTGACGCTCTGTTTACGTTGGTTCCTGCACAATAAATCAATTATTCTGGGGGTCACTGTAGGATACTGACAACACCATGTTTCTATGAGCTGAGAACATGTCCCTTACACAATCTCCTAGGATTAGAGTTAGGGATGGGGTTAGGTTTCGGTTTAATGATTAGGGTTAGAAACAAAATTAGAGGCAGAAGTAAAAGGTTTGATTTGCCTTAAGATTTAAAGTCAGGGTAGAGTTAGTGGAAGAATTATGAGTGGGGTTAGGGGCAGGATTGGGGTTTTGGAAGAATTAAAAGTGGGATTAAGAACAAAACTTTAAAACCCTTTTTCATTGGTATCTCACATGTTTGCTTACATCACATGAAAGTCATGTCCAACAACCAGTGTTGGAGAGGACGTGGACACATACAGGGTTATCCAAAGAGATTCGAAAAGTCACCGCACGTTCGGTGACTTTTCGTTCTCTTCAATTCGGTTCCTTTTGCCGATTGCATTTCGGTGACCCTGCGGTGTATTCAGCAAACAGCACAGGGTCCCCGAATTGCAGGGAAAAGCTGCCGCAAACCTGACGAAAACTAACCGAATGCACGCTGAAAACAAGCAAAAACATCTGGATTAACCTTTGAAAAAGCCGAACAGGAGCCGAACAGGAGCCGAATCACACAGAGCCGAAGCAGCTGTGACGTAGAGGAGGCAGTGAATAAATTAGAAAAACCATTTGTATGAATCTGGGAAAATGAAACGCTGTTTGCAAAGAAACTACTGAGCGAAAATGTCTGAAATTTTCACAGGAGGTCCAGGGAATGATAATAAAGAGGGCTGTTACAAAAAAAATAAGTAAACTGAAAAAAAAAAAAAAAAAAAATCGGACTTTTAATTTTTTTTTTAAAAATTCAGAAAAATGCTTAAAGTATCCTAAAAAATCTATAGATAAAGAGACTTTTTGCTGCAGAATTTTATAATGAACGGTTTATTAGATATTGAATTAAAACGGGAATATTTTTAACATTGAAGCCTATGGGATTCTCCTGAATAAATTTGCCGAATGAAACCACTGAATGGCAGGACATTAGGGGAACCTTTCACTGCTGGTTTGTGTTCTCTGAATAGCCGAAGCAGTGCTTTTTCATGGGGATTTCACTGCCCTCGAACAGGCACCGAACAGGCACCGTATGTTCAGGCAATTCGCCAGGATTTGGCGAATTGCCTGCTCTCTGGATAGCCGAATGGCCAGGAAAGGTAACCGAACACTGATTTTCAGCCTTCGGTTACCTTTCTCAAGCAATTCGAATCTCTTTGGATAACCCTGATAGGCTAATTTTGCATGTGAAAAAGGAAAAATAAAGTTTTTTTATCTCCTGTTTCCAATTTGTGTGATTTTCCCATGATGCAATATTTACCAAAATATTACCTTGCCTTATAGCAAATCTCACTTTACAGCTGTGGTATAGGATAAAACAGTAGTAAAGAGGTGGTGGAGTGAATGTTTAGACATGTCTGCATGGGATCTATTGTGTTGTCTAGGTTACCCAAGATAAAAGATGGCAGCTGAATGACATCTGATAGCGGTTTAACAAAACTCAAATGGTACCCCTGGTGATGTTATTTACATACATTCCACACAATGCAAGTGAATAGGTCAGTTTCCGGACTTTTGAACACTAGATTTTATGGCCAATGCCTCACAGTGAGGAGCAAGCGCTGTAAAGGCACTGAGAGAGATCCGTTTACAACGCAAAAGATCAAAAAATGGATGCACCCAGTGACACATATAGAGTAAAATATTTTCTTAACATACATGAGAAAAACAAAGTACATGCAAGAAATCAGCAACATAAACAAAATGAGATAATCATTTTAGTGTCCCTGTATTACTTTTGTAGCAGTTGGGAATTGTGGGAAACTGACTTCGCTTATCTGGAAAAACATCACCTGAACTGAAAACCCTGACTTTCTATGATTCAAAAGTACTTCAGTATATATATCCCCATGAGATACAGTGCATGTATGTAAATATTATATATTAGAATAAAACCAAAACAAACGTGAACTAAACAATATGAACACTGATATCATCTTGTATACTATGAGACCTGTTTTGTATAATTAGTCAGTGTGTAAATTTCCTTTATGACCGCACCCAGTACTGGTATGGTTAGAATAAACCAACATTATTTTATCTATCACAATTTTACTACAGGTCTAGTAGAGTGTGTGTTTTTTTAAATCTTTGTATCTTCTCATGGGTAACACACATTACTCACACATGGGCATGTCTAAAGATGTGTACAGTATATATCAAAAGAAAAAAAGAGAATGCCAGTTTGTTCTTGATCATTTTACATGCTTATAAAAGGAAACAATAGGGGTTATCCAGTATTTGCCATTATTTAGCAATGTTGCAACCACGATATACTCATAAATAGGGATGAACCGAACACCCCCGTGTTCGGTTCGCATTCGAACTCGAACAATTTCAAAAGTTCGAGTTCGAACTCGAACACGAACCGAACTCAATGTAAGTCAATGGGACCCGAAAGTTCGATTATTAGAGTGCCCTCCAAGAGGGCATATGCTAGATATTTGCCATAAAAGGTGTATGGGGGTCCGGGTAGTGCCTTGGGGGGACAGGAAACAAGGACAAAAAGTTTTAAAAAAAAGTTTTTAAAGGAACAGTGAGTTTTCCATGAAATAAAGGTTAAGAATAAAAACGAAAAATTCCTTCAAATATCGTGCCTAGGAGATCCCCATAACCTGCCCGTGAAGTGGCGGATTTGTAGGATGTATAGAAACATTTAAAAACAAAAAAATGACGTTTCATATGACGGTAAACGCTTTTCCTTTAATCTATTCATAAACAACTGCTTGGGGCGGCAGCCTGTATGAAAAGAGGAGACATTTTAGGACACGCAGAAGAAGTTTAGTGATTTTTTGGCTAAATTATGGTGAAACTTATCCAGGCTTTGGATGAAAGTAACAATAGGTGCTTTAAAATTGGGCCTTTAGTGTCGGCAACAGTGCCGTCACACCATAACCCCTCTGTGGTATTGTGGAAGAGTGCAGGGTTGGACTCTGCGGTCCAATATTAAAATGATATGAATCTGGTACAGGTGTCAGTGCACCCAAATATTGTGCCTTTGGTGGCAGCAAGTGCCTTCACACCGTAAGTAACCCCTCTGTGGTATTGTGGAAGAGTGCAGGGTTGGACTCTGCGGTCCAATATTAAAATGATATGAATCTGGTACAGTGTCAGTGCACCCAAATATTGTGCCTTTGGTGGCAGCAAGTGCCTTCACACCGTAAGTAACCCCTCTGTGGTATTGTGGAAAAGTGCAGGTTTGACTCTGCGGTCCAATATTAAAATGATATGAATCTGGTACAGGTGTCAGTGCACCCAAATATTGTGCCTTTGGTGGCAGCAAGTGCCTTCACACCGTAAGTAACCCCTCTGTGGTATTGTGGAAGAGTGCAGGGTTGGACTCTGCGGTCCAATATTAAAATGATATGAATCTGGTACAGGCGTCAGTGCACCCAAATATTGTGCCTTTGGTGGCAGCAAGTGCCTTCACACCGTAACCCCTTTGTGGTATTGTGGAAGAGTGCAGTGGTGGAGGTTTTGGGAATGCAGAAGAGATCCTTGATCTATTCAGTCACGTCAGCATCAGGGGATTGATAGCTGCTGATCCAGGAATGATTCATTTTTATAAATGTCAGCCGGTCTACAGAGTCGGTGGACAGACGCACTCTTTTGTCTGTGACAAAACCTCCAGCGGCACTGAACGTCCTTTTTAGAAAGCACACTGGATGAAGGGCAACCTAGTAGCTGCATAGCATATTGACTAAGTTCTGGCCAGTGATCCAATCTCAACACCCAGTAAGCCAGTGGATCATCTGCTGTAAAGGTATCCAGGTCTGCCCTTGCCCCTAGGTAGTCCTGCACCATATGGTGAAGACGCTGGCAATGGGTGCCTACATTTGACGTCCCTGGGTGTCGTGGACTAAAAAGATTTAAAAAGGCATCAGTCAAGCGGCCCCCGGCCTTCACCGCTCTTCCTCTGATCATCCGCAGCCTCAGAAGCACCTGTGTAATCATTTGGTATCCTACCAGTGCCTGGAAAGGTGTTACACAAGTGTCGCTTTAGAACGTCCTCAAGTTGTTTCATCCTGTGCTCCCTCTGTGCGGGCAGGATGAGCTCTGCAACTTTACCCTTGTATCGTGGATCAAGAAGGCTTGCCAACCAGTAATGATCCCTCTCCTTGATAGCACGAATCCTGGGGTCCTTTAGCAGGCTTTGCAGGATAAGGGAGTCCATGCAGTGTAGGTTGGAGGTGGCATTAGCTTCTGAGTCTTCCTGGTCAATGAGGATGACCCCATCGTGCACTTCCTCCTCCCAGCCACGTACTAGTCCTTCATTTTCTGGGCACAAAAAACCCTCCCTTGAGGAATCCCCACCTTCAATGCCCCCACTACTTAAATATTCCTCCTCCTCCTCATCCTCCTCCTGTCTGATCTGGGGACCCGCAGGAATGCTGTCTGCGTAAAGACTGGGGCCTTGAGAGCTAGGGAAGGCCTCCTCTTCCTCCTGCTGCTCTGCCTCTAGTGCCACATCTATAATTCCCCGCAGAGTGCGCTCCAGCAGGAACACTAAATTAATTGTGTCACTGATGCATGCACTGTTCCTGCTCACCATCCTCATTGCCTCCTCAAATGGTGTCAGTACAGTGCATGCATCCATGATCATCAGCCACTGTGGGGGGGAAACCAAGTTGACCTGAACCTGTCCTTGTGCCATACTCACACAGGTACTCATTGATGGCCCTCTGCTGCTTGTGCAGACGCTTCAGCATTGCTAATGTCGAGTTCCACCTGGTGGGCATGTCACAGATCAGACGGTTTGTGGGAAGGTGGAATTCTCTTTGAATTTCTGCCAGGCGAACACTTGCTGGGAATGACCGTTTGAAGTGGCTGCAGACTTTTCTGGCCTGGCTGAGAAGCTCTGCCAGCCCTGGGTACCTGGTTAGGAAACACTGTACCACCAGATTTAGGATGCGTGCTAGGCATGGTACATGCGTCAACTTACCCTGGCGTAGGGCGGAGAGAAGGTTGCTGCCATTATCACAGATGACCATTCCCAGCTGAAGCTGGCATGGTGTTAACCATCTCTGCACCTGCCCCTGCAGAGCTGACAGAATTTCTGGCCCGGTGTGGCTCCTGTCCCCTAAACAAACCAGCTCAAGCACAGTATGGCATCTTTTTGCTTGAGCCATTGCGTAGCCATTGCGTAGCCCCTGCCACGCGTTGGTTTAACTGCCACTTCGCCAGAGACAGAGAAGGAGCAGTAGGAGGAAGAGGTGGTGGAGCAGACAGACCTCATACAAGCAGCTTTCTGGAGGAGTGGTGGATGAACAAGCTCCAGCACAGAGCCCAGTCCTGGATCCCTCCCAGCTGCAATCAGAGTTACCCAGTGTGCCTTGAAGGAAATGTAACGGCCCTGTCCATGCTTGCTGGACCACGTGTCTAAAGTCATGTGCACCTTGCTGTTGACTGCCTTTCCCAATGACTCCATAACATTGTCTTACACGTGCTGGTATAGTGCTGGAATGGCCTTCCGTGAAAAGAAATGGCGTTTTGGAACCTGCCACTGTGGTACAGCACATTCAGCAAATTCACGGAAGGAAGCAGAGTCCACCAGCTGGAAAGGCAGCAGCTGTAATGCGAGTAATTTTGCTAAACTGGCATTTAGACGCTGTACATGGGGATGGTTGGGACTATATTTTTTTCTTACGCTACAGCAGCTGGGGCAACGTAATCTGACTGCGTAAATCTTCAGCTGATGGGATGCTGTCACATTGTGAGGAAGGACCTGGTACACCCATTACTGTAGCATCATCCCTGTTAGTGGAGGTTGTAGGCAATGACATGGCAGGACATATAGTGGGGGTAGAGACAGATGAGGAGGACTGTCTCTACCAACAAAGTGGCAAAGTGTTGTGCCAACAGGATGCGTGGCAGGTGGTCATATGTCGCCTCAAGCACGTGGTACCCAAGCGTGGGATGTCTTTCCATGCTTGATCCTCATCTGACATAGATTACAAATAGTAATGGTGCGGTCTGCTGCACATTTCTTAAAGAACTCCCAGACAGTAGACTTCCTGTACATGTGCTTTTAGACAACAGCGCTCTGCACCTGAGCAGCTGTGACTTCTGATGCCTTGGACTGGCTACGGTTGGTCATAGAGGACGTTGTGCCTCCTCCTCCTCACTTGACTCCTCTGTTCGATCAGGCACCCAGGTGGAGTCAGTGACCTCATTATCATCATCACCCCCTATCTCCTCATCACTGGAGCCAACCTCGCAATATGCTGCAGCTGCTGGGGGAACATGAGTGCCAGTTATTTGTGTGTCACTGGCACCCCCTTCCTCTAGGTTGATTATACTCCCTTCCTCAACCTCAGAGATTGAATCAGAGCACTGTAGTTGCTGCGCATCCTCAAGCAGCATGTCACTGTCATTGTAGTCAAACAATTCAGCTGACTCCTCCGTGTATGTTGGTGAGGCTATGGCAGGAGTAGCTGTGGACATGGAGGCTGCATTAGATGCTTTGGCAGCTGAGGTGAACTGTAAACCACTACAAGCCTGGCTGGCAGAGGACTTGGAGGATGAGGATGGCCTGGTTAGCCAATCCACCAAATTCTCTGTATGTTGCTGCTGATTAAGACGGCCAGCACCAATTAGAAAGGACAAGCGTGCCCCTGCAGAGGATGCACCACGTCCACGACGACCAGAGGCACAGCCTCCCGACAGAGAGGCTGCTTGCCCTCTTATCTGTGTCTGAGAGCGTCTGCCTGTCCTTTTTGGTCTTTCTGACATGGTGAGTGATATATAGATTAAAGCTATACAGAACTCTGATTCAACTCTGTTATAAAAATTGGAGATATGCAGAACTCTGATTCAACTGTGTTATCTAGATTAAAGATTTCCAGAACTCTGGTATAACTCAATGAGACACCCTGATAGCTGGCAGCCAGTGACAAGACACAGATTAAAATTCGCAGAAATCTGCTACAAGTCTGTGAGACTCCCTGATAGGACCCCCTGATAGCTGGCAACAGTTACAAGACACCGATTACAATTCCCAGAAACCTCCTATAAATCAGTGAGACCCCCTGATGGGTGGCAGTGACAAGACACAAATTACAATTCCCAGATATATTGTAGAAGTGAGACCCCCACAATAGCTGCTGGCAGTGAGAACACACAGATAGCAACAATTCCCAGATATAATGTAGAAGTGAGAACCCACAATAGCTGCTGGCAGTGAGAACACACAGATTCCAACAATTCCCAGTTATCTTGTAAAAGTGAGACCCCCCAATAGCTGCTGGCATTGAGAACACACAGATTACAACAATTCCCAGATATTTGTAGAAGTGAGACCCCCACAATAGCTGCTGGCAGTGAGAACACACAGATTACAACAATTCCCAGATATTTGTAGAAGTGAGACCCCCACAATAGCTGCTGGCAGTGAGAACACACAGATTACAACAATTCCCAGATATCTTGAAGAAGTGAGACCCCCACAATAGCTGCTGGCAGTGAGAACACACAGATTACAACATTTCCCAGATATCTTGTAGAAGTGAGACCCCCACAATAGCTGCTGGCAGTGAGAACACGCACAACAGAACAATCTCCTCTCAAAAAACACGTGCTGGGGCTACGAGGGACGCCTTATATACTGTGCTGCGGGACTTAGCACTGTGAGCCCATGATTGGGCAAAATTTGCCCAATCAGGACTCTGAGCCGTGATTGGCATAGTCTTGCACCTGTCTTGGACAGGTCAGGTGCAAGACTATGCCAATCACGGCTCAGAGTCCTGATTGGGCAAATTTTGCCCAATCATGGGTGGATGACCTGTGGTCAGGTGCAAGGCTGTAGCCAATTACAAGCTTCAGGCCAGAGGAAAAGTGCATTGTGGTGCATTGTGGGCGAACACGCGGAAATGTTCGGCGAACAGCCGATGTTCGATGCGAACTCCGAACAGATCGAACCGAACAGCTCATCCCTACTCATAAATTCTCTCCTGCCTTTGTTTGAATTTCCTTCTCGGGATGGCCGAAGTTCATCTTGGTTGCCACATCACTAAACAATAGCAAATAGTGGATAGCTCCTATTGTAATTAAAAAGGGATGGCAACTAAAACCTGATTGTAAATTACTTTATATGTTACAACTCTGAAACAAGGAGAAATAGAATTAATAAATTATAACAAGAAGAAAAATGTCATCTGTGCTTATTCCTATTACACAGTGTGAAACAAAACACAATTAGAGGCTTTGGTTTCTTTTAATGGCCATTAAGAGTGTAAGCTCACTTGCCAACGTCAAGGCACCTCTAGTGAGGGTGAGTCCTATCCAAAATATGAAGCCACAGGCTGCTATGTAGTGAACCATCACTGCTCACACTGCTTTTCAGTCATGAGGCAAACTGGTGGGCCTTTATTTAATGCCCTCCCAGAAACAAATCCACCTTGGGATCAAAAAACAAAGACATGGAACGGAACATGCTGCAATGATGACCTAGCTGGAGGTACAAACAAACATACATAGTACAGGAGGAGCGGTGTCGCACCTATTCCCCGATGGGGCGGCTGCAACCACCAAATTGTATCCAGCCCAGCAACATGTATAAAACATAACAAGAAGAAAAATGTCATCTGCGCTTATTCCCATTATACCATGTGAAACAAAACACAGAGGCTTTGGTTTCTTTTAATGGCTATTAAGAGTGTAAGCTCACCTGCCAACGTCAAGGCATCTCTAGTGAAGGTGAGTCCTATTTAATAAATTGACTGCTCTCTGGGATCTTTCCATAAAACTCTACCAGAGGAATTCAGCGCAATGAAGTGATCATTTTTAGGCTAGGGTAAGACGAGCGGATTTTGTATGGACTGTGCGTTTGTGCAGTATGGACACACGTTCTGATGGAAGATGCAGTAGTGGCCACACGGTCTGTTTTTGTGACTGACGTTATTTTTGACGGATGTAGATGGGAAATGATAAACCATTTTGTCCGTCAAAAATGCTGGATGTATAAATGCAGTCCGTCTGACCTCGTTTCATCACTCACACACAAAGCTATGCGGACTTTGTGGATGTGGCACACTCCGCACGTCCGGTCTAGCGGTTTTACGTTCTTGCCTAACCTGCGTCCGTTTGCCGCGTCCGTCATGCGTCCGCACTTCTGTGCAGACCTACTTCGTGTGTGGGCTCCATTGTTCATAATTATATGCTATAACTGACATACCAATGTGCGGCAACACGGACGTGATCAGTGCGCTCGTCTGACCCCAGCCTTAGACAACAGTTTGAAATAAAACTTAAAGGGTCGCTAACACTTACATAAGCTGGAACTAGATTACTTGTGCCTTGCATACAAAACCACATTATAAAAACATATTGCTGTTTTGTTTTCTTTGTTTGAAGTAATTGCATGAAAAAAGGAAAAATAAAGTTAGTTTTTTTATCTCTTGTTTCCATGTTGTGTTTTTTTCCCCATGATGCAACATTTACCAAAATCTGTGCAAAAGATTTACTTTGTGGCTGTGCTTTATTTGTACATTGTTTAACAGTTAATGAGGTGGAGGAGGGAATGTTTAGGGAAGCAGTGGATGTATTGTGTTCTCCTGGATTCTCAAGATAGCTGGCAGCTGATTGAGATAGGACAGGGAGCTTAAAATACTTCTAATCTACCCCCTAGTTATGTCTTTGAATACATCCCCCACACACAATACAATCAAGGTTATTCAGAGAATGGTGAAAAGTAGGAGAATGACTGGAGAATGGAAAATTCTAGGTCAAAATAGCCGATTTGGAAAGTGAGATGAATGGGAGAATTTTTCTGGTTTGGCTATTTTGACCTAGAATTTTCCATTCTCCAGTTATTCTCCTGCTTTTCATCGCTCTCTGAATAACCCTGAATGATTTTGAGTCCGTGATGGACCCACACAGGGTTGTTCAGAGAGAAGTGACAACCAGGAGAATGACTGGATAAGCAAAAATTCTAGGTCAAAATAGCCAAACCAGAAAAATTCTCCCATTTATCTCTCTTTCCAAATCGACTATTTGGTCTAGATTTTTCTTTTCTCCAGTCATTCTCCTGGTTTTCACCTCTCTCTGAATAACCCTGATAGTCTTCATTCTATGGACAAAACCACACAGTGAGGAGCAAGTGATGTAAAGGTACTCAGGGTTATTCAGAGAGAGGTGAAAAGCAGGAGAATGACTGGAGAATGGAAAATTCTAGGTCAAAATAGCCAATTTGGAAAGGGAGATGAAAGGGAGAATTTTTCTGGTTTGGCTATTTTGACCTAGAATTTTCCATTCTCCAGTCATTCTCCTGCTTTTCACCGCTCTCTGAATAACCCTGTGCATGTGTGGGGGGCTGTTTACCCGAAAGATCAGAAAATGAATGCACCCAATGACACATATACAGGTCTATTCAAAGAAAAGTGAAACTCCGGAGAATTATTATTATTATTATTATTATTCTTTATTTATAAAGCGCCAGCATATTCCGCAGCGCTGTACAATAAGCACAGTATAGACAGGGTTACAATACATTGAACAACATTTGACAAACAGTACAGGAGGAGATGAGGCCCTATTCCCGTAGGAACTCACAATCTAGGAGGGTTGGGGTTGGAAACAGGAGGAGAGGACTGTAAGGTTAGAGTGATTGATGGTTGCGTCAGTGAGTTGGGTGGTAGGCTTCCCTAAATAGGAATGTTTTAAGGGAGCGTTTGAAGGAAGAGAAGTTAGGGGAAAGTCTGACAGTATGAGGGAGAGCGTTCCAGAGAGTGGGGGCTGCGCGTGAGAAATCCTGCAGTCTATCATGGGAAGAGGTGATGCGGTGAGAAGCTAGGCGCAGGTCACTGTTTGACCTTAGGGAGCGGGCTGGGGTGTATTTGGTGATTAGTGAGGACAGGTAGTGGGGAGCTGAGTTAGTGAGGGTTTTGTAGGTAAGGATAAGGATTTTGAACTTAATTCTGCAGTGGATGGGGAGCCAGTGAAGGGACTCGCAGAGGGGAGCGGCAGAGACAGAGCGGCGGGTGAGGTGAATTAGTCTGGCGGAGGCGTTCAGGATGGATTGTAGGGGGGAGAGGCGGGACAGAGGGAGGCCAGATAAGAGATTATTGCAATAGTCGAGTCGGGAGATTACCAGGGCGTGTATGAGTTGTTTTGTGGCGACAGCGGTAAGAAATGGCCGAATTCTGGAAATATTACGCAGTTGGTATCGGCAGGATAGAATGACTGGAGTAATGAAAATTCTAGGTCAAAATAGCCAAACCAGAAAAATTCTCCCATTTATCTCACTTTCCAAATCGTATATTTGGCCTAGATTGTTGTCTTCTCCTGCCAGTTCTCCTGATTTTCACCTTTCTCTAAATAACTCTGATAGAGTAAAATATTTTCTTAACTAAACATACACAAAAACACAAATCAAATGTAAGATATCAGCAACATAAAATAAACACAAGGACATTTCATTTTTTGATGGTTTTGTCCCTTTAAATCAATTGTTTTAGATTATAATCTGTCACATATAGACACATTTGCTTTGAAATTAAAAATATAATTATTATTTGTTAATCTGTGTTATAGGGACACTTTACTCATCCTGACCACTTAATTTTTTAGTGCCCTCTTCTTCCCCCACTGCCCTCCTGCTCTGATCTGGCACAATCGCTGGGTGAAGTGGAGGAGTTTCCTCCGCGCCACCCAGCATTATCATTTTTGAATTTTCTGGCTGAAGGTCACTAGATTGCATCTGCGTACTGACGTCACGACCAGAGTGACACGTGATAGCGAGCAGTCTCAGAAAGGCAGCGATGGACCGGATCTGTGCATGCACACGCAGCACTTATCCACCGTTCTGCGCAGGCGCTACGGAACTTGTATACTTAAAGTGAGCAAGTCCATAGCGTCGCACAATTTGCGGTTCCTACACTACACAAATTGCGTAGGAGAGAAAATTGGGTTAGATAGCTGCAAGGACTGCCGGTTCAGAAGCCCCAGATCTGAAGATGAGGAGCTACGTGCACTGAGGGAGAAAAGGTGAGTAAAATCACCTTGAATAAAAAATATAGGGTAGAGGCAGTTTGCAGAATCAGCCCAAATGTTTAAGGGCAAAAAAGGAGCTCTATTTTAATAGAATATCTCTTTAACACTTTGATGAAGTTCCCGGTTATCTGTTTTATAGAATATTCACTTTGAGAAAGTACAGGTCTGCTTTTTGTATCTTTTTTATGTTTTCTTTTTCGGTGTATAGCTCAGAAAGAGAGACTTTCCTCGTATCGTTATAGTCGTGTTAGCGTTCAGTGTTGCAGGGTAATGTTTTGCTTTTCAGGAAGTTATTAACTCATCCTCGACGGCATTTCCATTTTACACATATTTCTCCAACCATATACTGTACAGCTGTACATATGTTTTGTGGTATTATACATGTTCGGAATTATTTCTGCGTATCTACATTTCCACACAAAGGTGTTTATGACCCTACTGACTTAGTCAGGAAAAAAAAAAAACTACTATAAAATTCCTGGGAGTTTTTTTTGTGTTCGGTGACACCTGCTAAGAGAGATAAAAAGACGTCGGTAATTTGTACACTCATAAAAACCTAAGAAAATTACATTTTAGAAATGCACAACGGGGCTTGTCTCTTGATAATACAGTGCAAAATCACCTCTGTTCTGATCAGGTCTAATGGCAGATAAAATCTCAACTAACAAAAACCCTCAGGATTCATGTCTTACATTAAGAATAATTTATTACATCCAAAAGGATTTGGGTTTTTAAACAAAACCAATAAAAACTCATTCATTAACGAAATAAGTGTTTGTTCATTGAATGTAAGTCTATGTGGGGGCCTAAACCCATTTTTAAGTTATCTGTCTATATAAACATAGATATACCTGGAAATAGAACTATCATATAGTCTCTTTTTATAGACTTTTTGGGCAAGTGCATCCCCTGTCGTCTGGTTGTTGGTGTGTGTGGTTCTGCCCCTGCTATGAGATTTGTAGATAGCTTGTGTGGATTGGCTTATTGATTATATTGCTTATTTTCTTTACAAGTCAGTTTATTTATTTATTTATAAAGGATTTTACCAGGAAGGATACATTGAGATTTCTCTCGTTTTCAAGTATGTCCTGGGTTCAAAAACATTGAATTGTTACAGTAGGTACATAAATAAAGTAATAAATGCGAGATATTAACAATAAAACACAAATATACAGATTAACAGAAAATAAATATGTAGGAAATAAAGTCACTAGGTTACATGTTTACAGGAACATTCTGTATTGACGTATGTTAATAGAGAGCTCTTAAGGGACATTAGACTGGGGGAAGATTTGATGGCGTCTGGGAGGTTATTCCATAATTGCTGTGGAGCTCTGTGATACGCTCATACACCGCACATTACTGTGAGTTTTATTGCTGTAGCGCTCTCTGATCCGCTCAAACACACTGCACATTACTGGGAGTTTTATTGCTGTAGCGCTCTCTGATCCGCTCATACACACCGCACATTACTTTGAGTTTTATTGCTGTAGCGCTCTCTGATCTGCTCATACACACTGCACATTATTGTGAGTTTTATTGCTGTGGAGCTCTGTGATACACTTATACACGCCACTTGTTTTTATTGGGAGGGTTCAATTCATCCTTAGACTCAAGCAGCGCAGTGTCTTCAGCTGGCCCTGCCTATCAGATTAAGGTTTCTTTATGGTTTTTCTGGATGTAGTATGCGTGGTGGGATACCCCTTCCCTTGACATGCAATGTACATGCAAGATTTTATAATCAATGCATATCTAATTACTGGGCTTTTCTGGAAAAGCAAGGCCATATTCTTGTTTCTGTGTGAGATTTGGTTTTAATTATTTTCATAAGAAATAAAGACAAGTTATTCAGCACAACAGTTAAATCTGTCTGTATTGCATGTTCAAACATTTATATCATATATAATAGCAGGTTAATAGATGTTTACTTCAGGAAAATATAATGAGTTTGGAAATGATTAAATAATGCATTAAAACCCATTAGATTTTAGTTGACTATCAGGTCTATTCAAAGAAAGGTGAAATTCGGGAGAATGACTGGAGAAGTGAAAATTCTTGGTCAAAATAGCCAAACCAGAAAAATTCTCCCATTTATCTCACTTTCCAAATCGGCTATTTGGTCTAGATTGTTCATTCTCCTGCCAGTTCTCCTGGTTTTCAGCTCTCTCTGAATAACCCTGTTTGTCAACTAAAATATTGTGATTATTTAGATGACTAACGCTAGTACCGGCTGGGTGGAGTAAAGGCAACATCACTGCTCTGTAACTGTGGAGAGAGACTGTGTAGACACAGGTTCGATCCCAGCTAGAGCACCTCTCCAGCAAGTGTCCTTGGGCAAGACACCTAACGGCACATGCTCACCACCCAGGACATACTTGAAAACGAGAGAAATCTCAATGTATCCTTCCTGGTAAAAATACTTTTTTTTAAAAAAAGAGATAAAAAACAATTCAGATGATTAAATTATGACTAAAACCTGGCCTAAAAAATGGCCTCTTTAATCAAAAGACTCTGACTAATATTTAATTTGCTGTTAAAACTAACACTTGATTACTATAGAGGGATCCTACTTCACTATTGTCGGTAAGAGGGAGCACCTAAAGGGAAATATTGGCATGAGCCCATAACCATTCGTGACTCCTTGTTTCTGACTGTATTACCACTGAACTACTGTATAAGTGGCTTGAGTCATAATCTTAAGGGGTTATTCAAAGAGTACCCGACTTGGCCACCGAATTGTGCCAAACGGTGAATTTCCCCGTAAGGTGCAATTTTGTGGCCATTTGGCTATTAAAGACTAATATTTGCCAAATATTAGTGAATTGCCAGCGAAATATGGTGGCCTTTGGCGGCAATGAAATTCCCCATAGAGAAGTACCGGTTAATCTATTCAGAGAACGCTGAACAGCTGTGAAAAGTTGGCAAAATGCCCAGATTCTTTACAGGTTTCATTCAACAACTTTGAACGGTGAATCCCATAGGTTTCAATGTAAAAAAAAAATCTGTTTTTATTAATTGTTTATTCAACCATTTAATCTTTTCATTTGCAGCAAAAAGTCTCTTTATTAATGAATTTTTTGAGTTTTTAGGCATTTTTCTGGATTTTTTAAATGGTGTTTTTTCTTTATATTACGTATCAGATCTTTTTATTGTTATTCAAAGGACTTTATGTATTATTTCCATGCATTTTCATGTATCTTTTTTTTATTTTAAAAAAGTCCTTTTAAAAATTGCAGGGGGTTTTTCTCTACCCCTTTTCGGTTGCTGGTCGGCTTTTTCCGGCAGCATTCGGTGGCTGGTCAGAGTCGTTCTGAGGTCTATTATGCGATTCATCGACTGCATTCAGCGGGTTTGCCGCTGTTTATCAGTGCGTTTGATGGGTCGATTCGTTGCACTTTGGGGACCCTGCGGTGAATACTGAATACAGGGTCAGCAAATTGAGGTCGCCGAAGAGTGCCATAGGAGAGAGCACCGAACTTTAAGCTCTCTGAATAACCCCTTAAGAGAGATGTTAATTGATACACATATATATGTCAGTGATGAACCACCATATACATTAAAATATAATATTTTTAGAAATAATTGGGCAGACTAGATGGGCCGAAAGGTTCTTATCTGCCGACATTTTCTATGTTTCTACGTTTCTAAAACTTAATTAGAATGTAAAGTAATAAACCTTAAAATCCAAATTGAGGAGCAAAACTGGAGGCTTATGGCACAACTTTTATTTGTAATACTTATGGACAAAAATAGAAAGATATGGGTGATAAACAAAAACCCGTTACCAGAGAAATAATGTCAAAGAATTGTCCCCGGTAAGTAAATTTTATGAAAGAAATCTTCCATAATAAATAAAGATGTAAGCAAACTGAGTCCTTAAATAACACATACTAACCATCAGAATAAAACACACAGATAATAATTACTTATTTGGGGGATAAGCGTGGCATCTACGGTTGTGGAGCACAAGCAGGATAAAGAGAAATTAAAAAGTGGTTTATAGCAAAGATTGTTCCACAGGATGGGACCAAAAGTTATAAAATAGCAGAACTGCCATTTGAGACACATATTGTGATGGATAAGTTAAGAAGTGGGGAAAATATAGTATTACCACGTGGTTTAAGCTTTGATTTAATTTCCTTTTCTTTTTACTAACCATATAAGCGTTAACTGTTGAAAGCTAGCATCTTCAGACCAATGTGCCAATAAGCAGTTACCATTGCCTACCAACATACTGACATAGGAATTCACCACACATTCGTCATTATGTAATGTATTATGTGCAGTGACACTTGACACAATGTCAGTGGAGCAGAACAATTGCAGTGCCCAGGCAAATTATGGTTTGGGGTAACTTAATAAGCAGAGAGATATGATCCTCATAATTATTTCCATATCCTTTGCTTGAGGTGTTATCTCATGAAAAGTGACCAATGAAAAGTTCTTAATAATCTCCTGACTTGACTATTGTAATATTCTCTTATCCGGCCTCCCTCTCTCCCATCTCTCCCCCCTACAATCCATTCTGAATGCCTCTGCCAGGCTCATCCACCTTACCCGCCGCTCTGTCTCTGCCGCTCCCCATCCATTGCAGAATTAAATGCAGAATCCTTACCCTGACCTACAAAGCTCTCACTAATTCCGCTCCCCACTACCTGTCGTCACTAATCACTAAATACACCCCAGCCCTGTCCCTAAGATCAAACAGTGACCTGCACCTAGCTTCTCCCCGCATCACCTCTTCCCATGATAGACTGCAGGATTTCTCATGTGCAGCCCCCATCCTCTGGAACGCTCTCCCTCATACGGTCAGACTTTCCCCTAAAGACATTCCTATTGAGGGAAGCCTACCACCCAACTCACTGACGCAACCAGTCCATCACTCTCACCTTGCAGTCCATCACTCTCATCTTGCAGTCCATCACTCTCACCTAGCAGTCCATCACTCTCACCTTGCAGTCCATCACTCTCAACTAGCAGTCCATCACTCTCACCTTGCAGTCCATCACTCTCACCTAGCAGTCCATCACTCTCACCTTGCAGTCCTCTCCTCCTGTTTCCACCCCAACACTTCTAGATTGTAAGTTCCCACGGGAATAGGGCCCTCGTTTCCTCCTGTACTGATCTGTCAAAATGTTGTTCAATGTATTGTAACCCTGTCTATATTGTGCCCATTGTGCAGCGCTGCAGAATATGCTGGTGCTTTATAAATAAAGATTATGTCACGTTCCATGCTTCCAGCCCTCTCTCCCTGCCCTCTGTGTTTGTATATTCCTGTTTTGTCCTTTATTCTGTGCTGTCATTCCTGTGTTGCAGCTCAGGGGTTAATTGGTTTTCTGTTCTCCCTGCTCACCTGTTGATCCTTGTCCTGATGTCCTGCCTATATTAGAGCAATGTGCCTATGGTGCATTGCTGGGTCATTTTGCTTTTCCTGGTCTCCAGTATCTGCTGTGTTCTGAGAGCTCCCTGCTGTATTGTTTCATCCCAGTTTGTATATTCTTGTTCAGTTTATTTCTCTGGTCCTGTTTCCCTGTCTGTATCTGTTGCCTCTGTTATACTGTTCTTGGTTTGTTTCAGTTTCTCCTGTGTTTTCAGTTCATAAGTGTTTCCCTTGTTATATATGATTTCTCTGTTTGTTATGTTATACTCTGGTTCCCCGGTTACCGATTTTGTCTTTGCTGACCTCCCGGCTCTGAACCCCTGTATCTGTATAACGTTCTCGTTCTGGTTCTGACTCCTGTCTTTTCTCTTGACTACGCTTATTCGTCATCCTTGTCTGTACCGTTTATATTGAGCCTTGTCATAAGACTCTGTATGGCTTCAAGGTAACTCTTTCCTTTAGATTAGATCCAGCTATTTTATAGACCGGCCTTTCAGATCAGGACATCTGTGGTATTGCCGTACAGAGGTCTCCTCGTTAACCCTACGTTGCTCTCACCTGTTATTGCTGTCTACAGTGTATCTCTGCACAAAGGGGCTTTTCTCAGGAACCAGGGCCTCACCTTGGCGCGTGCCTGGTGGTGGCACGAGCGTGACAGATTAATAATAAAAAAAAAAAAAATTGGATTGATTGAATGCATTAATGTAGCTCTAGGTTGGTGTGACAAGCAACAACTGTAATGATACACAAGTAGTCCTTAGACATACGCTGGCAGTCAAGTAGTAGGTCTTTTTTTTATGTGAAAAGTGTCTTTTTAATTCTCTTCGTTTTATGATTTCTATCATAACGTCTTCTCCACTATGAAGGTCTCTCAAAAGGAACATATGCCTACAGCTAATATTTCACCGTGAGATTAAGGGTGAGGCAGAATTTAAAAAAAAATAATTGTAGTGCTGAGTAGACCGATGTTGCATTCCTTTCTGGCACACTGGCATGATGGTACTATTTAAATAATACAACAACATAAAATGTTATGAATATGTACACAACGTCTGTCAATCTTGGGCGGCAATGTTACAACAGCGGTCAGATACACATCTTGTCACATCGTATTCGCTTCTCATCCTTGCCACATTTTCTGGTTGGCACCAATTGGAAGTATCAGGAATTGGGTATAAATATAACCTACCAGTTAATTTCTGACCTGAAACAGGACAGTGGCATTATTTTGGGCATCAGGTCTTTGGCTCATTGTCTTTTTAAATATCTTTCACAATACACTTTGTTTTAGTTCTAAAGAAGACAATTTTTTTTAAACATTATAGCACCTTGGAATCAACCTGGAAAGAAAAATAGCATTTTCTAGAGACATTTCCTAAGTTTATCTTAGGTTTTTTAAACAAATACATTTTTCCACAAATATTCTTTTCTCGTGTTTTGTTTTTCAAAGTGTGTCTATCCTCTCTATGAGATAAACTCACCTGCCAACGTCAAGGTATAATACTTTCAAAGACAATTATAAAATAAACAAAAATCCCTTTTCTTTATAGGTGATGGGATTCTGAGAACATAGCAAAAAAAATGTTTGTACCATTTAATTAGGCAAAGAGTCCCAGTATTAATTGTATGAAGCATTGGTTGAATAATTAGATCTAACTTTATTTTTAAGTCAGAGTGCAGATACAGTATGTGACATCATTGAGGAAGTGCCAGATGTGCTAAAGATAATGTTTGTATTATGAGACATTTTAATTATGACCCGAGTAACCTCTCAGGGTGGGTCGTTCAGCATCTGATTACATTATCTAGTCTAGTGCAATGTATGAGAATCTGTATAAGTATTACTCACTGCGACTTTTTTCATTACTAATGCAAAGTACACTCACTTATGTCATATGGGCTTTCTTTTCAGAATGTCCAATTTAAAATGCTGTGTTGTCTGTGGCACGACTGATGACATTGAATGACGGTGCAGTTTTGGGATGATTCTGAGCTTGGAAACAGAATTTTCCCATCACCACAGATCTGCTCTGGAGCCCATCCTAGCCAAGACCCTTCATCTCTTAGTTTGTCTGGGGTTGCCAACTCTAGGAAGAGTCCTGGTTGTTCCATATATCTTCTGTTCAAGAATTATGGAGGCCACTGTGCTCTCAAGAAAAGTAAATGAAGCCAAACTTTTTTGTATTTTTTTTATGTGCTTCCCCAGATCTGTGCCTCGACATCTCAACATGATCCTGCCTGAGCTCTGCAGATAGTTCCTTTGATCCCCATGGTCTGGTTTTTGCTCTGATATGCATTTAAAGCTGTGAGATCTTAGAGTCGGGTGGGTGCAGGGCCAGATTTACAAATAGGCAGAGAAGGCATGTGCCTACAGCCGCCTGCCACAAGGGGGCACCTTGCTCTATAGAAAACCTTTGGAACCTGCGTCTCTGAATTGTACATCACACAAGGTTAAGTGAGGTGTCATTGGAAATGTCAGAGTCTGGTCTTTACAATGATACCAAACATGACCATGTAATGTGTAAAAAAAAAAAAATTAAAAAAATTAATTTTGCATTTACTTTTTTGATCTGTTCTACGGCAGAGGCAATATATGCTTTTACATAAAAAAAAACAATGCCACTGCACTAACGCAACTAAGGCAGCGGGTTCTGCACCTTCTTTTGATTTGACGCAGAGAGAATCTGTTTTTCAGTTTTTTAATGTCTCTTTTTATTTTGGCCCAAAATGAAAATTTATAAAGTCATTTTGGCATGTTTTTTTTTTTTTTTGGAGGGGGGGTTGGGGTGTTCCATAGTTCTGTGCCTACAAGCTCCTGAGATGCAAATAAGGCCCTGGTTACATGCTTTTCTTAATCAGGTTCTGTCTATTGAACTTTCTACTGGAGGGCTCCAATCAAAGAGTATAAACATCTAAAAAACAATCCAGAGCAATGACTCTAATCCTAACCCTATTCCCTATACAAAACCCTTACAGGGTTATTCAGAGAGCGTGAAAAGCAGGAGAATGACTGGAGAATGAAAAATTCTAGGTCAAAATAGCCGATTTGGAAAGTGAGATGAGAGGGAGAATTTTTCTGGTTTGGCTATTTTGACCTAGAATTTTTCATTCTCCAGTCATTCTCCTGCTTTTCATGCTCTCTGAATAACCCTGTTAGTCTAACTCCCTATATGCAGAAAAAATGGGTTAGAGGGTAAAGTTAGGATGAGGTTGAGATTTTTTCAATTAATATTTGCACTAAAGGGGTTAGTCGATTTGGCCACCGAATTGCACCGTACGGGAAAATTGGGTGGGTTATGGCTGTGTTCGGCGGGTCGATTCGCCGCACTTCAGGGACACTGTCGTGAATGCTGAATTCACTGCAGGGTCGGTGAATTTAATGTCGGCAGGACGGTGAGATTACGGTGCTCGCGGAATAACCCTTTATGTGTTTGCAATCTATGACACTCACTTTATTTTTTAAAAAAATTCTATACATTTCAAACATTATTAAATTTAATATTTCTAATGTGTGCTTCAAATTTATGATGCTTGTGTGGTTTGTGTCCCAAACACTTTCTTATCCATACACTGTGCAGTAATATTAACCTCATACACCAAGGACCGTATTACATTCCTAATGCTAACATTAGCACTCAGCTGTGTGAGCGTTACCGTTAGCTCTGGTTGCCCTAGCGCAGGCGCACCATATTACAATCCAAATGCTAACGGGTTAAAAACCCGTTGGCGATTCAGAACTTGCATTCCCTTGCATGAGCTTACTGTACTTTGCGCTCCCTATGCTTAACATGGGGAGCGCAAAGTGTTAAATAGCTTTTGGGTTACAAAGTTCCAATGCTAATTACGCTAAACTGCGGTTAACTCAAAAGTTACCCCAGCTGTCATCATGGAGGAGTGGAAGAGGACTCCAGTGGCAACCTGTGAAGCTCTGGTGAACTCCATGCCCAAGAGGGTTAAGGCTGTGCTGTAAAATAAATGGTGGCCACACAAAATATTGACACTTTGGACCCAAATTGGACATTTTCACTTAGGGGTGTGCTCACTTTTGTTGCCAGCGGTTTAGACATTAATGGCTGTGTGTTGAGTTATTTTGAGGGTGCAGCAAATTTACACTGTTATACAAGCTGTGCACTCACTACTTTACATTGTAGCAAAGTGTCATTTCTTCAGTGTTGTCACATGAAAAGATATAATATGTTTATAAAAATGTGAGGGGTGTACTCACTTCTGTGAGATACTGTAATTGTGCAAATGCAGAATCATTAAGCGCCAGCTTTTAGGTGCTGCTAAAATATGTCTCTCCACATCCCTGTGGTAATTAGCGCTAGCACTATATAATACCTTACTTAGCAAAACTCTAATAATGGCACTTCCCATGGTAAGTGTAGAACGCGCAAAATACAGTAAGCTTGTGAAGGCTAGCACAAAAAACAGAGCCCAAACAGATTACCAATGGGTGTATAGCGTCAGGAATGTAATATGGGGGACATGCGATAAACACACTCCTGGCGGGTAACACTTACATAATGAGGCGCCACCTAGGGAATAGTGCCCTGAGTGCATGACACAGGACCTAAGATGGCAAACAACTCACGAAATGGTGGACTAGGTAGCTGGCGTACTTGGACTAGGTAGCTGGGGATCCCATGGTGACTCTGTGGCCCTGAGAAAAATATTGGGAGGACCACATGTTCCTCCTTCACATGAGCCTTGACAAAAAAATCACATAAAAATGTTACTTTCACCATATAATTTTTTTCACATTAATGTTATGTTATCATCCCATACTATGCCATTTTGATATATCACAATGTCTCTCTCATAAGTAGAACCTCTCACTCATCTTCCTTACTCCAACCTCTGTGTCCACTGTTTCCAATCTTACAGCTTCTTCCTGCCTTATTCAAACTCATGCAACTCCCTGGCAGGATGTAGTAGAGGTAACTTCACTGCTCTGTAACCGTGGAGATCCAGGTTCAAATCCCAGCCAGAGCACCTCTCTAGTAAGTATCCCTGTGGAAGACCCCTAACGGTACATACTTGCCTACCACAAAATATCAACTGTGGAGTCCAGAGGTAACATCTCTACCCTTCGACCGTGGAGAAGCAAGTCAAAGTACCATTCAGCATATCCCTCCAATACAACTGGAGAAGCAAGTCTCGACTTTATGAGAAGCCAGTTCAACCTAATCACCAATTTGCTGCTCTACAATCATGAAAAAGACGACTCGATCCCACTCAGAAGACACCACCAGCGAGTGTCCTTGGGCAACACAACGAACGATATGGATACATCTACACTACCTCACAAAAAAGTACTTGTACATCGCAAATTGTAAGTTCCCTCGGGAACACGGTCCCCAGAATCGGGCCATATCATACATGTGTGGTATTCTAATGTATCATCTCCTTGTACACTGATCTTGTAAAGCGCTGCAGAATTTGTGGCGCTATATAAGAATAATAATAACTCCCCTCATTCAATCTCCAGATCGCATGGCTGACTCTCTTTTGCACTCCCAGCCTTATAAGTGACCACGCTGACCTTCCCACATTGAATTAGGTCTATCAGGAATGCTGTTCCCTGGAAAACCTAGTGAAGGAACAGAAATTCTTGGCGTTCCCTTACAAATTGAGTAATGCTTTTACCTTACTCTAACTTCTACCTTGGTGTTTTATTTAATGCTAACCGTTGGCACACTCTGCATATACTACTACTGTATATAAGTAATATTTGGGCATGACTTGGCAGAAGCCTCTGTAACAGAGTCATTGAAGTGCTTTATATAATACTTTTGGAGCTAAACAGCTGCTCTTTTTTAAAAAGACTGACATGCTTTAATTCTGTTTCTTACTATAGTTGAATATGATTGTTTGTATAGGTGTATGTTTCTTTCTTTACTACATAAGAATAATGAGTGTGTAAATGCCTTGTAAATCGCCTAAAGACATGGTTATAAAACAAAAGAAAACCATTCAGATAATACTACAAGTGAAAGCTGACTGTGCAGCAACAAGAAGAATAGTGAAACTTCCCCATTAAGGCTTTTCACAGCAATAGTCATAACAAAAGAAAGCAGGAAATAACTGCAAGAGGCAAAAGACTTCAGGAAGCTGATTGTATGTTGTATGAAAGCATAGCCACAGAGTGTCAAAAGAGATTTCGAAGCTACTCTTCTTCCAAGTCACCTCGTTTCCCGCACTTTGGCTAGTTAAATTCGCCAACCCTGCGGTGAATTCAGCATTACTCAAGTGCTGCAAATTGACCCACCAAATGCTGCCGATTAACCCGCCGAAAGCAGCCACCGACCAACAAACACTGCCGAAAAAAGCCGATCAGCCGACCGAAAGGGGGTCAAAAAAAAACCACCATGCAATTTTTAAAAGGCATTTAAAACAATGACATGGATGAAAATAATAAATAGAGTCCTATCAATAATAATAAAAAGGTCTGTTACAGAATTTAAAGAAAAACACCATTTAAAAATAATCAGAATAAAAAAAAAATACAAAAAAACTACAGAAAAACCTCTAAAAAAAATTCTAAAAAATAATAGGCTTGTGCACCGATTTTTTTTTCGGTTCGATTCGGTTCGATTTGTTCGGATTTTTAAACTTTTCGATTCGGTTCGTTTCGGCCGATTTCTGTTTCGATTCGGTTCGGCTCGACTCGTTTTTCGTGTACATTTTTTTTCCGAATATCGACCATTTTTCGTATTTTCGTGTCACTTTGCTCGTTTTTTGTATCGACTTTTCGTGATTTCGGGACTTTTCGTTTTTTCGGAACGTCTGTTCTCCTCGACCATTTTTCGTATTTTCGTGTCACTTTGTTCGTTTTTTGTATCGACTTTTCGTGATTTCGGAAATTTTCGTTTTTTCAAAACGTCTGTTCTCCTCGTTTCAAAGCTGTCTAACTCTATTCGTTTTGATGTCAACTACTATGGTTTACTTTTTTATACTTTATATATTTTTTTATAATAAATTTTTGGTTTGTTTTTCGGATCCGATAATTCATTCTGTCGATACGATAATTCTGGCGATTCTATCGTGTTTTTTTTTAAATTAAATAAAGATCCTTTTTTTCTTATGAATATACATTTCACAACTTTATTTAATCACATTAAAAAATGGTATGAAAGCCAAGGAACAAAATAAAATGAACAAAACGATTTAAAAAACGCTAAACTGACCCGAATGGTCTTACTTTAAAAATAAAAACCAGAACAAAAAGGTTTTAAAACGGAAAAATAGTTGATCAAAATGATCTGAAACGAAAAAAAAAAAAAGAAGGATTTAAAACAGACAAAAAAATATTAACCCTTTCGCTGCTGAGGCATTTCACGGCTTCCCTTCACGCCTGTGTGCGGCACTGCGGTCTGCTGCTGAGCTAATTTTTAACAGTTTCGCTCCTCTTGTTTAAACGCGTTTTTTTGAAGCCTTATTTTATAATATGACCCAGACATGTTATATATCGTTCTTTCCGGCAGACTCGGCAGATGATTCATAATATATCATTATCATATGTATGCGTCATGTCCTGTCTGTATATTATAACAAAAAATGCAATAAAATTAGAATTTTCAATGTTTGTTTTACAAGGTGTAAAGTATTTTTTTCACATTTTAACATGCGAGTGTTTGCGGTTATATTTTATGAGTTGCATTTGTTAAAAAAAATTGAAAAGGGGACTTGTTATATTTTTTTGGGTGAAAATTACACTATTTTTAACAAACGCACCCCATACAAAAATCGTTAGTGCAGCATCATTGTTCACATTATAATTGAAATGGGAACAATATTGCTGCATTAACAAAACAAAACAAAAAACCTGTTTATTTTTTTTATATTTAAATTTTTTATAATTTTTAACATTGTCATGTTTGGTATTGTTGGAAAGGCCATGCTCTGGTCGATCCAGAGATACCAAACATTAACCAACCGATAGCTGCCGCGGATCGGGAGATAGGGGGTTCATTGGAACCCCCTATCTCTACCATTGGTCGCAGTTAGGGGTTAACTCCAGAACTGACGTCATTGTGACGAGGTCTTGGGACTGTCGGCAGCTGCCGTTCCCCCACGCTGTTGTCTTCCTGCAAAGACGTGACCATGTTGGCGGGCAGCGTCTTAGCGGCAGCGGTGGGAGAGAGAGAGCTCATAGCTGGGAGGAGGTGTTGCGTGAAGCTGCAAACAGGGACAAATAAACTAGACCTGAGCCGCACTGAGGATCTTTGGGTTGTGTCGGAGAAGACTTCACACAGTGCTGCCATCAATATTTTTTGATAAATTCTTGGTTATACAATGAATGTGACTGTGGACAAAAATCCGTGTTGTTGTGACATCGCCTAAGCTTAACAAAACCATGCCACATCGGTAATCAAATCTCAAGGCAGTACAACAAGGTTGTGTTAGTGTGTGACATTTTTTGGCCAGGCAGGAAGTGTAGAATGTGCACAGTCACATTCATGGCCACAAATATGTTGACAAATTTATGACAAAGGGTCCATAGAAATGTCAATAAATTTATGTACATATAATTTTAACAGTGTGGAAACCAAGCAATACATATTAACTTATTAAGTAAGGAAAAGCAACGCACACAAACAGGAAAATATAGAAAAAATAGAAAATTTATTTACAACATGGGGAAGGGAAGGGAACATGCCAAGGATGGCAAACTGCCCAACAGGGGCACAAACAAACATAGTGTAGTGGAAATAGACTGGAAGATGGCCGCCATTGTAAGCCAGGCGAACATCTTGTTCAGAATATTGGTTCACTTGAGATAATTACTGGCATTTGAGGAGATGTTGGAGCTGGTCTGCATCTTTGATTACAAAGATTATGACTGCCGTAAGGGCCCTTATGGCAGGAAGAATAACACCCGCAAGGATCGTATCCTTGACAAGCTACGCACCACCATCCTGGAGCTGTTCGGGAAGGACCGGACGAAGGACCAGCTCCGAAAACGCTGGTCCGACCTCAAGGCATGCGAGCAGGAGCAGCTGAGGCACATTCCGGTTACATTTCGGGAGGAGGCTGCCACTGGTCTCACTGCCGCTCCAGGATGTCAGCGGCATTGCTTATGTGCTCCCGCAGTTCCTGGAGCAGTTCCTGGATGGAATCTATAGTTGTTACAGGCAGGCGTAGCTCGCCGATCGCCATCCGGTTAATTTGCCTAATGCTGGATGATGTGTCCGGTCTGGCTTCTCCTTCTATATATCCAATAAATGAAAGAAGGAAAATACAGTAAGTAAAGCAGGTTTCTATTTTTGACTGAAAGTCTTGAAAAAATTTAACAGTAGTATATACCAGTGCTGGCGGCCTCCTGAGGCTCTGACTCCTCCTCCGGCTCCTCCTCTTCCTCCTCCTGCTCCTCTTGTGCTATATATAAAACAATTTAATTAAAATACAGTAAACAAAAAATGTTTCTGTTTTTTACCAAAAGTCGTTGCAAAATAAAACAGTATATACCAGCGCTGGTGGTCGCCCGTGGCTCCTTCTCCACTGGGGCACTGGTGCCCGCCGGGGCAGATGCTGCCTTCTTCCTGTCTTCTGCCAAATCCAAAAAATAACACGTAAATAACGCAGACTGGAAAAAATGGTATATCTATACAATATATTGCCGAAAGTATTGCAACACCCCTCCACTACCCACTAGCACTACCAGCTTGACACACCACTTCTCCCATCTCATAGTTCTAAAGTCACAAAATATTGATTTATTTCCTCTGCACATAGACATATATTACCGTTCAATTATATATTTTTTTCAGAAGTAAACATTACGTTTATTCAATAAAAACTATTATTTGTGTTGTGTGCGTACAAAACGCATTGTGCGACTGCTTTTATTTATTTTATAGAAGGCCTCAGCCTCAGTTTCACTTTCAGTTTCTGCGAATAAAACTGGATATTGCAGAAACAACAGAAATCCGCCATTTTGTTTTGAAATTTGCATCTAAAGCGTTCAATAATGACACTGCTGCAGCAAACTGAATTGCTGCGCTGCAACAATTCAGCAGCTGCTGAGGATGTATTGAAGGCGGCTCTGTTTGGATGCACTTTCAGAACAACTACATGTCCCATCCTACCACTTAGCAGAGACGCAGAGATTTTTATTGATGCGCAGATGGGAGCCAATATTGGGCAAGCTGCGGGTCTTCTCGTATGCATCACTCAATCACAACAACCTCCCCCCCAACACACTACAGTACACACAGTGCCAAAAGAAATCCAGCATTGTAACTTCATCTACATACATCAAATGTCACAATTTTCACGAATACGTAAAATCACAAAAAAGAAGAGCTATGGCAAAAATGCATGTATGACGAGTCGTGAAAACGCAAAGCTATACACAATCACATTGCATGAAAAAAGGACTAGATAAATCAACATATTTCTGTGCACATTAGCACATGCAAGCACATTATTATTATTATACAGTATTTATATAGCGCCAACAGTTTGCGCAGCGCTTTACAATATAACATGACACTTACGTTTGGCTATGACGCGACGGATGTGCCTCAGCTGCCCCTGCTCGCGCACCTTGAGGTCGCACCAGCGTTTTCGGAGCTGGTCCTTCCTCCGGTCTTTCCCAAATAATTCCGCGATGGTGGTGCGTAGCTTATCTAGGATACGGTCCTTGCGCGCGTTATTCTTTCTGCCGTAAGGGCCCTTACGGCAGTCATAATCTTTAAGATCAAAGATGCGGACCAGCTCCAGCATCTCGTCAAATGCCATGTTGCTGGCCCGCTTCTTCCTGGGTGGTGTCTCTGGGGTGGAAGCAGATGAGGAGGTGTCCGAATGGGACTCTCTGTCTCTTCCTTCAGCCATGATAAATAATTTCTATATTTTTTGGCAATTGTCAAAACTCTCTACAAAAATGGCTCAATAAAGTTACGACATCCGCGCGTGCGCGCATGCGCGACCCGCGGACGAATCGGATCCGACCCGATTCCGAAGGAATTTTCGTATCGACATAATTATCGGATCATTGGAAACAAAAAAAACAAGTGATACGCAATGCATTTACAAATACAAAATTTACAGAATCAGCGATATAACCGATAATAGTTAAATATACGATGTCCAGAATTACCGAAATGGAACCGAAATCACGAATGGAACCGAAATCCTGAATAGAGCGAAAATAAATTTCGATTTGACACATTTCAAGTCCATTCGAAAATTCCGAAAATATTTCGTTTCGGCTCGGAAAACTTTTCGGATCTGCCATTTTCGGATCTAAAACTTTTCGGAAAATCGGCCGGATCCGAAAACACGAATCGGGAAATTTCGTGAAAATTCCGAAACCCGAAACGCACATCCCTAAAAAATAAATAAAAAGACTTTTTACTACAAAAGAACAGAATAAACCGTTGAATAAGAAACAAAATGGGAATTATTTTTACATTGAAACCTATGGGATTCACCTGTTTAAACCTGTCAAACAAACACACCGAAAATATGGGCATTTCACCCAGGACATACTTAAAAACGAGAGAAACCTCAATTTTGCCAACATTTTGGTGCTGTTCAGTGTTTTCTGAATAGATTAACAATTATTTTTCTGTGGGACATTTTCCATTTTCACTGTCATAGAAAGTCACCATATTGCGGCAATCTGAAGCGGATTGCACCGTATTTCGCTGCCAATTTGCCAATATTTGGCGAATTGACGTGAAATTCACTGTTCGGTGTAATTCAGTGGCAAATTTGTCTCTCTTTTAATAACCCCTCATGTTATTGGTATATCTTGATAGGGATTCTTTACCAATATGTGTTAGCAATTAACCAACCGCAGTTGCAAATATGTATAAAAAGTAGGGATGCCAATACTTTTTCGGGTACTCGATACCGATTCTTTTATTTAATGTCATGGGACAGTTTTTTAAATAATAAAATAAATAAATAAATAAAATAAATAAAAAAATAAAAAAAATAATTGTTAAAGGGGGGGCGTGGCCGGCGGCACTCTAGGGCAGACGTGTGCGAGAGGAGCTCCGATCCCTCGCTTTCTAACATCGGGCTTATAGCCGTTTTTGGACCGAGAGGCACGCCTGGTTTCGGTACCTAGCCGTCGGCTACCAGGTGGAGACACTCCGGAGCCTGCTGGGTTCCCCCCTCCGGACCTGCGACTGGTGAGCGAGCCGCCGCGCTGTTTACAGACCGGACCAACGGCGGCCATCTTGGGGCCTAGATTTGGCGCGCTTCTCCAGCGCCACGCGGCACTGCTGACTCCCAAGATGGGTAAGAAAACTAAAACGGGTGGAGCGGGGGAAGACTCTGGCACTCCCGACATCCGGATCTCCCTTAGCGGAGCTTCGGGGAAGAGAATTCCGCTGCGCTCAGTGCAAGATCATGGAGGCCAGATGGAGGCGGGGGCAGCGGCTGCTGTCTCGGCCCTGAACACGGAGCAGTCGGGTGCGGTGGATGAAGCACTCCCCGCTACTAAGGGGGATATTCGTAGGCTGCTGGAGGATGCCAGGAAATCTTGGCAAGGGGACCTTGAGTCGCTGAGTGCAGCGGTCACGGAGACACAGGCGAAGATGGAGGATTTGCAGGCCCGCACGCAGGAGGTGGAGGTCACACAGGTTGCGGCCTCCGCATCCATTCGAGCCTTACAAGCGCAGGTGAGCACCCTGCACTCGACTGTTGTGGCGTTGGAAACACGCCACCGGCGACGGAACATAAAACTCCGTGGCGTACCAGAGACTGTCCCTGACACTGAACTGCTGCACTATGCCGTACGATTCTTGGACACAGTACTCGGTCCCTCGACGCATATCAAGGATCCAGTCCTTATGGCACTTCGGATCAGGAAGGCCGCCATGGCCCCCTCGAAGGCACCGCGCGATGTCATCGTCGCCTTACGAGACAGCGGCCAACACTCCTCATTGTTCCGGGCTGTACGGAATCTGACATCGGTCCCTTTCGACGGAGCGAATATAGCGATATACAGGGATGTCCCCTTCCTGCTGTTGGCTGCGCGACGACAGTACCGACCGGCTACAGTGGCTCTTCGGGCGCACGACATAGGATATAAGTGGGGCGCCTCCGGTTCCCTTATCATCACCCCGCAGGATGGTCGTGCCCTGGTGGCTACAACGCTGGAGGAGGCTGAGGGACATCTACATAACTTGAGACTACTTCCAGCTCCATCGGGTATACGTGGAGAGGCACAGCCTGATGGGTCTTCCCCATCCCCAAACACTTCGGTCTGAGCGGGGGTTAGTATTGGAACCCCGAGAGGTTACCTTTTTTCTGATACCTCCTTCTGGGACTGGCATCGTTTACACCAGAGCGACGTTCTTGTTAGCGGCTTTTCTTATTGCACTGAATCGCCTGCAGTTTTGTTCATAGCCACGTTGGCTATATTACTATCGCAGACACTGCATTGCTCCCCCCCTTTTAATTTTTTTATTATTCCTACGTGCCATCTACTTTTCGCTCGATGTTTGTTGCATGCTTAATGGTGCTCTCAATTGCTCCCACCTTCCCCTTCCCCCCCTTTTTTTTTCCCCTAGGTCTCGGGGTGCGCCACCATGGCATTGTCGGCCGTGATTGGCCCTCGGGCACTTTGGCTACGTGACAGGATCCCTCCATGGCCTCCCTCGGGAGTGAGCCAGGAGCGTCACGGTCAAGGCCTTGGTTTTTTCTTCCTCCTCCCCTTCCACACCCCCCTTCCCCATTTGAGGCACCCTCTTTCATTTTAGTGACATATGTACATTTACATCGGATTTTTCGCGATCACCCTTGATTTCTTTACATTCGAAACGTCTTCTGCGTCAGGCCCTGCGAGGCCGTTAATCGTTGGTCAGCTTGTGACACCTTCTTTTTCAATAAAAAAGATTTTAAATAAAAAAAAAATAATAATAATTGTTAAAATATTGCGGAACGCCTGTGCAATTAATTCCAATTAATGAAAGTATTGAAAGTTATGGCAAGACACTCCATTCACCCAATGCAGAGGCCTGACAGCCACCATGGAATGGATTTTGAGGTACAAGGTAGCCAATGTGGGAAGCTGGTGGCCTATACAGTCAGATACTAGGCCAAATAATAATAGCAGGCATCACCCTGATTTATTCTAATGCAAGGCAATGATGAATCAGGGTGATACCTGCTATTATTATTAAACAGTTATCTGACTGTATAGGCTACCAGCTTCCAACCTGAGCCCACCTCTACCCCAAAATCCATGCCATGGTGACTGTCAGGCCTTTGCTCCCATTACATATTTGTTGATGCATGCATTTAATTTATGTGTGATGTGGAAGAGTGCATCACGGAGCTCCACAGCAATAAAAAAAAATATTATTAGGTTATTAAACCAATATTTTAATATAAATATTAAAACATACATTGACATAATTATTCTAAAATAAAATCAATATTTTGGATATTTCTAATTAACTACATAATTATTTTTAATATATAATTATATTTAAATATAATAATTACCTCACTCACACTCACCTCATTCTCACATAGACCTCATACACTCACTCAGGCCTCTCATACTCAGACCACACACGCAAGTCGCACACACACACTCACAATTCACATTATGTCAGACGCTCGGCGTTTGGATGCGAGCGGGAGCAAGTCTAGTGCGCGGTGATGGATGAGACCAGGCAGATTCCAGGGTAAATGGATATTTTCTTGGAAACACAAAGGTAACAAATAAACAAAGCAGAATAAAAGGAGACTGAACAAAGCTAATGAGAACCAGACAGAAAGGAGTTAACCAAGGGAGGTGAGATTAGAAGGAAACTACTAAGAAGGACAAGCAAAAGGTTAACTAAAAGAGCAGACTAGAAAGGGTTAACAGAGTAGACTAGAAAGGGTAAACTGAGAAGCGAAATTAGAAAGGGTTAAGCAAGAGCACAGACTAGAAGGAATGAACCAAAGCAGCAACAGTAGGAGACTAACAGGGCTATTCAGAGAGAGGTGAAAACCAGGAGAATGACTGGAGAATTGAAAATTCTATGTCAAAATAGTCAAACCAGAAAAATTCTCCCATTTATCTCCCTTTCCAAATTGGCTATTTTGTCTAGATTGTTCATTCTCCTGCCAATTCCCAAGGTTTTCCCCTCTCTCTGAATAGCCTTGTAAGATTAGCAAAGCAGAAATGGAAATACTAAACAGAGGCAAGAGAGAAAGAACTAAAGTTTAAAGAGAATATACAAAAGGATAATTAGCATGGGGTCTAGGAAGCAGGAAACAAATAGGAAAGCTTAACGTTACAGGAACCAAGACAAAGCAAATATATACAAAATACAGGGTCCTAGGTATACAGGACGAAGACAAAAACAAGGAGGCAGAAATAACAGAAACAATAGGGTATTTAATAGACTTGCATAAACATGGTCGTGGTCAAGCATAAAGTTTGTGGCAGGCGGCTGGCATAGAGTAATCAAAGTCCAGGCAAAAGGTTTGGTGACTGTAATCCAATAAGGGTAGCAAATAGGGAGAGTCCTGAGAATAATTGAAGTCCATAGCCAGGGGTCGGTACACGGGTATTCACAGACAGGACAGGTCCACACACGAGGAGCTTACTTTGTGAGTCGGTGAGTAAAATGAAACACAATCCAGAAGTATTGGTTCCTGGGAGTAGCTCCTATTTATGGAGGCCTCTCAGGTGGAGATGAGCCACACCTGGTGCTCCTAGGAATCCAGGGAAAGTTCAGACTGGAGCCCAGGAACCTGGATGCAGCAATGACTGAAAACAAAAAAGGTTTTGCTGGAGCTAGGCCAGAGAATCCTGGGAGATGCTGGCCCTCCAGCAGGCATAAGGAGAGAGGGACTCACACATTATCTGCACAGACACAGACCTCATTCACACATACCTCACTCACACAGACCTCACAGACAGACCTCACTCACACACTTGGGGCAGACTGGCAAATGCTCTAATAGCATTCTGCCAGGTTCGCCAGTTGGCCACATTATAGCTAAGGGCTGTGTGAAAGCAGTGGTGTATTTAGGTTTTGTGCTGCCCTAGGCCTGACTAAACTCGTGCACCCCTAATTTAAATTTGACGCACCCCTTCCTGTCAAGGGCACACCTCTTCCTGGTTAATTCCCACCCTTCCTCTTTAAGCTCCACCTTTTCCTCTTAGAACTCCGCCTTTTCCTCTCTTTATATTAAAAGTGGATACCAAGTGCCTACTTGTATATTTTGTATACCATTTCAAATGTATCTATTGAGATAAAGAAAGTTATGAAATGTTTAAATTCAAGTATTTTTACAAAGAACAGCCACGCATGTCAAGTAAACGGGATCACAGCCGCTCTAATTGGTGGAACAATAAAATCCACAGAAACGTGCACTGCATATGAGCGTATCACAGAGCTGCTTAGCAATAAAACCCACAGAAATGGGCACTGTGTATGAGCATATCAGAACTGCACAGCAATAAAACTCACAGTAATGTGCAGTGTGTATGAGCGTATCCCAGAGCTCCAGGGCAATAAAACTCACAGTAATATGCAGTGTGTATCACAGAATCCACAGCAATAAAACTCCCAGCAATGCAATGTGCGGTGTGTATGAGTGCATCAGAATTCACAGCAATAAAACTCACAGCAATGCAATGTGTGGTGTGTGTCAGCGTATCAGAATCCACAGCAATAAAACTCCCAGCAATGCAATGTGCAGTGTGTATGAGTGCATCAGAATCCACTGCAATAAAACTCCCAGCAATGCAATGTGTGGTGTGTATGAGTGCATCAGAATCCACTGCAATAAAACTCCCAGCAAACCGAGTGTATATGAGCACACAGACATTATTTATTCTACATTTACCGGCCTCTGTCCGCGGTAGGGCTGTGTGCAGAGTCAGCAGGGACTGTGTACAGACTCAGAAGGAGGTCCCTCCAGGCCACGTTAGGATCACGGCTGTGCCTGGAGCCATCTTGTCAGCAGTGGGGTGCCACTGACAGAGGGTGCACCGTGGCTTTGATTCCCGTCCTGGTGGGTGTTCAGTCCAGAATAGAGTGACAGTCCATGTTAACGAAAGGGCGGGCAGCTGCGTGCATGCGTGTCACGTGGTTCAGCCAGTCAGGTGCTACTGAGACTCAGTACCACCTGACTGGCCGGACCGAGTGTGACCTGCACGCAAGCAGCCTCACCAGGAGCCAGGCAGCTCAATGACAAATTCTATCACTGCAGTGCTGGTTAAGGAAAGGTCCACTTTAAACAGCAGTAAGCAGACAGGGCTTCATATTCTGCTGAAACCCCCCCTTTACCTGCCGTTTACTGTCATCTTCTCTCTCTGGACACAAATCACATCCCCCTCCCCTCTCCTAGAGCTGCTGTGGGGCAGGGGAGGAGCTATGGAGGGAGGAGAGGGGGATTTTTATTCTATTCGATTTTATTCCGTATGCAAACGCCATGCTCCGCTGCTCGTTGTTTGAGAACACAGCTCAAAGCTGACACACAGTGACAGTGGCACCTCCTAGTACCCCCTAATGACACCCCAATAATCACTGGTACCTGGGGCGGCCCGCCCTCCGCCACTCCTCTAAGTACACCACTGCTCTGGTGATATGCTCACACACAAGTTTGGCGAACTGCCAGAAAGTTCGGTGCTGTTTGAAGGCATTGCAAATCCCCATAGAGAAGTAATGGTTAATCTATTCAGAGAACACCAAACAGCAGAGAAATGTCAGTGAAATGCCCTGATGTTCGGTGGTTTCAATCAGCAGGTTTATTCAGGCGAACCCCATAGGTTTCAATGTTAAAAATATTCCCGTTTATTATGCAATATCTAATAAACCATTTATTATTTTAACCTGCAGTAAAAAGTATTTATTTATTGATTTTTTTTTTGTACCTTTTAGTGATTTTTCAGAATTTTTTGGGCTAAATTCCCCCCCTTTTTTTTAATAGCGGTTCTCCTTTTTCTGTAACAGAACTTTTTATTATCAATCATAGGATCTTATATGTAAATTCCAGACATTTTCGTTCAGTAGTTCTTTTGAAAACAGCAGGCCATGGGTTTGCGGTGGCAGCATACAGCGGCCAACTCCATGCACTTTGGGGACCCTGCGGTGAATGGTGAATTCACTGCAGGGTTGGGAAATTTTATTCCCCGAAGTGCAGGGAACTACAGAACACCAAAATGTTGGCGTCATTTCGGTGCTCTGTGAGTAACCCAATTAGCGGTGAGGTTTTTTGCTGCCCCCTGGAAAGTGAAAGCCTAGGCCTGGCCTACCCAGTACATACTTGAAAATTAGTGACATCTCAATGTTTCCTTCCTGGTAAAATAGTTTGCAAAAGCAAAAAAAAAAAAAAATTTTTTTTTTTTTTTTTAGGGGTGGGGCCACCCAGCGGGCCACCGCCCCCTGGAAAGTGCCGCCCTAGGCCTGGGCCTTGTTGGCCTAGGCCAAAATACACCAGTGTGTGTAAGTTCAATGCAACTCCGAGACATGCGACTGCGCTTTTGATAGATCTTTTGTAAAATTTCTTACACATGCTGATGGCCGTTCACTGGAACCCGGTCAGCCGATAAACCTGGCAGAATATTGTTAGAGAATTCCACCAGCTGGCCCCAGCCCTCAAATACCGCCTGGAAAGTCAACCCAGCGCTGGCTTACGATATCCGTATGAGTATCAGGGGTATTTTCCGAGTATAAGTATTCGACAAATGCCGGTATTAGCACCGATACAATACTAGTATCGGTATATTCCTAAAAAAAAAAAAAACGATATAGAGCTACTACAGGATTTAGTAGGAGATCTTTTTATTCCACCCAAGTGTACTAGGTAACATTTCATAAATATGACTTGATATATATGACTCGATAAACCCATCGCTAATAAAAAGCAATGGCTGCTCTCTTATATCATAAAATTGTTTATATATAAGCTGTTGCATTGTGTTGATGATAATCATGGGTGGGAAAATGTCAGGATATTTGCATCATCTCTTGCGAAAACAGACATCTGCTGTGACATGCGTCACTTTGGACTCGAAATACATGGGCCTAGAAATGTATTTGGGAGGTGCAAGCCTGATGTTTTATATTGTTTTCTGCTCTCTCCTTTGTTAAAGCCACCCTGTATCTACAATTCTAGATGCAGGGTGTTTGTGTGTTCTGTGTACCTTTTCTCTGTATAGTGTCGAATCTGTATTAGTACCTGCTCTCTCTATTGTGTATGTTCTCTCGTTTAGACTCTGGTTCAATCATCTCCTCTTCGGGTGGGAATGCCACATTTTCGGGCTCAATTCTTTCATCTACAACTGGAGCAGACATCTCTTCTGAATATGAGCCTTCCAGTGAAGGCATAGAACTATAATCTAAAGACACATTTTCGGGACCTACAGGGATTTCCAAAGTCTCGGAAACTTCCAATTTGAATTCAGGAGCCTCAGGCCTCAGGTTACTTTCCCACCGTTCGGAAACTGGAATGGCCTCTTCGGGCTCAGGCGAGCGCACCCAGTCCAGACAAAAACTTCCTTCCTCACTATCCCCTTCACTCTCTTCAACAACCCGTGTCTGCTGAGACCGAGTAACGGGAGTCAAACGTGGAACAGGCGGGTTCGGCAAAGAAAGTTCATCCCCAACTGGTATCCTTACAGCTTCCCTCAAAGGCAACAGATGATTTTGGTGCCAGTTTTTAAGAGGCCCGGCCTTTCCATCCAGTCGGATTTGGTAAACTGGCAGACCTGGCAGTTGCTTGCAGACAATGTAGACTTGAGAACTCCATCTATCCGCCAACTTATGCCTTGCAGAAACACCCAAGTTCTTCAACAAAACCCTATCACCGGGTTGTAGATCCTGTATCTGAACTCTCAAGTCATAGTTTCACTTATTCCTCTGTTCTCTGTTTCCTGAGGTCATACGGGCCTGTTCAAACGCAGAAGCCAAATTTTTCCGAAGTCTATCCACATAATTTTTATGAGAGGCCACAAACGTCTGATCAAGAGATAACCCAAATGCCAAGTCAACAGGCAGTCGAGCTTCTCTTCCGGACATGAGACGGTGAGGCGAGTATCCAGTAGCGTCACTCTCCGTACTGTTATGCGCATGCACCAGCGTAGCAATGTGACGACTCCAATTCTGCTTCTCTCGGTTTGACAGTGTCCCCAACATATTTAGCAGCGTGCGATTAAATCTTTCAGGTTGGGTGTCACCTTGAGGGTGATATGGAGTGGTTAGGGTCTTCTGAATTCCTAACCGCTTCAGCAATTGCCCAACAAGCCGGCTCTCAAAGTCTCTGCCCTGATCCGAGTGGATTCTCCTTGGTAGGCCATAATGAACAAAAAACTTCTCCATCAAACCTTAGCTACTGTAGGAGCACGTTGGTCTTTAGTAGAGAAAGCTTGGGCATTACGCGTGAAATGATCAGTCACCACTAGAATATTTCCCTGCCCACTAGCATCCGGCTCTAAGCACAGGAAATCAATGCACACCAAATCCATGGGTCCTTGACTTTGTAGGTGGCTCATTGGGGCAGTTCGAGTGGGTAGGGTCTTCCTCTGGATACACCTCAGACACGAATGGCAGTAACTTTCAACTTCAGATCTCATACACGGCCAATAAAATCTGTCTCGCACTAACTTAAAAGTTCTCTCTGCACCCAAATGCCCATGATCATCGTGTAATGATCTCAGCACACCTTCTCTGTGTTTGGTGGGAAGGAACAACTGTTGTGTCTCTTCAGCATTGTTCGAGGGGCCCCTTCGGTAGTACACCACCCCATCCAACATCTTCAGCCGTTCCCACTCTTTGTATACCAATCGGGCCCCTTCGGGGGAATTTGTCAGTAGAATTTCCCTTTGGTTCGTGTTTAGGGCTTTTACTGTTAACGCAATCAGGGGATCTCTAGCCTGATCTGCTCTCAGGTCCTGTTTCGAAAACGTAGGCAGACTTTCATCCCTCAGCTGTGTAGGATTATAGTAGAACTTTGGGACGGCCGCATCACAACCTCCAGACTGTCTGATGACTTCGGATCCGATTTCCAACTTCTTCCATTCTATTTCCTTCAGGCCTTTGGCTTTTGCATTGTGCTCGGAAATGACCTATTTCCCCACAGTTGAAACATCTCTTCTTTGAAGACGGAGATGCACTTGTTCATGGTGACTCGGTTGAAGGACCCGGGCCAGACACCATAGCAACTCCCGCTGTCCCCATATCAGTGAGGAACCTCTGCATGTCGGTCTGTGTCTCTGCCACCTTCAAAAGTACTCGGCACAGGTCAGTGTTCGCTTGTTTCAGCTCAGCTTGAGCTTCTTGTACCTTCTTAACTGTCTTGTGTAACTCACTATATGCAGGAAGGGTTGGCTCCTTGGCAACACTCCCTGTGGATATAGGAACTAACAGATGCTCTTGTCCGTCAACTTCAGATCCATAGACGTCCAACGAATCATCTTCAGTTTGCAGATATTCGTTATGTCTTACTGGTTGTGCGTAAGCTCTTTCTCCTCTCCTTAAAGACTTTTCTTCTAGCAGAGCCTCTTCCTCTCTAACAGCTAGAATTAGTTCCAGGTATTTCAATTCTTGGTTACCTTCTCTGGTTCTTACCTGTAACATCACAGGATCTAGAGGTTGAGCGCCCCTCAATATCTGCTGCATTCGGATTTTATCTATTGTGGCCGGTTCGGCCCCTTTCTTAAGAAGTATCTGGTGCAGAATGTTATCTAGGCGCCTCATATATTCAGTCATCTTCTCACCTTTTCACTGGTAGGTATGTTCATACTGGTACATAAGCTCAGCAGCCTTTTCTGTTCGCCCAAAGACTTCCTGTAATACGTTTAGGTAATCTAAAGCAGTGCAGTCTTGCTTACTCAATTTCAGGTTTCTGACAGCCTCTGACGCAGGTCCCTTTAAGCTCTCAGTAATTCTTTGCTTCTTCTGCGCTTCAGGGACGTCCCACTCATCCAGAGCCTGCATCGCCTGTTCTACCCATTCTTCAAAGGTTTCTTCTCCCGCCGGAGTTGGTACGTTTCCTGTAAAATTCCTCAACCGTCGATAACCAAAGTTAGTGTGTGGAGGGCTTGTTCTTTGACATTTAGCCAGCAAATCTCCAATAGCCACTATGAATTCAGGCCCGATCATGGCCAGCGGACTGGGCGCGGGATCGCCACATGGCGCACTTGGCTGAATCAGTTGAACTTCCACCTCATCGGTCAAATTCACGCTCGTGCCCTGAAAACACACTGGAACACACGTTCTCCACTCAAAAAGAACATATGTGTGAGAAGTATCCTGGTTACCTTTAATGTCCAGAATTAACCCCCGATGATCTGGTGTCAGCGCAGCCACGGCCCGGTGAATCTGATCTTCGGCCAAAGTGTCTGCAGGAATATCCATGACGATGCTTAACTCTATCTGGCTATCTTGCTCCTCACACCATTTGGCAGCAGTGTCTGGATCCATAATTAACCCTTTAAATGCGGTTCTATTATAGAGACTGGAATCCCGGAACGAGCCCCCACGTGTAGCGCTCACTGCCGGAGGAGCCACTGAATTTAACCTCGGGTTAGTCTCACCGCACTAGGGAATAATTATACACCAACACTGTTGTGGATTTTATAGATTATATACTTTACTGATCCCAATAAAGTGGCATATATAATGTAAACACGGTATATGAACGACAGTACTTCGTAATGCGGGAAAAACACGCGGCGGCAAAAAAGAAAGTTTAACCCCTTTTGTTTCTGAAATGTATGTCCCGCGAAAGTAATGTCTCAATAAGGTGTGTGTGTGTGTGAACTCAGGTACCCGGGTACTATATTCAACTGGCCAGTGAATGGAATGAGCGAATCTTCGACCAGTCACGTTGGGGCCCTGTAGATTTAAACAATAATGCAGCGTGTTTCGTTAAACTTGAGACTGGGGCCTGGAAGGCCTCTCACCCATCCGTTAGACAATCTGTTCCGCTGCCCGATCAAGGATGTCTCTCCGCTGGATTACACTGGAACTCTGTGCCACCGGATCCGCTTCTCCTGCTTGTCTGATCTCCGCAACGAGAACTACAGCCTACCGCCTGCACTCCCAGTGGATCATCACGGTCTCAGCGATCTATATATAGGCCTCCGCCAAGTCACTGTCTCTGATCAGCAGCACCCGCTAGGCCGCGCCTGCGGTCCGGCCTGGTCTTGATCCCTGACAGTCTCACGTGCATCTTCTACCTTTCGTCGCTCGGCTCACAATGGCTCTCCTTCGTACGAGGCTGTGGATGTCCTTCTCTCTCTCCCACCCACTTCCTGTCTCTCTCGCAAAGCACGATGGAATTTGTAGTTCCGTTTGTGTCCAATATAGTTCATATTGCGCCTGTCTCCCTCTGGTGGCCAAACCCAGTAAATGCAGCAACATATCTTAAAACAGCGCTACACAGTCATTCTCCATTTTGGGTTGAAACAGCAAGGATCTCCTGTGTGATATTTCCTGCATCTGGGTTAGAAGCAGTACTTCTGCGGAATACTGACTTCAAGGGGAGCAGTCTGCACATGGACGGAAACCCCCAAGTAACATCTGCCTTAAACTAAAAAAAACAAGTTATAGAGAACATACAAAATATATTTAGATTGTAATGTCAAAAAGTAATGTGTAGAAAGAGGTTATGCAAATATTATGAGACATAATGTGTAAGATTCTGACAGAATGTTTGTTGCGTGACATGTTGTCAAAATGTGTCATGGTAAGCTAAAACCAGAAATTAAGTATAAAAATAAGATAAAATAAGCAAGCAACAAAATGTATTAAAAAGTGAATGTCAAGCTCATATGGACCTTCATACTTCTAATTTCTCACCCTAGCTTCTGTCCCTTATTTCTAACCTATAACACAAATTTCTAACCTTAGCTTCTAAGGTAGAAGCAAGGGTTAGAAATTATAGTTAGGGTTAGAGATGAGGGTTAGAATTTCGAACCCTAGCGTCTAACCCTAATTTCTAACCCTGATTTTCGGTGGTTCGTTTGACAGGCTTAATCAGGCAAATCCTATAGGTTTAAATTTAAAACAAAATCCTGTTTTTATTTGTTTCGGGTCATTTTGATCCTTTTTTTTTTGCTTTGGGTCGTTTTCGTGACATTTTTTTTATCATTCTGGATCATTTTGTTGCTTTTTTTTGTTTCAGATAATTTTTCTTCCGATTTTTCTTTTTTCGATTTATCACTACCGCAATTCGTTATTTCAGACTGATCCAAAAATTCGAACGGCTGATTTTCGTATTTCGGAAACGTTTCCGAAATACGAATCGGCTAATTTTCGTCTGAATTTTGATTCAGAACAAAATGAAACGCACATGTCTAGTGATATATTGCCATGACCCCTGCTGCAAAAAGCCACATGCCGGTGCTGCCCCATCTTGATTTCTATGGCAGCACCTTTCATATATGGCTCTGCACCTTTGCGATCACTCTGCATTCCTGTGCGTTCTCACGAGAGCAAGATTGCTCACGGCCCAGAAGCGCAACCCGCCATGGAGTACTATGGAAGTGTAACCTCGAGTATCGCAGCGTTGCGTGCTGGGGGCAAGGTGCTGAGGTAGCACCTGCCACAGAATATTGCGGTAACTTGGGGACGCTACCGGGAAATCTGCAGGCACAGATTTTCCCCATTAGGGTCTCCATATTAGCACGAAGTAGGGAATAGGGCCCTAACAGTTCCAGGCAAGAGGTTTCAGATTCACAAGCCCCACTGGTTGTTACTTGATCAGGACGAGTGGGCAATCCTAATCCAAAATTCAAAGACTTTATCTCCTACTGATACCTCTCATAGCATTTGCGTTTATAGGGTATGTGAGTACGTACATGTGTGTGTTGCAAATATACTTAGATACACTATATTGATAAAAGTATTCGCTCACCCATCCAAATAATCAGAATCAGTTGTTCCAATCACTTCCATGGCCACAGGTATATAAAAATCAAGCATCTAGGCATGCAGACTGTTTTTACAAACATTTGTGAAAGAATGGGTCACTCTCAGGAGCTCAGTGAATTCCAGCGTGGAACTGTGATAGGATGCCACCTGTGCAACAAATCCAGTCGTGAAATTTCCTCGCTCCTAAATATTCCACAGTCAACTGTCTGCTGTATTAGAAGAACGTGGAAGTGTTTGGGAACGACAGCAACTCAGCCACGAAGTGGTAGGCCACGTAAACTGACGGAGCGGGGTCAGCAGAGGGGGAGGCACATAGTGCGAAGAGGTCACCAACTTTCTGCAGAGTCAATCGCTACAGACCTCCAAACTTCATGCGGCCTTCAGATTAGCTCAAGAACAGTGCGCAGAGAGCTTCATGGAATGGGTTCCATGGCCGAGCAACTGCATCCAAGCCATACATCACCAAGTGCAATTGCAAAGCTTCGGATGCAGTGGTGTAAAGCACGCCACCACTGGACTCTCGAGCAGTGGAGACGCGTTCTCTGGAGTAACGAATCACACTTCTCCATCTGGCAATCTGATGGATGGGTCTGGGTTTGGCGATTGCCAGGAGAACGGTACTTGCCTGACTGCATTGTGCCAAGTGTAAAGTTTGGTGGAGGGGGGATTATGGTGTGGGGTTGTCTTTCAGGAGCTGGGCTTGGCCCCTTAGTTCCAGTGAAAGGAACTCTGAATACTTCAGCATACCAAGACATTTTGGACAATTCCATGCTCCCAACTTTGTGGGAACAGTTTGGAGCTGGCCCCTTCCTCTTTCAAATGACTGTGCACCAGTGCACAAAGCAAGGTCCATAAAGACATGGATGACAGAGTCTGGTGTGGATGAACTTGACTGGCCTGCACAGAGTCCTGACCTCAACCCGATAGAACACCTTTGGGATGCAGTAGAGCGGAGACTGAGAGCCAGGCCTTCTCGTCCAACATCAGTGTGTGACCTCACAAATGCACTTCTGGAAGAATGGTCAAAAATTCCCATAAACACACTCCTAAACCTTGTGGACAGCCTTCCCAGAAGAGTTGAAGCTGTTATAGCTGCAAAGGGTGGACCGACGTCATATTGAAACATATGGATTAGGAATCGGATGTCACTTAAGTTCATAAGCGAGTCAAGGCAGGTGAGCGAATACTTTTGGCAATATAGTGTATGTGGGGCTGGATGTTTGGAAACAGACATGGAGGGCGGAGACAGGAAGTAGGAGGGCGGAGACAGGAGGAGGTGATTAATAATTTAACAGTTGCTTTTTACTGACAGTCATCTTAATAAACCAGATTATTTATATGGTACATGTCAAAAACAGGTCCCATACAGAGAAGCCTGAGCTGAAAAAGATATATATACTCCAATTGAAAGAGGAAGGGGGGTAACCCACACGTTGATAACAATAAAGTCACCGGAGTGGCTGTATCAATTTGAGTAATTAAAACCTAATCTTTATTAATGTTCACTAAAACAATAGTTTAAACACAATAGACAAAAACAAATACGTTTAGATCTGATAGATATATTAACTGGTTATCCCACTGGATGTGAGTTTGGTGTCCAGTTAAATCAGAATATTTAAATTCATATGTTAATATGCTTAGTTAGCATAATTCATGATTTCCCTTAAGAACAGACCCTTTAAGCATTAAAGCTGAAAAGTGTTAGACTCTGGGTATAGGGTGTGTACAATTAACACTAGCTGACTTTTGCAATGGTTACAGGTGAATCGAACGTTAATCGCTGTCAATGAGAGAGGCTAATAGTGCGATATAGTATGGCAGTGATTTTGCTTAAAGTTTATAGTTAATATATTCTTAAGATTTCGAGTTGGTAGCCAGTAGTGTAGTGACCAACCTGTTGGTACTGGCGTGATAGGATACCGACTGATGAAACTCGCAGGGAAGCGAGAGAAACGCGTCTCGGTCCAGCCCATATTATTTTCATTTCTTTTATTTATATTTTAATTACGATTTTTCTGTATTTTATCCTTATTAAAGTTTTTTATAAATCCACTCTCGGAAGACTTCACTTTCTTGAAAAGTTACCGGTTAGGGGTAGGACCCCCCGTGGAGTTAAAGTGGTCCAAGGCTTATATACTGAGCCACTCGTAAGGGAGGCTCAGGATCACGTGAGTAATTTGACTTATGGTGATATATATTCCCTATATGAAAGATTTTGTGCTATATTGTCTATCTCCATTTCTATTTGAGAGAATTTTCCTGTGACGACAGACTGTTGGTACACGATCAACCAGACCCTGTGAATCGTTTGATGGGATAAAGCCCCCCTTAGAGGCTTATCTGCGTATATGCACGAGCCAGTAGGCTCTCTGTTTGTGAGTGGTTCTATATACAATTTCAAATCTATCATCTGTATGTAACAATATTGCGCGATTATTTTGTATTTTTATATATTCTAGAGTATATTGCTGATTACAACCAATTATCAGATCAACTTGTGGAAGAAAACATCCATTCCATATCCTATTGCGCTCCCAACAAATTTGTTTGTATTTATTTTAGACTTATATGGATGAGAGACACACCTGGTGGTGAGTTGCACAATTGTGAATAATCGTTTTCAATAGACCAGCTACTATATATTAATTATAGCGCCAAACACTCTTAACACTACAGAGGTGTTTTTCTTCCTAAATCTACATTTTGACAACATGGGTAGTAGGGAGGAATCGAGGAACTATAGGCCAGTTAGTCTTACGTCAGTAGTGGGGAAATTAATGGAAACCATGTTAAACGAAAGGATTGTTGAACATCTAAAAACACATAGATTACAGGATCAGAAACAACATGGGTTTACCTCAGGGAGATCATGCCAAACTAATCTTATTGATTTTTTTGATTGGGTAAAAAAAATAATAGACACAGGTGGTGCAGTAGACATTGCTTATTTCGATTTCAGTAAGGCTTTTGATACTGTTCCGCATAGAAGGTTATCAATAAATTGCAATCTTTGAGTTTGGATTCCAATATTGTTGAATGGATTAGGCAGTGGCTGAGTGACAGACAACAGAGGGTTGTGGTAAATGGAGTTTATTCGGCGCAAGGTCTTGTTACCAGTGGGGTACCTCAGGGGTCAGTACTTGGACCCATTCTCTTTAATATTTTTATTAGTGATATTGCAGAAGGTATTAATGGAAAAGTATGTCTTTTTGCTGATGACACAAAGATTTGCAACAGGGTTGACGTTCCTGGAGGGATCAGCCAAATGACAAATGATTTAGGTAAACTAAAAAAATGGTCAGAGTTGTGGCAATTGAGTTTTAATGTGGATAAGTGCAAGATAATGCACCTGGGACGTAAAAACCCAAGGGCTGAATATAGAATATTTGATACAGTCCTAACCTCAACATCTGAGGAAGGGGATTTAGGGGTCATTATTTCAGAGGATCTAAGGGTAAGTAGTCAATGTAATAGAGCAGCAGGAAATGCTAGCAGAATGCTTGGTTGTGTAGGGAGAGATATTAGCAGTAGGAAAAGGGAAGTGCTCATGCCACTGTACAGAGCACTGGTGAGACCTCACTTGGAGTACTGTGTGCAGTACCAGAGACCGTATCTCCAGAAGGATATAGACATCTTAGAGAGAGTTCAGAGAAGGGCTACTAAAATGGTGTACGGCTTGAAGGAGAAAAGTTACCAGGAAAGGCTTAATGATCTTAACATGTACAGCTTGGAAAAAAGACGAGACAGAGGAGATATGATAGAAACATTTAAATACGTAAAGGGAATCCACAAGGTAGAGGAAGGGAGTATATTTAAAAGGAAACAAAATAGCAAACAAGAGGACATAGTCTTAGATTAGAGGGGCAAAGGTTTAAAAGTAACATCAGGAAGCATTATTTTACTGAGAGGGTGGTGGATACATGGAACAGTCTTCCAGTAGTAGTGGTAGAGGCCAAAACAGTAATTGAATTTAAGCAAGCATGGGATAGGCATAAGGCTATCCTAAACAAAAGATAAATCCATGTAATTGGGCAGACTAGATGTGCCGAAAGGTTCTTATCTGCCGACATTTTTCTATGTTTCTATGTTTCTATGTCACGCAACAAACATTTTGTCAGAATCTTACACATTATGTCTCACTTTATTTGCATAACCTCTTTCTACACATTACTTTTGACATTATAATCTAAATATATTTTGTATGTTCTCTATAACTTGTTTTTTTTAGTTTAAGGCAGATGTTACTTGGGGGTTTCCGTCCACGTGCAGACTGCTCCCCTTGCAGTCAGTATTCTGCAGAAGTACTGCTTCTAACCCAGATGCAGGAAATATCACACAGGAGATCCTTGCTGTTTCAACCCAAAATGGAGAATGACTGTTTATTACACAGAGACACACAGGCTACAGTCAAGGACTCACACATTTGCATACAATGAAACAGATTACATCACAGATCAGATAGCTGCACAGGACCTTCAAACAATGAGATTTCCTAGGAGGAGAATGGGGGAGGGAGAAAGCAGGTAAAACAAAAGGAATTTCTTATAGAGAGAACATACACAATAGAGAGAGCAGGTACTAATACAGAGTCAACACTATACAGAGAAAAGGTACAGAAGAACACACAAACACCCTGCATCTAGAATTGTAGATACAGGGTGACTTTAACAAAGGAAAGAGCAGGAAAACAATTTAAAACATCAGGCTCGCTCCTCCCAAATACATTTCTAGGCCCATGTATTTTGAGTCCAAAGTGATGCATGTCACATATCTCCCTCCTTTGTGGGAGACTAACCTGGGAGAAGACCCAAAACGGGTTGATTTCCAGGTTAGTCAGCATTAAAGTCTTTCTCATCTCACTGCTCCAGAAATGTCCATAAAGAGTCACAGCTGAGCACAAGCCACTCACCCAGCCGACCCCGGCATCTTCTGAAGGAGGTTGCTGCTGCCGGAGAGAATGTGGGGTGGCTGGTGTCTCAGTCAATGGTTGGGGATCTGGGCCATCTGTCCAGCACCCAGTGCGGACACAGGTTAAAACCCCAGCCCCATCCACGGCTGCAATGCAGATATCCTCCTGTAGTTGGGTCCAAAGAACACTGGTTCTCTGCTCCGCCGCTGGCTCTACATCTGTGGCTGTGTTGAGCTTTGTTGGCGATGTGAGGCTTCTCTCTCTACAGAGATCCAGGGCATCTGAATGAGGGCAAAGGCCGGCCACACCATGCCCCAACACCAGCACATCTCCCAAATCCACGGGGAGCTCCTCAGGCTTCTTGCAAAACAAAACAAGGTCCACGGCCTCAATAACCGCTATCCCCTAAAGCTGGGGATCTGGGCCACCTGCCCTGCCTCTCCCTTGTGCAGTGGGAAGGACCGCAGCCTCTTCCATTGCAGGCTGGAACAATTCTCCTTTTTCCAGCTCCTCTGGCCGGTGTAATTCTTCAATGATGACCTGCTGCTTGTTAACCTCTGCTTCCAGCTGTACAACCTTTACTTTTAGTTCTGTAACTGAAGCTTGGAGCTCGGCCTGTATCTGCCTGTGCAGCGCTGTCTGGAGCCTCTCCTCTTCCATCTGTTGGTGGGCAACATCCAGCATACTCTTAGACTGTTGCAACTGCTCACCTATACCTTGGAGTTGCTTGGTCTCCGCATTAAGCTGCTCCTGAAGGTGTTGACATTTTCCTTTCCAGGTAGTGATGGAAGCCTGGAGTCCAGCCTTTAGTTCTTGGCACTGACCCTCCAGCTTTTGACATGCCTTCTCGAGTAGCTGGGCCTTGCTTCGCTCTGCCTCTCCGTCTGCTCTCAGTTGCTCATTCAGCAGTCTGGCCTTCATGAGATTCTCGCCTGCTCGCTCAGAGTTACTCTGCTCAGCTTTCAGCTTCTTCGCCAGATCCATCATCTGTGATTCCAGGAGACACTTTTCTCCCAGGGCTGCCTGGACTTTTAAACCACTGATATCAATGGCCTCATCTCGCTCTCGAGCAGCATTCTCCTTGGCTCACTCAGCCACTTTAAATAAACGCAGTAAACCACCCCCAGTCGCTGTACATTAGCCTGAGCATCGTCTCTGGATTGTCTTATCTTATCCAGCTCTCTCTCGCTCTGGGTGGCAGAGTCTAGTTGGCATCTCAAAGTCTCTACCTCTCTTTGAAGCTGGTCACAAAGTTTGCATTCTCCCTCCAGCACCTCCGCGATTTCTTTCACCCATCTACCCCACTGCTTCTTTTTAGCCTTACTTGTAAAAGGTGGGATGACAGTCACGGTTGGTGTGAGGGCATATTTCGTGTGGATCTTGGCGTTGGCAGGAGCCTATACTTCCAGAATCCCTGGTCTCCGCCAATCCAGGTTTGACGACACCCTCTGCGTCTGTGGTGTCGTGCCCAGCCAGTTCTCCTCCTGGCTCCGCATGTTCCCTGGCTCAATCCAGTCTGGGACCTTGTAATTATTGTACTCCACATGGTCAAAATCTTTCTGTTCCAGCACAGTTTCCTCTTGTTGCAACAAGCAGACCTCATTCCACACGATCTGGAATAGATCCATGCTGGGGTTTGTTCCATATTTCCTGAGACGTTTCTTTACCTCCTCGCAAACCTCCATCTTGCTCTGGGCTGCACACACTCGAGCCTTTGGTCACCAGCTCCTCCTGCAGCAATCTCTTAGATGTCTGGGTCCAGTTAAAGGGAGCATAAAATCCCGCAGCTGCCAGCCAATGTTACGTGGGGGTTTCCGTCCACGTGCAGACTGCTCCCCTTGAAGTCAGTATTCCGCAGAAGTACTGCTTCTAGCCCAGATGCAGGAAATATCACACAGGAGATCCTTGCTGTTTCAACCCAAAATGGAGAAGGACTGTTTATTACACAGAGACATGCAGGTTACAGTCAAGGACTCACACATTTGCATACAATGAAACAGATTACATCACAGATCAGATAGCTGCACAGGACCTTCAAACAATGAGATTTCCTAGGAGGAGAATGGGGGAGGGAGAAAGCAGGTAAAACAAAAGGAATTTCTTATAGAGAGAACATACACAATAGAGAGAGCAGGTACTAATACAGATTCGATGCTATACAGAGAAAAGGTACACAGAACACACAAACACCCTGCATCTAGAATTGTAGATAAAGGGTGGCTTTAACAAAGGAAAGAGCAGGAAAACAATATAAAACATCAGGCTCGCACCTCCCAAATACATTTCTAGGCCCATGTATTTCGAGTCCAAAGTGACACATGTCACAGCAGATGTCTGTTTTCGCAACAGATGATGCAAATATCCTGACATTTTCCCACCCATGATTATCATCAACACAATGCAACAGCTTATATATAAATAATTTTATGATATAAGAGAGCAGTCATTGCTTTTTTATTAGCGATGGGTTTATCGAGTCATATATATCAAGTCATATTTATGAAATGTTACCTAGTACACTTGGGTGGAATAAAAAGATCTCCTACTAAATCCTGTAGTAGCTCTATATCGTTTTATTGTTTTTTTTTAGGGATGCACCGATACTGATACTAGTATTGTATCAGTGCTAATAGCGGCATTTGTCGAATACTTATACTCGGAAAATACCCCTGGTACTCATACGGATATCGGAAGCCAGCGCTGGTTGACTTTCCAGGCGGTATTTGAGGGCTGGGGCCAGCTGGCGGAATTCTCTAACAATATTCTGCCAGGTTTATCGGCTGACCGGGTTCCAGCGAACGGCCATCAGCATGTGTGTGAGTCCCTCTCTCCTTATGCCTGCTGTACGGCCAGCATCTCCCAGGATTCTCTGGCCTAGCTCCAGAAAAACCTTTTTTGTTTTCAGTCATTGCCGCATCCAGGTTCCTGGGCTCCAGTCTGAACTTTCCCTGGATTCCTAAGAGCACCAGGTGTGGCTCATCTCCACCTGAGAGGCCTCCATAAATAGGCGCTACTCCCAGGAACCAATACTTCTGGATTGTGTTTCATTTTACTCACTGACGCACAAAGTAAGCTCCTCCTGTGTGGACCTGTCCTGTCTGTGAATACCCATGTACTGATCCCTTGCTATGGACTTCAATTATTCTCAGGACTCTCCCTATTTGCTACCCTTATTGGATTACAGTTACCAAACCTTTTGCCTGTACTTTGATTACTCTATGCCAGCCGCCTGCCACAAACTTTATGCTTGACCACGACCATGTTTATGCAAGTCTATTAAATACCCTATTGTTTCTGTTATTTCTGCCTCCTTGTTTTTGTCTTCGTCCTGTATACCCAGGACCCTGTATTTTGTATATATTTGCTTTGTCTTGGTTCCTGTAACGTTAAGCTTTCCTATTTGTTTCCTGCTTCCTAGACCCCATGCTAATTATCCTTTTGTATATTCTCTTTAAACTTTAGTTCTTTCTCTCTTGCCTCTGTTTAGTATTTCCATTTCTGCTTTGCTAATCTTACAAGGCTATTCAGAGAGAGGGGAAAACCTTGGGAATTGGCAGGAGAATGAACAATCTAGACAAAATAGCCAATTTGGAAAGGGAGATAAATGGGAGAATTTTTCTGGTTTGACTATTTTGACCTAGAATTTTCAATTCTCCAGTCATTCTCCTGGTTTTCACCTCTCTCTGAATAGCCCTGTTAGTCTCCTACTGTTGCTGCTTTGGTTCATTCCTTCTAATCTGTGCTCTTGCTTAACCCTTTCTAATTTCGCTTCTCAGTTTACCCTTTCTAGTCTACTCTGTTAACCCTTTCTAGTCTGCTCTTTTAGTTAACCTTTTGCTTGTCCTTCTTAGTAGTTTCCTTCTAATCTCACCTCCCTTGGTTAACTCCTTTCTGTCTGGTTCTCATTAGCTTTGTTCAGTCTCCTTTTATTCTGCTTTGTTTATTTGTTACCTTTGTGTTTCCAAGAAAATATCCATTTACCCTGGAATCTGCCTGGTCTCATCCATCACCGCGCACTAGACTTGCTCCCGCTCGCATCCAAACGCCGAGCGTCTGACATAATGTGAATTGTGAGTGTGTGTGTGCGACTTGCGTGTGTGGTCTGAGTATGAGAGGCCTGAGTGAGTGTATGAGGTCTATGTGAGAACGAGGTGAGTGTGAGTGAGGTAATTATTGTATTTAAATATAATTATATATTAAAAATAATTATGTAGTTAGTTAGAAATATCCAAAATATTGATTTTATTTTAGAATAATTATGTCAATGTATGTTTTAATATTTATATTAAAATATTGGTTTAATAACCTAATAATATTTTTTTTTATTGCTGTGGAGCTCCGCGATGCACTCTTCCACATCACACATAAATTAAATGCATGCATCAACAAATATGTAATGGGAGCAAAGGCCTGACAGTCACCATGGCATGGATTTTGGGGTAGAGGTGGGCTCAGGTTGGAAGCTGGTAGCCTATACAGTCAGATAACTGTTTAATAATAATAGCAGGTATCACCCTGATTTATCATTGCCTTGCATTAGAATAAATCAGGGTGACGCCTGCTATTATTATTTGGCCTAGTATCTGACTGTATAGGCCACCAGCTTCCCACATTGGCTACCTTGTACCTCAAAATCCATTCCATGGTGGCTGTCAGGCCTCTGCATTGGGTGAATGGAGTGTCTTGCCATAACTTTCAATACTTTCATTAATTGGAATTAATTGGACAGGCGTTCCGCAATAATTTAACAATTATTTATTTTATTATTTTATTTATTATTTATTATTTATTTATTTTATTATTTAAAAAACTGTCCCATGACATTAAATAAAAGAATCGGTATCGAGTACCCGAAAAAGTATTGGCATCCCTACTTTTTATACATATTTGCAACTGCGGTTGGTTAATTGCTAACACATATTGGTAAAGAATCCCTATCAAGATATACCAATAACATGAGGGGTTATTCAAAGAGAGCCAAATTTGCCACTGAATTACACCGAACAGTGAATTTCACGTCAATTCGCCAAATATTGGCAAATTGGCAGCGAAATACGGTGCAATCCGCCTCAGATTGCCGCAATATGGTGACCTTCTATGACAGTGAAAATGGAAAATGTCCCATAGAAAAATAATTGTTAATCTATTCAGAAAAAACTGAACAGCACCAAAATGTTGCCAAATGTTTTTTCTTTAAGTATTTTACCAGGAAGGATACATTGAGGTTTCTCTCGTTTTTAAGTATGTCCTGGGTGAAATGCCCATATTTTCGGTGTGTTTGTTTGACAGGTTTAAACAGGTGAATCCCATAGGTTCCAATGTAAAAATAATTCCCATTTTTTTTCTTATTCAACGGTTTATTCTGTTCTTTTGTAGTAAAAAGTCTTTTTATTTATTTTTTAGAATTTTTTTAGGGATTTTTCTGTAGTTTTTGTATTTTTTTTTTATTCTGATTATTTTTAAATGGTGTTTTTTTTTAAAATTCTGTAACAGACCTTTTTATTATTATTGATAGGACTTTATTTATTATTTTCATCCATATCATTGTTTTAAATGCCTTTTAAAAATTGCATGGTGTTTTTTTTTTTTACCCCCTTTCGGTCGGCTGATCGGCTTTTTTCGGCAGTGTTTATTGGTCGGCGGCTGCGTTCGGCGGGTTAATCGGCAGCATTTGGTGGGTCGATTTGCAGCACTTGAGTAATGCTGAATTCACCGCAGGGTTGGCGAATTTAACTAGCCAAAGTGCGGGAAACGAGTTGACTTGGAAGAAGAGTAGCTTCGAAATCTCTTTTGACACTCTGTGGCTATGCTTTCATACAACATACAATCAGCTTCCTGAAGTCTTTTGCCTCTTGCAGTTATTTCCTGCTTTCTTTTGTTATGACTATTGCTGTGAAAAGCCTTAATGGGGAAGTTTCACTATTCTTCTTGTTGCTGCACAGTCAGCTTTCACTTGTAGTATTATCTGAATGGTTTTCTTTTGTTTTATAACCATGTCTTTAGGCGATTTACAAGGCATTTACACACTCATTATTCTTATGTAGTAAAGAAAGAAACATACACCTATACAAACAATCATATTCAACTATAGTAAGAAACAGAATTAAAGCATGTCAGTCTTTTTAAAAAAGAGCAGCTGTTTAGCTCCAAAAGTATTATATAAAGCACTTCAATGACTCTGTTACAGAGGCTTCTGCCCAGTCATGCCCAAATATTACTTATCTACAGTAGTAGTATATGCAGAGTGTGCCAACGATTAGCATTAAATAAAACACCAAGGTAGAAGTTAGAGTAAGGTAAAAGCATTACTCAATTTGTAAGGGAACGCCAAGAATTTCTGTTCCTTCACTAGGTTTTCCAGGGAACAGCATTCCTGATAGACCTAATTCAATGTGGGAAGGTCAGCGTGGTCACTTATAAGGCTGGGAGTGCAAAAGAGAGTCAGCCATGCGATCTGGAGATTGAATGTGGGGAGTTATTATTATTCTTATATAGCGCCACAAATTCTGCAGCGCTTTACAAGATCAGTGTACAAGGACATGATACATTAGAATACCACACATGTATGATATGGCCCGATTCTGGGGACCGTGTTTCCGAGGGAACTTACAATTTGAGATGTACAAGTACTTTTTTGTGAGGTAGATGTATCCATATCGTTCGGTGTCTTGCCCAAGGACACTCGCTGGTGGTGTCTTCTGAGTAGGATCGAGTCGTCTTTTTCATGATTGTAGAGCAGCAAATTGGTGATTAGGTTGAACTGGCTTCTCATAAAGTCGAGACTTGCTTCTCCAGTTGTATTGGAGGGATATGCTGAATGGTACTTTGACTTGCTTCTCCACGGTCGAAGGGTAGAGATGTTACCTCTGGACTCCACAGTCGATATTTTGTGGTAGGCAAGTATGTACCGTTAGGGGTCTTCCACAGGGATACTTACTAGAGAGGTGCTCTGGCTGGGATTTGAACCTGGATCTCTACTACATCCTGCCAGGGAGTTGCATGAGTTTGAATAAGGCAGGAAGAAGCTGTAAGATTGGAAACAGTGGACACAGAGGTTGGAGTAAGGAAGATGAGTGAGAGGTTCTACTTATGAGAGAGATATTGTGATATATCAAAATGGCATAGTATGGGATGATAACATAACATTAATGTGAAAAAAATTATATGGTGAAATTAACATTTTTATGTGAAGGCTCATGTGAAGGAGGAACATGTGGTCCTCCCAATATTTTTCTCAGGGCCACAGAGTCACCATGGGATCCCCAGCTACCTAGTCCAAGTACGCCAGCTACCTAGTCCACCATTTTGTGAGTTGTTTGCTATCTTAGGTCCTGTGTCACGCACTCAGGGCACTATTCCCTAGGTGGCGCTACCGTTGGCGCCTCATTATGTAAGTGTTACCGCCAGGAGTGTGTTTATCGCATGTCCCCCATATTACATTCCTGACGCTATGCACCCATTGGTAATCTGTTTGGGCACTGTTTTTTGTGCTAGCCTTCACAAGCTTACTGTATTTTGCGCGTTCTACACTTACCATGGGAAGTGCCATTATTAGAGTTTTGCTAAGTAAGGTATTATATAGTGCTAGCGCTAATTACCACAGGGATGTGGAGAGACATATTTTAGCAGCACCTAAAAGCTGGCGCTTAATGATTCTGCATTTGCACAATTACAGTATCTCACAGAAGTGAGTACACCCCTCACATTTTTATAAACATATTATATCTTTTCATGTGACAACACTGAAGAAATGACACTTTGCTACAATGTAAAGTAGTGAGTGTACAGCTTGTATAACAGTGTAAATTTGCTGTCCCCTCAAAATAAGTCAACACACAGCCATTAATGTCTTAACCGCAGGCAACAAAAGGGAGCACACCCCTAAGTGAAAATGTCCAATTTGGGTCCAAAGTGTCAATATTTTGTGTGGCCACCATTTATTTTACAGCACTGCCTTAACCCTCTTGGGCATGGAGTTCACCAGAGCTTCACAGGTTGCCACTGGAGTCCTCTTCCACTCCTCCATGACGACAGCTGGGGTAACTTTTGAGTTAACCGCAGCTTAGCGTAATTAGCATTAGAACTTTGTAACCCAAAAGCTATTTAACACTTTGCGCTCCCCATGTTAAGCATAGGGAGCGCAAAGTACAGTAAGCTCATGCAAGGGAATGCAAGTTCTGAATCGCCAACGGGTTTTTAACCCGTTAGCATTTGGATTGTAATATGGTGCGCCTGTGCTAGGGCAACCAGAGCTAACGGTAACGCTCACACAGCTGAGTGCTAATGTTAGCATTAGGAATGTAATACGGTCCTTGGTGTATGAGGTTAATATTACTGCACAGTGTATGGATAAGAAAGTGTTTTTGGGACACAAACCACACAAGCATCATAAATTTGAAGCACACATTAGAAATATTAAATTTAATAATGTTTGGCAGGAGGTCATATGTCGCCTCAAGCACGTGGTACCCAAGCGTCCGGTGTCTTTCCCACGCTTGAGCCTCATCTGACATAGATTACAAATAGCAACGGTGGGGTCTGCTGCACATTTCTTAAAGAACTCCCAGACAGCAGAGTTCCTGCATGTGTGCTTTGAGACAACAGCGCTCTGCACCGGAGCAGCACTGACATCTGATGCCTTGGACTGGCTAGTGCTACGGTTGGTCATAGAGGATGTTGTGCCTCGTGTTTGCTGTGCCTCCTCCTCCCCCTCCTCCTCACTTGATTCCTCATACAATCTGGCACCCAGGTGGAGTCAGTGACCTCATCATCATTGTCATCATCACCCCCTATCTCCTCATCACTGGAGCCAACTTGGCAGTATGCTGCAGCTGCTGGGGCAACATGAGTGCCAGTTATTTGTGTGTCATCACTGGCACCCCCTTCCCCTAGGTTGATTAAACTCCCTTCCTCAACCTCAGAGATTGAATCATAGCACTGTACTTGCTGCGCATCCTCAAGCAGCATGTCACTGTCATTGTAGTCAAACAATTCAGCTGACTCCACCGTGTGTGATAGCGAGGCTACGGCAGGAGTAGCTGTGGACATGGAGGCTGCATTAGATGCTTTGGCAGCTGAGGTGTACTGGAAAGCACTAGAAGCCTGGCTGGCAGAGGATGAGGAGGATGAGGATGGCCTAGTTAGCCAATCCACCAAATCCTCTCTATGTTGCTGCTGTTTAAGAAGACAGCCAGCACCAGTTAGAAAGGACAAGCGTGCCACTGCAGAGAATGCACCACGTCCACCACAGGGGCTGCTTGCCCTCTTATCTGTGTCTGGGAGCGTCTGTCTGTCCTTTTTGTTCTTTCAGACATGGTGAGTGATATATAGATTAAATATATACAGAACTCTGATTCAACTCTGGTATAAAGATTAAAGATTTACAGAACTCTGGTATAACTCAGTGAGACACCCTGATAGCTGGCAGCCAGTGACAAGACACAGATTACAATACCCTCCTATAAATCAGTGTGACCCCCTGATGGGTGACAGTGAGAAGACACAGATTACAATTCTCAGAAACCTCCTATAAATCAGTGTGACCCCCTGATGGGTGGCAGTGAGAAGACACAGATTACAAATCTCAGAAACCTCCTATAAATCAGTGTGACCCCCTGATAGCTGGCAGTGAGAAGACACAGATTACAAGTCTCAGAAACCTCCTTTAAATTAGTGTGACCCCCTGATGGGTGGCAGTGAGAAGACACAAATTACAATTCGCATAAATCTGCTAGAAGTATGTAGGACCCCCTGATAGCTGGCAGTGAGAAGACACAGATTACAAATCTCAGAAACCTCCTATAAATCAGTGTGACCTACTGATGGGTGGCAGTGAGAAGACACAGATTACAAGTCTCAGAAACCTCCTATAAATCAGTGAGACTCCCTGATGGGTGGCAGCCAGTGAGAACACACGGATTATAACAATTCCCAGATATTTTGTAGAAATTAGTGACCCCAAAATACTTGCTGGCAGTGACAAGACACAGATCACCTCAATTCCCAAATATTTTGTAGAAATTTGTGACCCCCAAAATACTGCGTCGCACTGGCTGTGTGACAAGACACAGATCACCTCAACTCCCAAATATTTAGTAGAAATTTGTGACCCCCAAAATACTGCGTGGCACTGGCTGTGTGACAAGACACAGATCACCTCAATTCCCAAATATTTTGTAGATATTTGTGACCCCCAAAATACTTGCTGGCAGTTCCAAGACACAGATCACCTCAATTCCCAAATATTTTTTAGAAATTAGTGACCCCCAAAATACTGCGTGGCAGTGGCTGTGTGACAAGACACAGATCACCTCAATTCCAAAATATTTTGTAGAAATTAGTGACCCCCAAAATACTTGCTGGCAGTGACAAGACACAGATCACCTCAATTCCCAAATATTTTGTAGAACTTTGTGACCCCCAAAATACTGCGTGGCACTTGCTGTGTGACAAGACACAGATCACCTCAATTCCAAAATATTTTGTAGAAATTAGTGACCCCCAAAATACTGCGTGGCACTGGCTGTGTGACAAGACACAGATCACCTCAATTCCCAAATATTTTGTAGAAATTTGTGACCCCCAAAATACTGCGTCGCACTGGCTGTGTGACAAGACACAGATCACCTCAACTCCCAAATATTTAGTAGAAATTTGTGACCCCCAAAATACTGCGTGGCACTGGCTGTGTGACAAGACACAGATCACCTCAATTCCCAAATATTTTGTAGATATTTGTGACCCCCAAAATACTTGCTGGCAGTTGCAAGACACAGATCACCTCAATTCCCAAATATTTTTTAGAAATTAGTGACCCCCAAAATACTGCTTTTTCACTGGCTGTGTGACAAGACACAGATCACCTCAATTCCAAAATATTTTGTAGAAATTAGTGACCCCCAAAATACTTGCTGGCAGTGACAAGACACAGATCACCTCAATTCCCAAATATTTTGTAGAACTTTGTTACCCCCAAAATACTGCGTGGCACTTGCTGTGTGACAAGACACAGATCACCTCAATTCCAAAATATTTTGTAGAAATTAGTGACCCCCAAAATACTGCGTGGCACTGGCTGTGTGACAAGACACAGATCACCTCAATTCCCAAATATTTTGTAGAAATTTGTGACCCCCAAAATACTGCGTGGCACTGGCTGTGTGACAAGACACAGATCACCTCAACTCCCAAATATTTAGTAGAAATTTGTGACCCCCAAAATACTGCGTGGCACTGGCTGTGTGACAAGACACAGATCACCTCAATTCCAAAATATTTTGTAGAAATTAGTGACCCCCAAAATACTGCGTGGCACTGGCTGTGTGACAAGACACAGATCACCTCAATTCCCAAATATTTTGTAGAAATTTGTAACCCCCCAAAATACTTGCTGGCAGTGACAAGACACAGATCACCTCAATTCCCAAATATTTTGTAGAAATTAGTGACCCCCAAAATACTGCTTGGCACTGGCTGTGTGACAAGACACAGATCACCTCAATTCCCAAATATTTTGTAGAAATTTGTGACCCCCAAAATTCTGCGTGGCACTGGCTGTGTGACAAGACAAAGATCACCTCAATTCCCAAATATTTTGTAGAAATTAGTGACTCCAAAATACTGTGTGGTACTGGCTGTGTGACAAGACACAGATCACCTCAATTCCCAAATATTTTGTAGAAATTTGTAACCCCCCAAAATACTGCGTGGCACTGGCTGTGTGACAAGACACAGATCACCTCAATTCCCAAATATTTTGTAGAAATTAGTGACCCCCAAAATACTGCATGGCACTGGCTGTGTGACAAGACACAGATCACCTCAATTCCCAAATGTTTTGTAGAAATTTGTGACCCCCAAAATTCTGCGTGGCAATGGCTGTGTGACAAGACACAGATCACCTCAATTCCCAAATATTTTGTAGAAATTAGTGACTCCAAAATACTGCGTGGCACAGGCTGTGTGACAAGACACAGATCACCTCAATTCCCAAATGTTTTGTAGAAATTAGTGACCCCCAAAATACTTGCTGGCAGTGACAAGACACAGATCACCTAAATTCCCAAATATTTTTTTGAAATTAGTGACCCCCAAAATACTGCGTGGCACTTGCTGTGTGACAAGACACAGATCACCTCAATTCCCAAATATTTTGTAGAAATTTGTGACCCCCAAAATACTGCGTGGCACTTGCTGTGTGACAAGACACAGATCACCTCAATTGCCAAATATTTTGTAGAAATTTGTGACCCCCAAAATACTTGCTGGGACTGAGCACAAAGATTACAACAATTCCCAGATGTTTGGTAGAAATGAGACTCCCCCCCCCAGTAGTGTGGCAGACCGGCAGTAAGAACACACAACAACAATCTCCTCTGAAATCTCCTCTCAAATGCGTGCAGAAGCACTGCGTGGAAACCTTATATAGTATGCTGCGGGACTTAGCTCTGTGAGCCCATGATTGGGCAAAATTTGCCCAATCAGGACTCTGAGCCGTGATTGGCATAGTGTTGAACCTGTCTTGCACCAGACCTGTGGTCAGGTGCAAGGCTGTAGCCAATTACGAGCTTCAGGCAAGTGGAAAAGTGCATTGTGGTGCATTGTGGGCGAACACGCGGCGAACACCCGGAATGTTCGTAGTTCGCGAACAATCGAACAGGCTATGTTCGATGCGAACTCCGAACTGATCGAACCGAATAGATCATCCCTAGTCCTCAGTTACTCCCGCTGTATGCTGAGGAGGACGTGAGGAGGCTGTGTATAGAGAGGCTGTTTGTGTGTAGAGATGCTGTGAGGCTGTGTATAGAGATGCTGTGTATAGAGATGCTGATGGGACTGTGTATAGAGATGCTGATGGGGTTGTGTATAGAGATGCTGTTTGTGTATAGAGATGCTGATGGGGTTGTGTATAGAGATGCTGTGAGGTTTTGTATAGAGATGCTGTGAGGCTGTGTATAGAGATGCTGTGAGGCTGTGTATAGAGATGCTGTGAGGTTGTGTATAGAGATGCTATGAGGTTGTGTATAGAGATGCTGTGTATAGAGATGCTGTTTGTGTATAGAGATGCTGATGGGGTTGTGTATAGAGATGCTGTGTATAGAGATGCTGATGGGGTTGTGTATAGAGATGCTGTGTATAGAGATGCTGATGGGGCTGTGTATAGAGATGCTGTGTATAGAGATGCTGTGAGGCTGTGTTTAGAGATGCTGATGGGGTTGTGTATAGAGATGCTGTTTGTGTATAGAGATGCTGATGGGGTTGTGTATAGAGATGCTGTGAGGCTGCGTATAGAGATGCTGTGAGGTTGTGTATAGAGATGCTGTGTATAGAGATGCTGTTTGTGTATAGAGATGCTGATGGGGTTGTGTATAGAGATGCTGTGTATAGAGATGCTGATGGGGCTGTGTATAGAGATGCCTTGCGGCGCCGAAGTGCGGCCTAGCTCCGGTGGGGCTGCCATCTGGGATGGCGGCTCCACCCCTGGGTCCCCCCTCACTGCCTGACATCCTCACGCATAGCGTGAGGACGTCAGATAGCCGGGAAACCCCTAGCTGCCCGAAATCCCCTGGTGGAGATAGGGGGTTCATTTGAGGGTGTAAATCGAAAGGCCTGAGCATGGCCTTTCGAATGATACCCAACATGACCAGGTATAAAGTAAAAAAACAACATTTTTTTTGTGTGTTATGTTTATTAATGCAGCAATATTGTTCACATTTCAATTATAATGTGAACAATGATGCTGCACTAATGTTTTTTTTATGGGGTGCGTTTGCTAAAAATCACGTAATTCCCCCCAAAAAATTTAACAAGTCCCCATTTCTAATTTTTGTACAAGCGCACCCCATAGAAAACATAACCGCAAACGCTCATTTGCTAAAATGTGAAAAAAAAAACACTTTACACACTGCAGATGATTAAAAATTAAATTTTCTATTTTGATTGCATTTTTTGTCATAATATACAGGCAGGACATGACGTATACATATAAACATTATATTTTATGAATCTGCGGAGTCTGACGGAAAGAACGATATCTAATATGTCTGGGTCATTTAATAAAATGTGGCTTCAAATCGCGTTTAAACATGATGAGCGAAAGCGGTAAAAATGAGCTGAGCACACAGCAGTGAAATGCAGGGGTTAACCCTTTCCATGCGGAGGACGCGCTCAGCGCGTCCTGCCGCATGGCTACTTCGCTGTGGAGGACGCGCTGAGCACGTCCTCCCTTTGCAGCGGCGATCGGCCGGGATTCTGGCCGATCGCGGCGGCCCCCCGGTGCGGGCTGACATCATCGATGTCAGCCCAGCCTCCGGGACCCCGGCGGGCACGATAGACCATTGCAGGGAAGGTGCCTGAAGGGGAGGGGGTGAGATCCTTCGGACCTCTCCCCCTCCCCATCCGTGTGGGCCATCGGCTGAAGACAGGTACCGCTTGGAAGGGCACAGCCTGCCCTTCCAAGTGGCGGCTGTCTTTAACCCCTAGGGGGCTGGATTGCGATATGGCGCTAACATGCGCAGTATTGCGGTCCCCTCCCGGAGCTGGCCGACATCTTGGATGTCGGCCAAGCTTCTGGGATATCCCCCTAACGACTGGCATCATCGCGCATAGCGTGATGGCGCCAGTTTCACAATTAACCCCTTGCTGCCGCCTATGGTGGGGATAGGGGGTTCATTGGAACCCCCTATCTCCCATTCCGTGACAGGGGTTAATGTTTGATATCACTGGAACGGCCAGAGCGTGGCCTTTCCAATGATACCAAACCTGACCATGTAACCTGTAAAAAAAAAATTAAAAATAAAATTAAAAAAATTAAAAACAAAAAATTTAAACAAAAATTAAAAAACCTTTTTTTTGTTTTTTTTGTTTTATTATTGCAGCAATATTGTTCTCATTTCAATTATAATGTGAACAATGATGCTGTACTAACGATTTTTGCTATGGGGGGCATTTGCTAAAAAAACACGTAATGTTCCCCAAAAAAGTGACGATTCCCCGTTTCTAATTTTTTTAACAAGCGCACCCCATAGAAAATATAACCACAAACGCTCGCATGTTAAAATGTGAAAAAAAACACTTTACACGTTGTAAATCATTGGAAAATTCGAATTTTATTGCATTTTTTGTTATAATATACAGACAGGACATAACGTATACATATAATAATGATATATTATGAATCTGCTGAGTCTCCCGGAAAGAACGATATATAATATGTCTGGCCATGTAATAAAATGTGACTTCAAGTCGCATTTAAACATGATGAGCGAAACCAGTAAAAATGAGCTCAGCACAGGTGTGAAAAGGCTCAGCAGCGAAAGGGTTAAACAGCATATCAGAGGAACATTTTGTAGAGAAATGAACACTTCTCAGAAGCACAGGTGTTGTTTGATACATGTTTAGCAGACGCCCTCAGTCTACAGACAATGTATCAAATTCATTAGACCAGACTAATTAAAAGCACAACACTAATTAAAAGCACCTGTTGTTTATGCCGTTTGAGAGCACAGGTCATTTAGAGGTGAGAATCTTTGTACCTACACATTAGTTTTTAATTCAATATCTAATAAACCGTTGCTTATAATATTCTGCAGTAAAGAGTCTCTTTATTTCTAGATTTTTTAGTATTTATTAAGCATTTTTTATACTTTGTTCAAAAAAAAATTTTTCAACACGCCAAAAAGTTCGAAGTTCGCGAACTTGCGAACGGCCAAAGTTCGAATCGAACTCAGAACTGATCGAACCGAACAACTCATCTCTAGTTTAAACATGATCAGCACAAAACAGTCAAAATGAACTCAGGACACAAGGGTGAAATGGCTCAGCACCATTGCTTAGGGTGCTTAGGGGGGGCGGTATGCCCCAGGTACCAGGGGGTGCCATTGATAGGGGGTGCCACGCTACGGCCGCATTCCGGAATTGGTGGCGCCATCCTCAATCAGCAACTTGTCTGACTGCCACTGCCACACACTGTGAGGCTGAGGCAGGCGCCGGATCCGGACAATGCAACAGCTGGATCCGAACGATGCAGCCCACCCGACCTTCTAGTGTTTGTGTGTAGGTGTGTGACTGGTGGCACGCGGCAGCAGTTTGTGTCAGGCTGTGCGGAGCGGCGGCTTTCAACACGTGACTTGTCACATCACAGCCCTGCCTACACGTGCCGGGCTGTAGGTGGGGGAATCAGACAATGCGTAGGCATGTGGATGAACTGTTCAGCCTGCACTGTCTGTTGCCTGCCGCTGCCAGCAGCCGTGAGATTCATAGCCAGCCCAGACTGAGATCCATCGTCCCCATCACAGTAAGCAATGGCAGGAGGAGGATGGGGGTTACAGTGTGTGAGTGAATCAGTGTCTATTTGGGACAGCTTATGTATGAGACACAGACCTCAGACCAGACCAGGAGGTGATACAGCGGCATAGAGGAGACATTCTCGAGCCTGGGGGACATGCTACTGGTGCTGGGGGGTGAAGAGCGCCCGCTGACACGCTGCATTTTACACCGCTTCACAGAAGCCCTGCAGAGCGGAAGGAGTGAATGCGCCTCGGGCATTAAGGTGTGTGGGCGCTTCCAGAGGGCTGCGGATTCGCACGTCTGTGCGGCACAGGAAGAGTCTATCGACCCCTGGGATGGGAGCGCTGGCCTGGACCGAGGATTGCTGCTGATTACATCGCCACCACGAGTGATCCTGATGCCCCCATCGATCACGGATCACTGAGCCATGCTGGGTCACCTGACGTGATGATGGAGCATGGAAGACCCGGTCGGAGTCTGGAGGTGAGTGTATACTTCCCCATGCTGACCGAAGAGGCGACACCGGCTAGATCTCTCGCCCCGTCCCTTGCCGTGCTGCTCTGTGTGGCCCTCCTCCAGGGATAGCAGCGAACAGTTATGTGACCTGTGCTCCACTGGAGCCGTGTATCTGGTTTCTCGACAACGGGCGTCTGTGGGCGGTGAATCCTGGCCTCTCTTATGGCACCCTCCCTGCTTCTCGAGCACTTTTCTTCTGAGATGCCGGCTGATGATGTTTTTCTCTACTAGGTGAGACTTTATTGACCCCTTTTTTCTTTATGTTTTTACTTTAGGACCATTGCGCAACTTTTTGGTAGTGTTTTGGACTTTTTCCACCGCTGTCTGCTGAGAACTTTATGTGTTGTTTGTTTTTTAAATTATTCTTTATTTTTGGAATTAACACAGAATTACAAAAACAAGAGAACGTGTAATATGGCCACGTAGGGCTAAGAGCCATCCACAAAGATATGCAGAAACATACAGAAAATAACATTAGACAGGAAGGTCGTCAATCATAAGAAATTCAGTAGAAAAGCAGGCCGGGCACATCGCTCAGAGAGGCTGAGGAAGGACACAGAGGGCGGCCAGGACAGAATTTTTTTTTAAAAAAAAGAAAAAAAATATGAGGAGGGGTGTGGGGCGGGGGTCTGCCCAGGGAACTAGGCATTGCCGACTCGCCCAGACAACCCGCAGGAAGACCGGGGGCCATGGAAGAGACCAAAGGGCCGGGAGACCTGGGGCCAAAAGACACGGCCAGAGCCATGGAGGCCACATCGATGGCTCACCTAGGGTATCCCAGCGTCCCGCATTCCCCCTTTTCTGTTCTTTTGGCGTATCTGGGATGTCTGGGGGGGCGCAACAATGGCCTGGCGCCCAGCTTGGTCCCCGAGTGCCCGGGCCTGATGCCATCCCTCCTCCCCCCTGCGGTCTTATGGCCGTCCAGACCTTTGCCAACTCTCCCGGCCCCCGTCCTTATGTTAGATACCTTCAGCAGCATTTATCTTATGTAATGATTTCAGATACATTAGACGATATGTCCTGGATCTGCAGGACCATTTCTTACTATTTTTGATGACATGTTATGGCCCTGCAAGGCCTATTTTGGTTGCTTATCTTGCTGACTATCTGTCCTAATAAAAACTTTAATACGTAAAATGAATACTTAATATATAAACATAGAGGTTTCAAAGATACATTGTGGAATAATAAATTTAAATGCTGTACATTATTAAATTCAGGAGCTTAGCGCTGTGTTACAGGGCAGGCTGCTGCCCGTGATATGGTGTTAAAATGGGAACACTGAGGGGAAACCTGCAGGCGCAGGTTTTCCCCATTAACCTAGCCGTTTTAGCAAGAAGGCACATGATAGTGCTCAATGATTTTTTTAATATTTATTAAGATAAATATTAAATCCACTAAATGTGTATACAATATTTAAATAAATTTAGATTTTAGCAAATATACACATTCAGGTGAAATATAGAATTGAATTTCTAATTAAAGAAACATTTGGAATGCTTACTATTATTTTTAGATTTAGGTTTCGCTTCTTGTTTTTCTGTTGTGTTGCATGTGTCATGATCTTTCAAAATACGCTACCATCTTCCAATGGTAAGTATTGCCCTACGCTTGCAATGTGTCTGTAAGGTTACAGTGAAGATGGTATTTACATTTCTCAGTAGCTGAATAGTATAGGATCTTACTAGAAATAAACCTGCAAATTCCCAATTTTACCACATCCATTTTAATGTGTAGAATTTTGTAAACGTAAATGCCAAAATACAATATATTATGTAAATTGTAACTGGGAGAGGTTTTCTTGTGCTGAGAGATAGAGAATCCATTATGATGAAACTACTACAGAAAAACTATTTAGAAATAAATTCCATGCTGTTTTGGGCGAAGGCCATCACTGACTGTTGGTTGTAATAAAAACATCCCATTGCATCAATGTCAAGAAATAATAATATAATGCTACCAGAATATATGCAGTTAGCAATTTTTTTTTTGAGAAAGTATTTTACCAGGAAGGATACATTGAGATTTCTCTAATTTTCATTGTTACCTTTACTCCACCCAGCCAGTACCATCATATTTCAGTTATGTCATTCATTGAATTAGTGCAACACTAGAGGGTAACACTAATTCACAAACCGTAGATGTTGTTGCAACTATGGATGAACATTGACTATATACATATTGAAAATTCAATTTCAGGAAAAGTTCTTGCAAGAACCGGCAAACAATGCTGAACAAGACCGCTGCAGTTATACTTCCATAAAAGATGTAAGATTAATTGAAACATTCAGGACGCTGAAACATAGGCAGGTGTGAACAGTGAGTATGCGAGTATGTGAGTATGCGATCAAACCCTAGAAATTTGCACAAAAAAGTCTAAACACCCCCTCCCACATACTAAGCACCAACCACACTCTAAGCGCAAACCATTCACTATAGTGCAATGTGATAGTCTTTACACAGGTAATATTGAAACTCACTGTAAAATGTACAATGGTGATATATATATGTTACGGTTAAAGTCTGAAGTGTGGTTAATTTTAGTATTACCCAGGTAATCCTGACATTACCCAGGCGTCATTAGCAAAAGTCCGAAGTGAAATTAAATTTCAGACTTTATCCGGGTAATCTGCAAAGTATCAAAGGCCTCTGGGTACTCCGGTTTTCTGCTGCGTTTTACCTGGGTAAAACGCACATTACCCTAGTGTTGCTGGATAAAGTGTGATGTGCAATGACACAACGGACTTTATCCGGGTAATCTGCAAAGTATCCAAACGCCTCTGGGTACTCCGCTTTTCTTGGGTTTTCAGCAGGTTACAGTTGACTGAAATCTGAGAATTACCCAGATAAATCTGCAAACTGTTATCTTACTGATAATAAAATTGTGTTTTTTGTTATTTTTAACCAAATTGTATTCACAGTCACAAACCACACTAAATAACCGTCGTGTTACTCTGTGCGTTAATTGTCTGAAAATGAATTTATGAAGATAAAGATATTATATAAAGAGTAACCTAATGGTTATTGGGCTCTATTAAATTATTCACGCAAAACTGCACGGTAAACACGTGAATTTTTGCGCGAAGTGTCAAATGTTAACGCGCGTAAACCATTGCTGGTATTACAATCCTCGCGCATTTTTTCATCCGTCAAAAAATAACACGCGTAAAATGGACGCGCAAAAAAGCGCGCGCATTAACATTGCACGCAGAAATCAGTGTGTGGACTGTTTTTTTTTACGCGATTCAGACAATCTGCACATATATGCTGTATCAAAATAAAAAACACGCAAAACTTCTCAAATTTATTGTTTGGGTATGTGTAGAATGTGTAACTATACTTTGCTGTATTTTTTTTTTCGGGCTGGTGTATTTGAGTTCGGCCAGGTCCGTCAGATTTGCCATTAACACCAGCTTTTAGGAGTCTCTAAAATTATGCGCGCAAAGGCTGTGCGTTACAAACTGCGCATAGATTGTAATACCATCCGCGTATCAGCGCACAAATGCATTTGCGCTCACAATGTTAAGTATAGGACGCGCCAAGTACAGTAAGCTCGCGCAGCGTTCGTGCAGATTCACCCGCGGTAGATGTATACGCTCATTTGTTGCGCTGACATTGTAATACGACGTTCTGCGCAAAGGGTTTTGCCCCTCACATTAATGCATTTTTTCACGCCTGCAAACGTTTGCGTGAAGATTGTAATAGGGCCCATTATGTTTTATAAATGATATATAATAAATGTGTCACATAATAAAGATCATGTACGTGTATACGTATAAATACCTTTTTTTAGAGCTATTGGTGATTTATCCAGTATCGGATTTCACATTGTCATCTGAAATTATCTTCCTTTAGCTTAAGTAATTATGTAGCTCAGAGTACTAACAAATACTTTAACGCATGTGCTTTAATTTAGTAACCCTCCAGCTAGTTGTCAGGTATTTAGATGTTTTAACACATGATTACAAATACAGTATGTGCATTATTTGGAGGATTAAAAGGCAAGTAACTATCCAAAGATTATATTTAATAATTTGGCATTTACGTTATACAGTATACTGCATAGCTGAAAGAGGAAATGTCTTTTAAGAAAAGGATACATTGTGAAAGAGTAGAGATTCTGAAACATGTATCTTTTAAAAATGGAGTGTAGATTGCATAATATGTATTAGCTGCGTTACAAATAGTTCTACCAATCCAGACTTCCTCTAGGGGAAATTTATGTACTATCATATTTAAACCAGAGCTCAATGGCTTAAATAATAATGTTGTGAAGGTCAATCTTTTACCCAAAGACTACAGGCCTGGTACAGTAATTGCTACACACAGGTTAGTTGCTTCCTATCCATGAGGAGGAGCCACATCAGGATTATAATTAATAAAGACACAGTTACACCAGTTTTTTCTTACACAGTTATCACAATAATTGTAAATTTCCTCCTAAGAAATAAGTCCTAATGTCCTGTCTGTTCCCGGTGATTTTACTTTTATAATAGCATTTGCAAACCTATGGGTGTGGAGTTGCCCCATCTGTCCCTATGGATGAGCCGCCACTGTCCAATGAGAAAGAGAATCTGAGTGGGCAACAAGTCTCTTGGGGTAAACTACAAAGCAAAATAATCAGTGGGTACGTCAACTCATTATGTGTTTGTGAGTGGGATTGGGCACTAAAACCATCAGCTGCAGACCAAAAAAGCTCTTAATTTGGAACTCTGCATTGATATGACATCAATATCAGTCTATAAAAAAAATGAAAATCATTAAAAGTCTAAAAGGACATTTTTTTTTCTTTCTGTGCTCTTACAGTAACTCCAACCCTGATGTTGTAATGACAGCCCTGGAAGAGAAAGCAGTGTACACAGGGGCGGACTGACCCAACGGGCACTCGGGCGCTGCCCGAGGGCCCACGGGTCAGTGGGGGCCCAGTTTTGTAACGGGCGTTGCGTTCCAACCACGGCGGCGCACTAACAAACCGCCTCATCGGCGGTGCTCCAGAGTGCCTTCCTGGGCCCCACGTGCAACCTGCATTGATGCCGCCCCCTCACATGATTCGTGCGCATCACGTGGGGGCGGCATCAATGCAGGGTGCACGTGGGGCCCAGGAAGGCATGCTGGAGCCCTGCCGACGAGGCGGTTTGGTAGTGCGCCGCCGTGGTCGGAACGTCCCTTACAAAATCGGGCCCCTGAGCTGCTGGGGTCAGTATATATCAATGTGTGAGCTACTGGGGGCAATATATATCAATGTGTGAGCTACTGGGGCAGTATATATCAATGTGTGAGCTATTGGGGGCAGTAAATATCAGTGTGTGAACTACTGGGGGCAGTATATATCAATGTGTGAGCTACTGGGGGCAATATATATCAATGTGTGAGCTACTGGGGCAGTATATATCAATGTGTGAGCTATTGGGGCAGTAAATATCAGTGTGTGAACTACTGGGGGCAGTATATATCAATGTGTGAGCTACTGGAGGCAGTATATATCAATGTGTGAGCTACTGGGGCAGTATATATCCATGTGTGAGCTACTGGGGGCAGTATATATCAATGTGTGAGCTACTGGGGCAGTATATATCAATGTGTGAGCTACTGACAGGCCCTGGAGGCCCTGAACCCCGGACGCCCCCTTTTTGTGTACTATCCTGCATGTCCCCTGCAGATTCCAAGACTCTTGTATGAACAATGCACCTTCCTGATTATGACGTTCTGGCCCTGGATCCAGGGCCGGATTAAAGTAGGGGCGGATGGAGCGGCCGCTCCAGGCCCCGTTCTGAAAATAGGCCCACAGCAAGCTGTCCAAAGACAAGCCTGCTAGTGCCACACATCGTACTCCGGACAATGCGGCCTGGCAGGCATTCGAGTGTGGTGGCAGCTAACAGGCCGTGCATGGAGCGGTGGCAACCAGCGCCAACTCATTCAATTACAAAGGGAGGGGGGAAGGAATACAAACAGTGCCGGCGTGCGGATGAATCCGCTCAGCCTGCTCGGTCCTGCCTCCGTGCCACCCTCACCCTGTTGGGATCAGCAGGTCACAGACACAGCATGCCAGCCCAGGCCACCAGCGCACGAGGAGCAGAGCTGTCTTTAGCACGGGCAGCTGCTCCTTGAGCCCACAAAAATCATGGCCTCGTAGGCCTCCTCCCCTCTGTGTTGACAGGTGACCGCAGAGATGATGAGGCATCTTGAGAGCTGCGTTTGGCTCCTCCCCCTCCTCAACACCATGCAGTTCCCCCGCACTACAGGATTCAGGAAGCAGTCAGTGCTACTGCTCAGCTCTGCCCTGCCAGCCTGTCTGAGAGAGACATTCTCTACAGCATGAAGCAGGGCTCTGCTTAAAAGACCCCCTGCTACTTCCCCACCCCTCCCTCCATTTTCCTCTAGCTGGTCTCTGGCACAAGTTCATTTGTGAGTAAATGTTTATATATGAAGTGTGTGATGTGTCTATTATTATATGTATATATGAAGTGTGTGATGTGTCTATTATTATATGTATAGATGAAGTGTGTTATGTGTATATGTGATGTGCGTATATATGAAGTGTGTGACGTATATATGTGATGTGGGTATATATGAAGTGTGTGACGTGTCTATTATGTGTATATATGATGTGTGTGATGTGTCTATTATGTGTATATATATGATGTGTGCGATGTGTACGATGTGTATATGGTGTATATATGATGTGGAAATGTGTGTGACATGTATATTAGGTGTAAGTGAATATAATGTGGAAATGTGTATATGATGTAAAATGTGTACATGTACAGTATGTAGAATGTGTACAAAGGATGTATATACAATAGTACGTGTATATTTATGTACACACAGATAGCGTTTTTCTCACAGTACGTGTATATAGGATGTGCAATTGTAAAAAAATTATAAAATATATAGGTCTCATAAAACTAAATCTATGTGTTTTTTTTTTCTAAGGATGCTGGGGTGGAGAGCAAAATTCCATGGGGGGGGGGAGAAAATGTTTGCCCAGGGCCTGACGAGGAGTATTGGAAAGAAGTTGCTCAGAGCCCAGCAGGCACTGCCAGTCTGCCATGCCAACGTTGCCAGCCCAGCCTGTCTCTCATCAGTGTGCCCAGCCCTCAGGCAGCAAGATCAGTGCCACACACAGCCAGCTGAGAGCTTACCACCATTGAGGTTAGTTAGGTGGAGCCAACTTTTCATGCCAATAAAAAGTTTTTATTGCGTATGTGCTCTGCCCTGGAGAAGGGGCTCTGTAGAGAATCTTTTATCCCCTTTGCTGCTGTGCCATGCAACACCCCTGTGAGTTGAACTCATTTTCACCATTTTGTGCCTGTCATGCTTAACCCCTTCACTGCTGAGCCATTTCACCCAGTGTGCTGAGCTAATTTTTACCGTTTTGTGCTCTTCATGTTTAAACGCGATTTAAAGTCCTGTTTTATTGTAGGACTGAGTAGGACCCAGACATATTATATATCTTAATTTAAGCAGACTTGGCAGATTCATAATATATAATTTTATGTATACGTCATGTCCTGTCAGAATGCTGTAACAAAAAATGTAAAAACATGTGAATTTCCATTCATCTACAGCATGTAAAATATTTTGTTTCCCATTTTATCATCCAAGCCTTTGCGGTTATATATTCTATGTTGTACACTTGTTTAAAAAAAAAAAATAGAAATGGGAACCTGTTGCTGTATTTTTCGAAGAAAATACACAATATTAGCTAAACTGAAAAAACTAAATTTTTCGCTAGTGCAGCATCATTGTTCACATTATAATTGAAAAGTGAACAATAGTGCTGCATTAATAAAAAAATTTAATTTTTTACACTTAATATGGTCACGTTTGGTATCATTGGAAAGGCAATGCTTTTGACTTTCCAATGCTACCAAACGTCACCCTCTGCCACAGATCAGGAGCTACAGTATATGTGGACGTTATCTCCAAAGGGATTTCCATAGGAGCCCCAGAGGCTTGGCTGACACCCAAGGTGTCAGCCACCTCCGGGAGAAGTCTGCGATCCGGTGCCGGATCACGGACTGGCACCTACAGGGTTAAAGAGAGGCATCGCTGGAAAGGTCAGACTGACCTTTCCAGCAATGCCTCCCTTTTTTCTCTCTCACTTCTCCATAGGACCCCATCCTCCCTTTCAGGAGCCTGGGGGCGCCGGAAGCTGATGTCATCTCGCCAGGAGGGGTTTAAAAGCTGGGTCTGACCTTTTCATTTTATTTCTATAAATAGGCCCACCAAAATCCTCAGCACCAGGCCCATGATACTCTTAATCCGGCCCTGCCTGAATCCACACCTGCCCTTTATCCTCACTGATTAGCCCTGCATATAAGGGAGTCCCACCCTCAACCCTGGACTTCCACATTGAAGTTGAATTCGCTGACTGCATACCTGTTTTGACAAAGCTCCCTGATACCTCTTGCCAATCTCCTGACTTCGCTGCCAAAGACTCCAAGGACCCTCTGTTATATCACCTGGACTTTCATCGCTTCTATATACCGATACCCTCCCATCCTGCTCCCCTTCTGCCCCCATCTAGGACCCCCCGTGTACCAGACCCCTTGCTGAACCCTGACCACGCTATTGTCTAAACCTTGCCCGATATTACGTTCTTGTGTTTGTTGCACAATAAACACCCTTGGTATCTTGAATCTGCCTATATCACTGCATATTGGGCTCACAACCCCATCCTGCTACACCAACCGCAGTCAACCCCTGACAGCTACTGGGGCAGAATATATCAATGTGTGAGCTACTGGGGGCAGTATATATCAATCTGTGAGCTACTGGGGGCAGTATATATCCATGTGTGAGCTACTGGGGGCAGTATATATCAATGTGTGAGCTACTGGGGGCAGTATATATCCATGTGCGAGCTACTGTGGGAAATATATATACATGTGTGAGCTACTGCGGGCAATATATATCAATGTGTGAGCTACTGGGGCAATATATATATCTGTGAGCTACTGGGGCAATATATATATCCATGTGTGAGCTACTGGGGGCAATATGTATCAATGTGTGAGCTTCTGGGGGCAATATATATCCATGTGTGAGCTGCTGGGGACAATATATACCCATGTGTGAGCTGCTGGGGGCATGTGAGTTGTGCGTTGTATGGGAGGGGTTTATGGGTGTGGCCTACTGTGTAGGCATGGCACAAGGGGCCCCACTAACTCCTATTGCCCGGGGGCCCCATTACTTATCATTCCGCCCCTGAGTGTACATGCCTCTTTTTAAAAGAAGCACTCCTAACAGCCCAATTTAAAAGCACCAAGAGAGGCAGTATTACATCTGCCTCAAGGAGGAGAGGGCATAAATGGTGAGTAGGGGTGCAGGTCCAAGGAGCTTATACTAGAAGGTTGTTGGTAGAGCGAAATTATTGCGATGTAACATACTGGTTAGTAAGGATTGTAGCTAGGGGAATGATTTGGAGAGCTTCATATGATGGATCAATATTTTGAATTGAATAGAAACAAGAAGCCAGCATAGAATTTGACAAAGTGATGAGGTGTACAGGATGTGAGGCGCAGTCTGAGAGAACTGTTTGTTATAGACTATAATCTGAAATTGTGTAAAGCCAATCAGAATGGGTTTATAGTAGTCGAGGTGGGAGATAATAAAAGCCATGGATGAGCATTTTAGCATAGTCCAGGGTTAGAAAAGGCCGAATGCATTTTATGCTTTATAGCTAAAGGACAGACAGGTCTATTCAGTAAAAGGTGAAACTCTGGAGAACTTAAGGAGAAGTTAAAATCCTAGCAGGGTTATTCAAAGAGATCCGAATTGTGGCCGAAAGGTAACTGAACAGTGAATTTCAGTGTACAGTTACCTTTCCTGGCCATTCGGCTATCCAGAGAGCAGGCAGTTTGCCAAATCCTGGCGAATTGCCTGCACATATGGTGCCTGTTCGGTGCCTGTTCGAGGGCAGTGAAATCCCCATAGAGAAGCAATGCTTCGTCTATTCAGAGAACAAAAACCAGCAGGGAAAGGTTGCTGAATTGTCCTGCTGTTCGGTGGTTTCATTCGACAGGTTTATTCAGGCGAATGTCATAGGCTTCAATGTTAAACATATTTCTGTTTTAATCCAATATCTAATAAATTGTTGATTATAATATTCTGCAGTAAAAAGTCTCTTTATTTATAGATTTTTTTAGGATCTTTTAGGCATTTTTCGGGATTCTTTTGCAAAAAAATTTTTTACTTGCATTTATTTAAATAGTTTTTTTCATTTCTCTGTAACAGCCCTTTTTATTAACATTCATTGGATCTTCTATGTAAATTCCAGACATTTTCGTTCAGTAGTTTTTTTGCAAACAGCGTTTCACTTTTCAAACATTCAAGCGTTCTGGTTTTTTTTCTTCTCACTCCATTCGTCTGCGGTGTCGGATTTTTCTGGCGGCTGCTCTGCGCTGTGATCGGCGGCTGCTTGGGTTACTTCTGCGTGTTCGGCAGGGTTAATCCAGATGTTTTTGCGGGTTTCGGTGTACGTTCGCCGGGTTTTGCGGTGAGTGTTCGGCAGGTTTGCGGCGGCTTTTCCCTGCACTACGACGGCCCTGTGGTGCTTGCTGAATACACTGCAGTGTCGCCGAAATGGATCACCAAATCGCACCGAATTGAAGAGAACGAAAAGTCACCGAACGTGCGGTGACTTTTCGATTCTCTTTGAATAACCCTGTAGGTCAAAGTAGCCGATTTGGAAAGTGAAATAAATGGGAGAATGTTTCTCTCCAGGGTACCCAGATCAACTCCCAATGATAATTGCAAATTGTGTCTGGGTTCACCTGGGTACCCTGGAGATAAAAACACATGGGTGATTTGAATAGAGTCAAGTTTGGGTGTAGGTCTTAATACCATAAGGCTGCTGTTTTTAAAATATATTTCACTATGATATTGTATTTCTGTTTGTCTGTTTAATGTCACGCTACCTTCTAGCTTATGAAACTGCTGGAGGAGATCTTCATCACATAGTTATAAATTAAGGTGTATGTATTGTTTCCTTTTTGTGTAGTAGATTTAATCTTGCATGCAATCCTTTCTTTGGGTTGTGCTGTACTGTGTTATCTGTGTACAAGTGGTGGGAATTTGTGGAATCACTGCGTGGTGGATAGCATGTAAGATCAAACTGCTTACAATCATTTGTTAACCCTAAAAAACATATACATATCTTGATCAGCGCAATGAAATTGCTATCAGGATCTTGGTGTCTCTCATAGATCAGCAGACCATATTTTGGTATGTAGGATAAAACCTAAAACCACACAATAGTGAAGTATGTTAAACATTACATAAGCCATATATATGAGTCAAAGAGTGGTATTTACGTAACTCACAAACATAGAGCCTGGCACTGGCTCTAAGTGGAACTGCACGCTTGGGTTGTTTTTTCTGTATTATTCACAGGTAACCCACACCTTACGCGGCTGCTTTTCTTCACGTCTCAAAGATTCATATAAGACAAGAGGGAACAACACGACTCTCCTAGTGCGGAATCAAGATGCAAATATACATATACTGTTTAGCCAATTTTCCACTTACTCTTGATGGAGCTTCTGTGCTAGCTCTAAGGTCAGCGCATATGGATTTTTGCAGGTTCGGGCAAATCCACAAACCACCATAGAGACACAAGCTGGATCTTCTTTTTTTTTCTTCAAAAAAGGATTTAATAAAATCAATACATGTTAAAATATAGTAAATAAAACAAATTTTGGTATATAGGATAAAACTTAAATAAAACAGGTACCCAGGATGCGTTTCGTTGCGCTAAGCGACTTCCTCAGCTGGCTAAAGGTCAGTGCCCCCTGTATCACTTAGTGCGACGAAACGCGTCCTGGGTACCTGTTTTATTTACGTTTTATCCTATACTAGCTTTTGCCCGCGGCTTCGCTCGCATGGATTTTAGGATTTGTTAAAATTGTTTTTTAAAAGAAACTTGAGGTTTTTTTGGTAGAACCCCACTTTTCCCCCACTTGGGATTTTTGGAAAATTGTAAAACACGTGTTTTTTTATTTTTCAAGAAAAACGTAAGTGCCAAATTTCACACCTGTAACATCTTTGGTTTTTGAAATATAGGTATGCTGATAAAAGTATTCACATCCCTTTCCCCCACCCCCCTTAACTGGATTTTCGGAAAATGGTAAAACATGTTTTTTTCTTTTGCACGAAGATTGTAAATATCGAATTTCACACCTGTAACATCATTGGTTTTTGAAATATAGGTATAGTGATAAAGGTATTCATCCCCCTTTTTGCCTCCCCACTGGATTTTTGGAAAATGGTAAAATAGGTGTTTTTTTTATTTTTCAAGAAGATTGTAAGTGCCAGATTTCACACCTGTAACATCTTTGGTTTTTGGAAATATAGGTATACTGATAAAAGTATTCAACCCCCCTTTGTCCCCCTCCCACTGGATTTTTGGAAAATGGTAAAATAGGTGTTTTTTTGTTTCTCAAGACAAATCTAAATACCAATTTTCACATCTGTAACATCTTCTGTTTTTGAGATGTAGGTATCCTGTTTAAAAGTATTCACCCCCCTTTTTTTACCCCCCCACTTGGATTTTTGGAAAATGGTAAAACACGTGTTTCTTTATTTTCAAACGATTGTAATTACCAAACTTCACACCTGTAACATCTTGGTTTTTGAACTATAGATATACTGATAAAAGTATTCAAACCCCTTTCCCTCGACCCCCCCTTATTTGGATTTGTGGAAAATGGCAAAACACGTTTGTTTTTTTCACGAAGATTGTAAATACCAAATGTCACACCTGTAAAATCTTTGGTTTTTGAAATATAGGTATACCGATAAAAGTATTCAACCCCCCATTTTTGCCCCCCTCCCACAGATTTTTTGGAAAATGGTAAAATAGGTGTTTTTTTGTTTCTCAAGACGAATCTAAATACCAATTTTCACGTATGTAACATCTTCTGTTTTTGAGATATAGGTATCCTGTTTAAAAGTATTCAGCCCACCTTTTTTTCATCCCCACCTGGGATTTTTGGAAAATGATAAAACACCTGTTTTTTTTTCAAGAAGATTGTAAATACCAAATTTCACGTCTGTAACATCTTTGGTTTTTGAAATATAGGTATAATGATAAAAATATTCAGACCCCTTTCCCCCGACCTCCCCCCCCAATTGGATTCGTGGAAAATGGCAAAAAACATGTTTGGTTTTTTTCACAAAGATTGTAAATACCAAATTTCACACCCGTAACATCTTCGGTTTTTGAAATATAGGTATACTGATAAAGGTATTCAACCCCTGTTTTTGCCCCCCCCCCAAGGAATTTTCAGAACATGGTAAAATATGTGTTTTTTTATTTTTCAAGACGAATCTAAATACAGATTTTCACATCTGTAGCATCTTCTGTTTTTGAGCTATAGGTATCCTGTTTAAAATATTCAACCCCCTTATGGGTGGATTTTCCAAAAATCTTCCTTAGTGGGCGCCTAAATCATAAAAACAGTGCACCTTCAAAATTTCACATTCCTAGGTTAAACGGTTTCAGCTGGGCGTTGATGAGTCAATCGGTCAGGACTTTCGCGTTTATGATAAAATTATTCAACCCCCTTTTTGCTCCCCCAAAGAATTTTCAGAAAATGGTAAAATAAGTGTTTTTTTATTTGTCAAGATTAATCTAAATATCGATTTTTCACGTCTGTAACATCTTCTGTTTTTAAGATATAGGTATCCCGTTCAAAATATTCAACCCCCTTTTTTTGGCCCCCCAGTCGAATTTTTGAAAAACTGTAAAGTACGTGTTTTTTTATTTTTCAAGACAAATCTAAATACCGATTTTCACATCTGTAACATCTTCTGTTTTTGAGCTATAGGTATCGTGTTTAAAATATTCAACCCCCTTTTTCACCCCCTTAGGGGCGGAGTTTCCAAAAATCCTTCCTTATTGGGTGCCCACATGATAAAAACAGTGCACCTTCAAAATTTCACATTCCTAGGTTAAACGGTTTCAGCTGGGCGTTGATGAGTCAATCGGTCAGGACTTTCGCGTTTATGATAAAAGTATTCAACCCCCTTTTTGCCCCCCAAAGGAATTTTCAGAAAATGGTAAAATAAGTGTATTTTTATTTGTCAAGATGAATCTAAATACCGATTTTCACGTCTGTAACATCTTCTGTTTTTAAGCTATAGGTATCCTATTTAAAATATTCAACCCCCCCTTTTTTGCCCCCAGTTGAATTTTTGAAAAACGGTAAAATACGTGTTTTTTTATTTTTCAAGAAGAATCTAAATACCGATTTTCACGTCTGTAACATCTTCTGCTTTTAAGATATAGTTATCTTGTTTAAAATATTTTAAATATTCAACCCCCTTTTTTCACCCCCCCGGTTGAATTTTTGAAAAACGGTAAAATACGTGTTTTTTTATTTTTCAAGACGAATCTAAATACCGATTTTCACATCTGTAGCATCTTCTGTTTTTGAGCTATAGGTATCCTGTTTAAAATATTCAACCCCCTTTTTCACCCCCTTAGGGGCGGAGTTTCCAAAAATCCTTCCTTAGTGGGTGCCTACATCATAAAAACAGCGCACCTTCAAAATTTCACGTTCCTAGGTTAAACGGTTTCAGCTGGGCGTTGATGAGTCAGTCAGTCAGTCAGGACTTTCGCGTTTATATACTGTATATAGATACCAAAATATGGTCTGCTGATCTATGAGAGACACCAAGATCCTGATAGCAATTTCAATGCGCTGATCAAGATATGTATACGCTTTTTCGATTAACCTGGTATAGGGAAAACCACTGTGTTTGATAAAGCATTTAGGAGAGTGGTGGTGGACGTGATTTGTGGCGCTGACCTGTATGTTGTAAACACTTGTTAACCCTGTTTGACTAACATCATAAAACCATAATCTTCACAGTTTCTGGTTTCTGCTTAGAATGAATGGATTTCTATTCCTGCCATTATCGTACAAAAGGCAAGCAAGTGATTTTATTGTGGTGACAAGAAACGTCTAGGGCCTCAAGAACTGTGTAATGACTTGATCCAAGGAATTTAGTTATGTCCGAATTGTAATGACGTCGCAATGGACTTTGAAGTTAGGTTTAGTGAATTTCACCATCTCTCCCAATTCACTACAGGCTGGATTTCTTGAAGACTGAGGGCACTATTCCATAGTTCACGCTATTATGGGGATGCTAATAGGGAAAAAAATCTGCGCCTACAGATTTTCCCATACCGTCCCCATTTTAGTGTGATATTCCAGGGCAGGTGTTAGCTGAGCACCAAGCCGCGGAATTCAGCTCTAACCGCAGTGATACTCGTGGTAGGGCTTCCATGACAACAAAACCACTTCATAAAACACATGCTGCTTTTTTTTCTTTGTTAGAAGTAATTGCATGTAAAAAGGAAAAATGAAGTGATTTTTTTTTTATTTCCCTACCATTTTGCTGATTTTCCCACTAGGCAACATTTACTAAAGGTACCCCTTTCTTTACGTCTGTGGTTTATCTAATCTAAAGTATTTAACAGTTAATTACATGGAGGAGGGAATGTTTAGATAAGGCAGCAGGGGTGTATTGAGATAAACAGGCTACTTGAGATAAGAGATGACAGCTGAATGAGATAAAACTGGTGGTTTAAAAAACTTCTAATCTACACCCTGGTGATGTCCTTTGATTGCATCCTACACAATACAATGATTTGAACTAGTCAATGACCCATAGAGTCTTCCAGTTGAAGTGGTAGAGGCCAAAACAGTAATTGAATTTAAGCAGGCATGGGATAGGCATAAGGCTATCCTAAACAAAAGATAAATCCAGGTAAAGTATCCATGTAATTGGGCAGACTAGATGGGCCGAAAGGTTCTTATCTGCCGACATTTTTCTATGTTTCTATGATTCTTTTCTCCTGTTTCCAACCCCAACCCTCCTAGATTGTGAGTTCCTACGGGAATAGGGCCCTCATCTCCTCCTGTACTGTTTGTCAAATGTTGTTCAATGTCTTGTAACCCAGTCTATACTGTGCCTATTGTACAGCGCTGCGGAATATGCTGGTGCTTTATAAAGAATAATAATAATAATAATTGCCACACAATGAAGAGCAAGTGATGTCAATGTAATAGAGCAGCAGGAAATGCTGGCAGAATGCTTGGTTGTGTAGGGAGAGGTATTAGCAGTAAGAAAAGGGAAGTGCTCATGCCACTGTACAGAGCACTGGTGAGACCTCACTTGGAGTACTGTGTGCAGTACTGGAGACCGTATCTCCAGAAGGATACAGACATCTTAGGCTGGGGTCAGACCAGCGCACTTTTAACGTGCGTTCTGGCGCACATAATTACAGCCGCACTAGCAGCAGATGACGGGCAATGACGGCCAATATACGATGTACGGCCGCACAAAAGTCCGGCCGTGCAACGCAAGTGGAATTTGAACGCATTTTTCTGAGAACGCTGAACCGCTAGTACTGACGTACTGAGTGCGCAGCTGCGGCATAGCGGCGTGTTTGCGAGATTAGGAGATGTCAGACGCTACTAATGTCCAGCCAACATAACGTCCAGAGGCAAAAAGAGTTTTATTGACGATCCGTACAAAATCACGACCGACAATGCGCGTCGTCTGACCGTTTTTGCGCATTCCGTGAAAAAATACGTCAATGCGTTCGGACGCACTTTTTCACGTTCGCGGGGAAAAATGCTTTCGCCTGACCCTAGCCTTAGAGAGAGTTCAGAGAAGGGCTACTAAAATGGTGTACGGCATGAAGGAGTAAAAGTTACCAGGAAAGGCTTAATGATCTTAACATGTATAGCTTGGAAAAAAGACGAGACAGAGGAGATATGATAGAAACAATTAAATACGTAAAGGGAATCCACAAGGTAGAGGAAGGGAGTATATTTAAAAGGAAACAAAATAGCAAAACAAGAGGACATAGTCTTAGATTAGAGGGGCAAAGGTTTAAAAGTAACATCAGGAAGCATTATTTTACTGAGAGGGTGGTGGATACATGGAACAGTCTTCCAGTTGAAGTGGTAGAGGCCAAAACAGTAAATGAATTTAAGCAGGCATGGGATAGGCATAAGGCTATCCTAAACAAAAGATAAATCCAGGTAAAGTATCCATGTAATTGGGCAGACCAGATGGGCCGAAAGGTTCTTATCTGCCGACATTTCTCTATGTTTCTATGTAAAGATTCTAGACCTGTGCCTGCAGGTTTCTCCTTAGTATCCCCGTTTTAGCGTGATATTATGAAGCAGGCACTAAAAAAGCTGCCTGCAGTGTAATCCGGCAATAAACCCTGGGATGTGAGCGGCAGCGCTAAGTGCCGCAGCGAGCATCCCCTCCATGGAGTCCATGTTAAGCATAGGGAGCACAAAGTAAGGTAACCTCGTGCTGAAAAGCCCAAGATCCAAATCACTAACAGGACATACTTGAAAACGAGAGAAATCTCAATGTATCCTTCTTGGTAAAATCCTTTATAAATAAATAAATAAATAAAACTGACAGGTTTTTTAACCCGTTAGCGTTTGGATTGTAATATGGGTGGTCCACGCTAGCCCCACCAGGGCTAACGTTAACTAGGCTTGTGCACCGATTTTTTTTTTCGGTTCAATTCGGTTCGATTTTTCGGATTTTTAAACTTTTCGATTTGGCTCATTTCGACCGATTTCTGTTTCGATTCGGTTCGGCTCGATTCGTTTTTCGTGTACTTTTTTTTTTCCGAATATCGACCATTTTTCGTATTTTCGTGTCACTTAGCTCGTTTTTTGTATCGACTTTTTGTAAGTTCGGAAATTTTCTTTTTTTCGGAAAGTCTGTTCTCCTCGTTTCAAAGCAATAAATTTCGATTTGACACATTTCAAGTCCATTCGAAAATTCCGAAAATATTTCGTTTCGGCTCGGAAAACTTTTCGGATCTGCCATTTTCGGATCTAAAAATTTTCGGAAATTCGGCCGCATCCGAAAACACGAATCGTGAAATTTCGTGAAAATTCCGAAATTCCGAAATCCGAAACGCACATCCCTAACGTTAACACTCACTCAGGTGAGCGCTGACGTTAGCGTTTAGATCATAATATTGCCCGGGGGGGGGGAGGTTTACAACACAAAAGATCACACAGTGGATGCACCCAGTGACACATATAAAGTATTCTCATAACTAAAAACTTAACATACAAAGGAAAAACAAAGCACATATAAGATATCAACAACATAAAATAAACCCAATAAAGACATTTCATTTTTTGTCGGTAGTGGCACTTTAAGCATACCAGCAGAATATTGAGCTGATGTGTTCTAAAATACTGTTTATCAATAAAGTGCAGAGAATCGCTGCTATGTGTACGATCACATGAGCATTGTTATCTCACATTATTACACACTCAGAAATTACAATTCAATATGCAGATGACAGTTAGCAGCTTTGTATTTAAATTTAATTACTGAAACATTGTAATTTTTTGTCACTGCAAAGGGTGATAATATAGGCAGAATTAATCAGAGCTAGCCAATAAATTAAAGAAATTGATAGGCAAACACCTAGTTCAGTCAAAATTATACTTTATTGGTTTGTGTTCATATTTAGGGCACTATCACCTGGTGTGAGCTAACGTTAGCGTTGGCATGTTTTTGCATTAAAATACATTACCTGTTCCTGCGCTCCCTCGCTGTCCCCCGCAGTCTCCGGAGATCGCAATGTCCTACTTCCTGGTTCCCTTCTCGCGAGAAGGGAACCAGGAAGCAGAACGCCGCGATTGCCAGAGGAGAATGATGCGATCGCAGAGGTCAGCGAGGGAGTGCAGGGACAGGTATGCATCCAGCCCGAGTGTGGCTCGGGGTTACCGCTTTCGTCATAGAAAGTTAACCCCGAGCCACACTCGGGAATACCGCCATGGAGGTTAACGGCTGTTACAGCAACTGGGGGTTTACTGGTCTCCAGCTTGTGGACCAGACCCGAACCTGTTACAGCGTCCGTCCCTTCTTTTCAGCCAAGCTGATCTGCAGCATCTTTTCTTCTCACAACCCTCAGCCAGAACTTGAGGGAGTGTGGTATATTTATATGTATCGTTCCCCAAAATTCAGACACAACTTAATGCAGGGAAATGAATATACTTTATTGCAAATTAGTCCAGTTATATGAGAAATGGAGAGGGGGAGGTAACATGAAACAATCAACCCAGTACATTGTCTACATGAGGGGGAGTTGAATTCCTTTAGAAGATGCAGAAACCCAGTGGCGTAGCGTGGGGGGGGCTGGGGGGGCCGTGGCCCCGGGCGCAGTTTTGTTAGGGGCGCATTAGCGCCCCTAAAACTGGCCCGGGGGTTGAGGGGACGCAGATGCCGGGCAGCGCGGGAGCGCCTGCCCGGTCTTTAACAGTCCGTCCTGTTAGGTGATGCGGCTGCGCGGCGTGCGCAGCCGGTCACGTGGTCCGGCTAATCAGGTGGTACGGAGTCTCTGTACCACCTGATTGGCCGGACCACGTGACCGGCTGCGCGGCATCACCTAACAGGACGGACTGTTAAAGACCGGGCAGGCGCTCCCGCGCTGCCCGGCATCTGGGTCCCGGTCCCCTCAACCCCCGCCGGAGCTGGGGCCTGGGGCAATATCCAGGTAAGGGCTGGGGGCAAATCCATGAGCTGGGGGGCAAATCCATGAGCTGGGGGGCAAATCCATGAGATGGGGGCAAATCCATGAGTGAGCTGGGGGGCAAATCCATGAGATGGGGGCAAATCCATGAGTGAGCTGGGGGGCAAATCCATGAGATGGGGGGCAAATCCATGAGCTGGGGGGCAAATCCATGAGATGGGGGCAAATCCATGAGTGAGCTGGGGGGCAAATCCATGAGTGAGCTGGGGGGCAAATCCATGAGCTGGGGGCAAATCCATGAGATGGGGGAAAATCCATGAGTGAGCTGGGGGGCAAATCCATGAGTGAGCTGGGGGCAAATCCATGAGCTGGGGGGCAAATCCATGAGATGGGGGCAAATCCATGAGTGAGCTGGGGGCAAATCCATGAGTGAGCTGGGGGGCAAATCCATGAGCTGGGGGCAAATCCATGAGATGGGGGCAAATCCATGAGTGAGCTGGGGGGCAAATCCATGAGCTGGGGGGCAAATCCATGAGCTGGGGGCAAATCTATGAGTGAGCTGGGGGGCAAATCCATGAGATGGGGGCAAATCCATGAGTGAGCTGGGGGGCAAATCCATGAGATGGGGGCAAATCCATGAGTGAGCTGGGGGGCAAATCCATGAGCTGGGGGGCAAATCCATGAGCTGGGGGGCAAATCCATGAGATGGGGGCAAATCCATGAGTGAGCTGGGGGGCAAATCCATGAGCTGGGGGGCAAATCCATGAGCTGGGGGCAAATCCATGAGATGGGGGCAAATCCATGAGTGAGCTGGGGGGCAAATCCATGAGCTGGGGGCAAATCCATGAGATGGGGGCAAATCCATGAGTGAGCTGGGGGGCAAATCCATGAGCTGGGGGCAAATCCATGAGATGGGGGCAAATCCATGAGTGAGCTGGGGGGCAAATCCATGAGCTGGGGGCAAATCCATGAGATGGGGGCAAATCCATGAGTGAGCTGGGGGGCAAATCCATGAGCTGGGGGCAAATCCATGAGATGGGGGCAAATCCATGAGTGAGCTGGGGGGCAAATCCATGAGCTGGGGGGCAAATCCATGAGCTGGGGGCAAATCCATGAGCTGGGGGGCAAATCCATGAGCTGGGGGCAAATCCATGAGATGGGGGCAAATCCATGAGTGAGCTGGGGGGCAAATCCATGAGCTGGGGGCAAATCTATGAGCTGGGGCAAATCCATGAGATGGGGGCAAATCCATGAGTGAGCTGGGGGGCAAATCATGAGATGGGGGCAAATCCATGAGTGAGCTGGGGGGCAAATCCATGAGCTGGGGGCAAATCTATGAGCTGGGGCAAATCCATGAGATGGGGGCAAATCCATGAGTGAGCTGGGGGGCAAATCCATGAGATGGGGGCAAATCCATGAGTGAGCTGGGGGGCAAATCCATGAGATGGGGGCAAATCCATGAGTGAGCTGGGGGCAAATCCATGAGATGGGGGCAAATCCATGAGTGAGCTGGGGGGCAAATCCATGTGAGAGCTGGGGCAAATCTATGAGCTGGGGGCAAATCCCCGTGAGCTGGGGCAAATCCATGAGTGAGCTGGGGGCAAATCCATGAGCTTGGGCAAATCCATGAGCTGGGGGCAAATCCATGAGCTGGGGGCAAATCCATGAGCTGGGGCATATCCATGAGCTGGGGGCAAATCCATGAGCTGGGGCAAATCCATGAGCTGGGGGCAAATCCATGTGAGAGCTGGGGCAAATCCATGAGCTGTGGGCAAATCCATGTGTGAGCTGGGGGCAAATCCATGTGTGAGCTGGGGGCAAATCCATGTGTGAGCTGGGGGCAAATCCATGTGTGAGCTGGGGGCAATATCGATAACGTCCACAGGTTGGGGGGGGGCGCACAATTCTTTGCTGGCCCCGGGCGCTGACAACCCACGCTACGCCACTGCAGAAACCTAATTAGTTCACATTAGACAAGATTAACAAACAACATCAGATCAATCTAAGGACAAACAGATATCAAGAACAATAAGTCTACATTGCATGTATAACACAAACTAACTTCTAAAATACAAACAGTATTCAAGATAGAAATACGTTTAACTCATTAACCCAAAGGCTAAGGTCAGACAAAAGCATTTTTAACGTGCTTTTAACCGCACAAAATCACGGCCGTGCTAGCAGCAAATGACGTCCAATGCCGGGTAACATACGAAGAACGGCCGCACGAAAGTCCATCCGCACAACGCAAGTGGCAAACAAACGCATTTTTTCTAGAACGTCAAACCGCTACTACTGACGTACAGAGTGCGCTGCGTCCGCATAGCGGCGTGTTTGCGTGATTGGGAGACGTCAGACACTGCACACGTCCGGCCAACATAACGTCCAGACGCAAAAAGGGTTTTATTGATGATCCGTACAAAATCACGGACGACAATGCACATCGTATGACCGCTATCGCGTATTCCGTGAAAAAATACGTCCATTCGTTCGAACGCACTTTTTCACGGACAACGTGAAAAATGCATTCGTCTGACCCTAGCCTTATATGGCACTTATGCCCATTGTCCTTTAGAACTGGCTTTGCCAGATTGGTCTATGATCTCTTGGCTGGAGGCCAGCATCCCACTTCTCCAACAGGCACAGAGGACAAGTATAGTGTGGGCAAGGGTGTCAAGGAGGGTGAGGGCACAAAGGTAGAGGGAGCTTCGGTTACAACGGCCACATGAAGTCATGTCTCAATAAGAGAAAATATTGACATGCCTGAGATTTTGTAATTGGTAAAGTTGGACGCTGTGATTCATACTTGTGTTTTCACTTCATGACATCATTTCAATTGATGACTTTACAATGAAAATTAAATGTAAGTTGAGCTTGCTGCAAAATACTCACACCTGATATTATCTTCAAAAAAAGCATTCTGTTTAGTGCATCACAAGTGTAAACAATATTTAAATTTTCCCTAGCTACGTATAATGATAGTGTTGATAAACACATGACTCACTCCCCACAACGGCTATTAGTATGATGACAATGAATGTGGTGAGAGTAGTTTTAATCTGCGAGTTGTTTTACCCGTGGAAATGCCAGAGGACAATGAAAGCACTTCCCCCTGAATGTCATCAGTTCTGGGGAATGAGCAGGGAAATAAATAGATTTCCTTGTTTCGTTACATCAGAGGAAGTTCTACCAATGCCACACCTCTTGTCAGCACAAAGGTTTTTATTTTCAGTTTTCTTTTAAGCGAGGGATTGGTTGACTGCTGTAAAAATGCCTGTTCTAATCCGATGGTTAACCAGCCACCAGCAGCTCACCAGGAGGGGAAGTTGGTGAAACTAAATTGAGAGGCAGACAGTTCTTTGAACTTTCTTTCAACTTGTAAAATCCTCCAGCAGTTAACTATCTGCTGAGTTATTGCAGATATGTGTGAAGAAACCGCCCTGTTTTCATTGTGTCCGATGATGGATGATGTAATTTTATTTTCATAATGTCCTTGCGACTCTCTAAGAAAAACCTCAGCATTATCCCTCTGTTAAATGACACATATGAGGATATTTCTACAATATTTGAGAGGTTTATTCAGTGAATCAGGAATTTTGGGGGAAATGACCAAGGAGTATTACATTTCAGACAGACAGTCATGTTTCTTATATTTTGGTCTAAAACTTGAACTGTTCTCACGGATCTCCAATTTCTGAGCATGTGGCATTCAGGAGTTTTATTGAGCTTGGGGAGTATATTCACGTTACTAGAACAGGCTGTAGTCTTACACTTGCACGTAATGTAAATGTAGGGCAGTATTACAAAGTTGGTGCTAACTTAACCAGAGCTGCAGGGCCGTCTTTAACCCTTTCGCTGCTGAGGCTTTTCCCGCCCCTGTGCTGAGGTCATTTTTTACCTGTTTTGCGCATCATGTTTAAACCTGTTTTGAAGGCTTATTTTAGTATATGACATCGACATATTATATATCGTTCTTTCCGTCAGACTCGGTAGATTCATAATATGTCATTATTATATGTATACGTTATGTCATGTTTGTATATTATAACAAAAAATGCAATAAAATATGTATTTTCAATAATTTACAGCGTGTAAAGTGTTTTTTTCCACATTTTAACATGCGAGCAATTGCGGTTATATTTTGTATGGGGTGCGCTTGTTAAAAAAATTAGAGATGGGGTCTCGTTACTTTTTTTTGTTGGGGAAAATGACACCATTTTTAACAAACGCACCGCATACAAAAATCGTTAATGCAGCATCATTGTTCACATTATAATTGAAATGGGAACAATATTGCTGCATTAACAAAACAAAAAAAAAAAAAAAAAAGTGTTTATTTTTTTTTTTTTAATTTTTTTTTTAATTTTTTTTTATTTTTTTTTTATTTATTTTTTTTTTTTTACAATTTTTTTTACTTTCATGTTTGGTATCGTTGGAACGGCCATGCTCTGGCCGATCCAACGATATCAAAATTTAACCCCTAACTGCCACGGATCGGGAGATAGGGAGTTCATTGGAACTCCCTATCTCCACAGTTCGTGGCAGTTAGGGGTTAATGCTAGGACTGGCGTCATCGTGCTACGCACGATGACGCCAGTCCTCTGGGGGAGTTCCCGGAAGCTTGGCCGACATCCAAGATGTCGGCCAGCTCCCGGGAAGGATCGCAAATCGGCGCTTTTCAGCGCCGATTTGCGATCCAGCTCCCCAGGGGTTAATGCCAGGCATCATTTGGAAGGGCAGGCTGTGCCCTTCCAAATGATGCCTGGGTTAAGCCCCTGTGAGCCGCCGATCGGGAGGGAGAGAGGTCCGAAGGACCTCCCCCCCTCCCTTTCAGGCGCCTCCTCCGCACATGCGGGGGGGGCGCCTGAATTATGTGTCATCGCGGGGGCGCGATGACACATAATAATGGCGGCCACTGCTCCGGATGCCGGGCTGACATCCAGGATGTCAGCCCGCACCGGAGGGGCCAGCGATCGGCCGGAACCCGGCCGAACGCTGACCCCAATGCGAGGACGCGCTCAGCGCGTCCTCCGCATACCAGCGGCAATGCTGAGGACGCGCTGAGCGCGTCCTTAGCATTGAAGTGGTTAATATTGACTGGGCCCTGGGTGAATATTTTCTTGGGCCCCCCCCTTGGCATTTTGTTCTCCACTCCAACATCCAATCATACACATCCTATATACACGTACTATTGTATTTACATTCTTTGTACACATACACATTCTATATGCTGTATATATCACGTACACATAATATATACATCATATACACATTTTCACATCATACACTTACATATAATATACACATTACACCCAAACATCACCACATTATATATATATATATATGTATATGTTTATATATATCACCACACACACTTCACCACGTCATATATATACACATTACCACACACACACATCATATATACACACACACCACGTCATATATACACACACACATATATATATATACATATATATATATATTACACACACACATATACACACACCAGGGACGGCCCAAGACATTGTGCTGCCTGGAGCTTAGGATGAAATGCTGCCCCCCCAAAACCCCCCCAAAAAAACACGCAGTGTGTATGAGCGTATCACAGTGCGCCACAGCAATGAAATTCAAACACTCATACACACCGTACATTAGAATTTTATTGCTGTGGAGCGCTGTGATACAGTAATGTGAGGTGTGTATAAGTGTATAACTGAGCTAGTAAATCAGACAACCGGGTGCCAGTGAACAACAGCACTGCATAGTGTTAGTTAGATTTAAATTTTTATACTCATAGTTGTACTGCTAATAGTAAGTTAAACTCACAGAAGTTTATATGCCCAGTAGAGCCCAGAATTGTATATACCCAGCAGGGCCCAGAATCTGATATACCCAGCAGAGCCCAGAATCTGATAAGTCCAGCATAGCCCAGAATCTGATATACCCAGCAGTGTTTCACATACCCAGCAGTGTTTCACATACCAGCAGAGTTTCACATACCCAGCAGTGTTTCACATACCCAGCAGTGTTTCACATACCCAGCTGTGTTTCACATACCCAGCTGTGTTTCACATACCCAGCAGAGTTTCACATACCCAGCAGGGTTTCACATACCCAGCAGAGTTTCACATACCCAGCAGGGTTTCACATACCCAGCAGAGTTTCACATACCCAGCAGGGTTTCACATACCCAGCATAGTTTCACATACCCAGCAGAGTTTCACATACCCAGCAGTGTTTCACATACCCAGCAGGGTTTCAGGCTGCTGGGCGCATCGTGCCGTAGTCTCAGCCCTGCCTGCTGCCTGCTTTCTCTCTCTTTAGGGGGAACTACATATTGAAGAGGAGGGGAGGAGCCAACCGCATCTCTCGCGAGGCCTCACCTCCTCTCTGCAGTCACATGTCGTTACAAAGGGGAGACAGCACACGATGCCTTGATTTTTGCAGACTGGGAGCAGCTGCCTTGGGCCCCATAGCAATGACTGGGCCCGGGGCAGCTGCCCCTTTTGCCCCGCACTAAAGACGGCCCTGCAGAGCTGTTGTAAACTTAACACCTCCTTAGGGATGCATTCCATACTGGGTGCTAACGTTAGCGCTCACCTGAGTGAGCATTAACGTTAGCGTTTGGATTGTAATTTGCTTTGGCTACCAGGGCTAACGGGTTAAGTAACCCATTTGCGTTTTGTACCTTGTGCTTTTCAGCCCGAGGTTACTGTACTTTACGCTCCCTATACTTAACATGGGGAGCGCAAAGTGTTAATCAGCATTAGGATTCCAAAGTCCTAACGCTGATTAACGTCCGGCTGCGGTTTGCAAAAAGTTAACCACAGCCTGGACTTGGTGTTAACGGATTTTGCTGGTGCAGAATCCATTAACACCAGCCAATACAATAAAAAAAACAATCGTATACTCACCTCCTAGTCCTCCGTCCGCCTCCTCCGTTCGGCGGGAGCAGGGAGAGACTGATTTGATTAGACCCGTAGGATGTTAATTTTGTCCTTTCGGGGCTAATCCTGGCACTGTAGGGATAATTTGCTATTTGTGTGGGGATTTTTGAAATGCAGGGAGATTTACAGGGTTATTCAGAGAGCGTGAAAAGCAGGAGAATGACTGGAGAATGAAAAATTCTAGGTCAAAATAGCCAAACCAGAAAAATTCTCCCTCTCATCTCACTTTCCAAATTGGCTATTTTGACCTAGAATTTTTCATTCTCCAGTCATTCTCCTGCTTTTCACGCTCTCTGAATAACCCTGATAGTCATGGAGTGGTAAAGCTGAAAGAGTGTGGTGGGGAGACAAGATTATCTAGTGGCATCCAGGTGCAGTCGTAAACCTATTGTCATGGGCCTGAGTTGAGCTGCTTCCTGTCGTTAGACACCTGCGTCCTATTGTACGTTTAAAACTCTAGGTAAATCATGGGGGGAAATTGAGATATGCATCAGAAAAAGCAACAATTATCCTGCTTGCACTTTGTTTGGCCCTGAACTCTGTTCTTGTAGTTCCACAGTGTTGCAATAACGTCTGTCAATGATAAATGTTTCATGTCATTTTATTGTGTACAAAGGATGCTATAACAAATGGATACATAGGGGTGACTTACAAAATGACTATGAAGGTTCTAAACCAATGTGTTACATCCTCAGCCCCCGCAGCGCTACCTGGGGGGTCTGGACACCCGGCGGTGACGCTGGCTGGTCGAGTGCCAGCAGTTGGTAATGGCCGATCGGCATCTGAGGGAGCGGGGCCTGGAGTGCTCACGAGGAACCGCCGGGTTTAAAGGAGGGCACGAGAGATTGCTCGTCGCCCTGATGTGGAGTTTAGTTCCCGCATCGCCTGCTGTCTAGCATTTTTATGATTGATTACCCAGTTGCCAACCTGCTTGTATAAGGACCCTGTTTACGTTTTGACCCGGCTTTCCTTATTGACAATTTTCTTGCTAATTCCCTTGGTGTTTTGTCTGAGCGGCGTTCAGTATTCATGTTTATGGTCTACCGCTTGTGTGCAGTTTGGAGGTCTGCCCGCCCTTTTGGTAAACTCATCTCTCACCCAAAGTCTCTGTTGACTAATCAATCTGGTTTGAGTCCTAATCACAAGGCTTCCGATTGTGTGTCTGCCCGCCAAGTCGAGAGACCTAACAATCGCTCCAGCTGTCTGTTATATGTTCCTTCTGTTTGCAGCCATAACCACAAGTTCTCTGATTGTGTGACTGCCCTGCAGGCTGCTCAATTCACCAACCTCGCCAAAAACAAATCTACTATTCACAACACCTATCTAATACCAAGTCATGCATTGCTCATGTATCCATTCAAAATGTATCTATGTGAATAGAGTTCTTGTGTTTTCACTAAGCAGCCTCTTGGTCTCGAAACCAATTGGGCTTAAGTGGTATTCATGATTGTGTATAACCTCCCTGGCTTGGGAGACTAGGCAGTACAGTCCTCATTTCTTTTCGTGTTATAGAAATCTGTTCATTAAGATCCAAAACACGATGACCTGGGGTGAGCGCAGTAGTGCTCATTACACAATGTTTCCCTTGTCTGTCCTTGGGGAGCACTAACAGACCAGGTTTGCCAGGTATGTGAAGCACCGCACAGGTGATATGATTTGCAGCTCAGTGATTGCAGGATTCAGTCTGCATTTCCCCAAAGTGATCCTTAAAATCTGACATTTACAGTTCCCTGAGAACAGGTTTGGGAACACTCTTGTAGACTATACGTTAGCTACTTTTATTCAGAAATGGTGGCTGTATATGTCATGTATGAACACATACAGGTTTGATGTTTTTGTTTATGTCACATAACATAAAAGCAAATTTTAAGCCCCCCCTGCTATACACAGGAGCCTTCTATAAGTAATAAACACTCATTTATAGAAGTGATAGTAAATGAGAAAAGGCTATTCTTAGCCATATAACTTCATGCATTAGATAAAATAAAGTATCTCCTTGCCTAGGTTAACTTTAGGGTTTCTTTAAAAAACAGTGAATTCATTTCATACCTGATTCTATATGACTACAATAAGGAAGAATAAGTAACCGAACACACTCTAAATAAAAATGCATGGGTTATTATCTTATTATTATCCTATTATTTATATAACGCCACATATTCTGCAGCGCTTTACAAGATCATTGTACAAGGGGTTGATACATTGGAATACCACACATGGATGATGAGCTTATTCAGGGGGACTCTGTAAGTTCCCTTGGGAACAATCTATGAGATGTACAAGTATTTTGTGAGGTAGCCGTATCCATATCATTAGATGACTTGCCCAAGGGCAGTTGCCGGTCCATTATTGTAGATCAGCGACCCGGTGGTTAAGTTGAACCCACTTCTCATAAAGTCGAGACTTGCTTCTCCACAGTTGTATTGGAGGGATGTGCTGAATGGGATTTTGACTTGCTTTTCCATCGGTGAAGAGCCATTGGTATCACATTTTGTCATATACCCACAGTCACTTTATATCTTTATGTAGCATAGTATATTCTCCCTTCCTGGTGTGTAATATAAAAGTATTTATTTTAAATTGTGTGTTTTTATGGATTTTTTTTAAATCTTTATTTATAAGGTATGGATAACATACAGAGAAAAAATATCAGATATTTTAAGAGCAAGGCACATCAGAAAATCAGGTAAGCCAAGTTGGAACAAGTGACAAAAAAATAATGAAACAGAAAGACTTCCATATGTCAGTACTCATAAAATATCTCACAACAAAAAAGGGAAGGGAGTGCTGCAAGGGCCCTCATTATCTTTTCAACAGAGTGTCCACATGTGAAAAGTGGAAAACCAGGATAAATGGACCTCTGATGACTTTAATATTGCATATTCCTAGTGTGTTGCATATTGGCGAGCATTTCAGACTGGGCTTTTTTGCCTTCTTTTGGATCAACAGCAGTAGGTGATGTGTGAGAGGCTGAACCCGATGGACATATATTACATAGTTACATAGGCTGAAAAAAGACATCATACAGTGGGGTAAGAAGGAAGAACGAAATAAATTGTGATCGTCTTAAAGACTTTTACTAATGGTAATATGTAACTTTAATATTCTTGATCTGCCATGCAGATGTATTTTCTGTTGTTTTAATACCTACCACTGCTGCACCACAGATGTGACATATTGATCCATGGTAGACCTGGACCTAACAGAAGTATATGAGATATGCAGTTTCTGACGAACCAATTAATTTACCTGATGTATTGAGCTGAGTCGTTTTTATCAAAACTTAGTACTTTACCCAAATAACTCATGAGCTCAAAACCTCCAGAAGGATGTTGAAGAGCAATGTGCAATCATGCGTGAGTGTAAAGATGTGTGCGAAAATTGTTGCTGAAAACCAAAAAGAATGTTCACAAACAGTTGAATGGTATGAATAAAACTTTATTGAAAATTTAAATGACAGTGATTATAGAAGACCACTGGTCATGGCTGCATTCTCCATTTATCTGTACTTGGAAACCAGGACTTCAGAGACTGCAGCGAGGAGCTTGTCCCAGGCCGATTGGGCAACGGGAGTGAAATCAGATCCAAAGTGAGCGGCCAGAGTCACCTGGATGGAGTGAGACAGCAGCTACAAGAGAAACAAAAGGATATGATGTTTAGAAAGGTATAAACACATTGATATATTAAAAGTAAATATTTCAAAGGTTTGGTAGGCTGCCTATCATCAGGTGGATTTCTTTTGCGTACTATTATAATGTATAGACATGGTAATTTCCATGGCTGAGAAACTTATGTTTTCATGTATTTTGTTTGAACTTTGGGTAGCTTTTGCCCAAAGGTGGAATATGTTTCCATATCATCGCTTGTGTTTTCTGCGACATAAACAATAAAATATGAAATTGAAATGACGGCATTGAATAAAAATTTCCTTCCAGATAGGAAGGGATTCTGTTGTTAAATGCATTGTATAATGCTTTGTTGTTGTTATGGAAACTAAAACTATTTCATGGTTTAGTACCCAACGTTATGGTGTTTTTTTAGTCACCAAGCAGTTCCATTCACCATGTGAAAGGATCTGTTACCAAATCAATAGTATGCAATGCTCTCGGTCAACTTACTCAAAGCTCTATTTTCATAAGAAGAATTAGCTGCAAATAAACTTATTTCAGGCACAAAAAACTGCAAATTATAAAATAAAGACGTTCAAAATCTTAACTGTCATTTCCCAGAAATTTTTTGATCAAGTAGAGGTAGAAGTAAAATCAGATGCTATATATGTAAGTTCATAGTAAGCAAGTTTTCATTTTTGCACGGAATGTACTACCACTTTACATTCCACATTGCATTGTTAGTGCGAGAAATGAAGGCTAAATTCAAACTTATGCGCTATGTAATTTGTTGGCGCTGTATAAGTACTTGTAATTGTAACTTTGTATTTCTGTAACCACTCAATGTTCTTGAACCCAGGACATACTTGAAAACGAGAGAAATCTCAATGTATCCTTCCTGGTAAAATCCTTTATAAATAAATAAATAAATAAATAAACTTAATATAATATATCTTAATTAAACTCTTACCCTGAAGTTGCCAGGGTCAATCCTCAGTTTGAAAGCATGCAGATCACTCAGGTCAGACAGAGCGCCGCTGAGGTTATCTAAGTTTCCAGCAGCTTTTCCGAGGGCATTCAGGACTTTACCTCCGTGCTTGAGGAGATCTGGGGAGCCATGTTTCAGGTTGAAGTGGCTGAAGTAGGTTTTGGTCTGAGGAAAGCTCAAAAACAGCCTGAAGAATGAAGACAAATCTAGTAAGACTGACAGACTGATACGTGTTTATGTAGAAACTGGATAAATATGACCAACATAGGCAAGTCAGGGAAGAAAAGCTGTTTTACTATTATGGAATACACAACACAAATAATACAACACACAAATAAACCTCAGCAATAATCAATAAACATTGTTTATGTGGATAAACCTCGCTAACATCTATCATGCACGCACAATTTGTGATTTATCAAGCAATGATGAAAAAAATCATATGTACTGTAACATAAATTATTTGTATATCATACTCTACGCTTCGCTTTGTAAGAATAGTTAAGCCAGGTCGTTGCCCTGTTACTGTCCTATCTACTCTGATGAAAAAACAATGGATACAGTGTGCCACACGGATGTAATTCCCACGGAATGGTTTATTGAATATCAGCAAACAAAATAGCGATGTTTCGGCCACCAGGGGACTTAATCATGTATAAAACAAATGATAATATGTCGTAATTTATGTATGTCTAGGAAATATCTTAATATGCTAATATGAGGTGAAAATTTTTACTATTTTATTATATTTATTACTGTTATTATAATTCAAACTATTATTATCGCTTCGAGTAATAGTATGAATGATGTATTTAAAAAAGAAACATGTCTTAAATTCAAAATCTAAAATATATTCATTACCTTTCCAAAGCTTCAGCTCCGATGACATCAGTCTTGCCGGACACCTTCCCCCAGATGGCGGCAATTGTAGCCTTTTCAGCACTAGTGAAAGTCATTTTGAAATGTGGGTTTAGACGCTCTGCCAGTGATTCAGCAAGTCCCTAATGAGTCCACAATATCTTGCCTCTTTTAAAGAGTTTGAGGACAAGGAACCCAATGGATGACCTGCTCCCATTGGTTGCTTACTGGTTGCACGCATGCTTTTTTATCTTGAATATAAACCCTATATGTCATGGATTCTACACTGCTGACAAAGGGGTTTTTATCTTTATCTAAATATTCCGTATGTACAGTATCATCACTGCAGCCTTTGTCTAAAAGTAAATTTGAGTTTAAAATATTTGCAAGAACTAATTTGAATGTGTCATACAGTGAATAAAAGTGAAAATTCTACTTTCCCATCAGTATGAGTTTAAATCACCTTTCAATATAACAGATCTTTGTTGAATTTCGCCTATAGACATTAAATTATTAAAAAATATGCTTACATCCCAAACAAAAATTATTAATGATCGCAGGTTCAAAGTTTTTTACTATGTAACATTCATCCTGAAGACTTCCTTGTGTGTGCTGTAATATTTCCAAATAACTGTTAGTTACCTCACTGTCCCTGTGAGCTGTGAGGCAAATTCTTTATGGCATTTGTTTGGCCACTTCTAAATTGCTTCATATGTTACCATATTTCTCCAGGTACACTCTTTGCACCGGCTCACATTGCTCCCACATTGATGTCATATTGAGGGTCAGTGTCTTATGAACCATGGGACCAAGGCAGGACTTGTGGGGGACAGAAGCACCACTCCCAGCTGGTTGCAATACTACCAGGCCTGGTGGTCGCTGCTATGATGAGGCTACTTGTCTAAATAATTAGAGCAGTTTACTGCCAGCAGTGCCAGAATGTGAAAAGGCCAATAAGCAGCACCCTTTTGAAGATGTCCAAGGGTGTAAAGAGACTGATCTAGCCTCCGAGGTAATGTGGGGACTGAGATAAGATCAGAGGGTCTTGGGTACTTGTCTGGATAATACATTGCATTGGACTGATCTGGGGCCTCAGGTGTATTGGTGTTATGTTTCACGGCGGGTTTGAGCCCAGAGTGCAGCAAATACATGAGGAGACTAGGTATTACAGATAAACAGGAATTTATTGAGTGAAGGGCAACCAAAGAACAGGCAAGGCAGTAACAGATAAGTGATCAGGGAAAGAGCAAGGCTGGGAACAGGAGAGGCGAAGGTGAGGCTAGGGCACAGGAGAGGTGAGGCTGGGGCACAGGAGAGACAGAGGCGTGACTGTTAACTGGGATTGCCAGATTTGGGAGCAGGTAACCGGAGTTGCTGGGCTTGGGAGCAGGTAACCGGAGTTGCAGAGCTTGGGAGCAGGTAACCGGAGTTTCTGGGTTTGGAGCAGGTAACCAGAGTTGCAGAGCTTGGGAACAGGGAACCGGAGTTGCAGAGCTTGGGAGCAGGTAGCCAGGGTTGCTGACCGTGGAAGCAGGTACTGTAGCTGGGGTTGCTGACCATGGAAGCAATAAGCCGGGGTTGCTGACAGGGGAAGCAGGTAACCAGAGTTGCTGAACTTGGAAGCAATACAGGATAAGCTGAAGGGTGCATACAGACAGGTGGAAAACCACGCAATGCTGAAGCATTGGGGGTATGTTGTGCTTCTCTTAAATAGGGAACTAATTAGTCTGAGTGGGACAAATGTTTGAAACAGAAGCTGGAGAAACTGGGATGGAAGGACGGCCTGGATAGCTGTGAGGTGGAAAGAGGAAAAGCCTGGAATACATATTACAGATGTATGAAGAAGGTGCCGTCGTGCCTCAGGACGCTGTGGCATGGGACTTATTGCAGCGGGCTTCCTCGCACGGGATGTGACAATCGGGGCTGATCTGGGTTCAGATCGTGCCTGGGGTGTGTGAGACTGATCTAGGATCGGAGGGTGCACAGATGGTTGATTTGGGGTCTGAGACTTTACATTGTATATTTTTTTTGTAAATTTAATTTGCTCTCCTAGTCTCATGGTCCTTTATCTGTTAATGGCAAAGATAATATATTGAATTAATTATAAAAAAAATTAATATAAGTTTATGCTAAAATATTTCACCGGTAATGAAAATGCAGCAATGGCTATTATCAGAAGATCTTTGTTCATATGATGTACTAGAGGACTTTCACACTACAGTTTGACACTTTAAACAAATGCAACCGGTCTCTCTAGGCAGCATAGCAATTTCAGCTTATCCACAGCTTATTCGAGTGCTTTGTGTAAGAGTGTTTTTAGTGCAAGGACCCAGTCATCACAGACACAGATTTCAAAAGTAATTAGTAGTCTATGTTCTTTCTTTTCTTTACTCTTAATTTTGGAGTTGTCATAAACAACCACATCAGATATATGATAATAATAGCAGTATGATTTGAGCCATCAACGGTGTATTCAGGTAATGAACGCACATTTGCGGAAGAAGGTGTCCACATAACGGGGACGATATTGTATAGAGTTTTCACTATGGGGGACCACGCTCAGTGTTGGGTAGAAGAAAAAAAATTAAAACGGAGGAGAGGCACAGACGCCCATGAGGAATTTGTCGTTCTCAGCTCCCTTCCATGTACCCTCTGGATAACAGGAGTCTGTGGGAGAGGTCACTCTGCAGAGGAGCCCCAGGGCCAAGTGCAACGGGCAGTACCATGGTATCTGCCAGCATGGCACACCCAGGGTTAACCCCTGGCACCAGACCCCTCTCTGAAAGAAAATGAAGAAGGAAAGAAACAAAAACCAAACCAAACCCTTGCACTGCCCCAGCATGAGGTCAGTATCAAAAACAGCTGGAAGTCTACCTCTCCTGCGAAAGAGAGAAGAAAAAAACAAAAGAGGGAAACATTCTGTACTATTAAGTAAGCAAGAATTTATGAATATGTAGTCAGTGTAGCGTTGATTAGCGACACTTTAGGGATTATTGAAAGAACACATTAGGAGCACTTCAGCGACCTCAATTCGCCAACCTTGCAGTGAATTCAGCATTCACTGCAGGATCCCCAAAAGTGTGCCAAATCGATCCCTTGAAAGCCACGAATAAACTTGTCAAATTGATCCGAAATACCGCCGAACGCTGCCACAAACCTCTGAAACGACCCCCGAAACAGACCGCTGAACACATCCTCAAACCGCTGTAGGGATTATTATCTCTGCACGTGCTTACAACATGTCGAGATTTATATTCAATAAGAAACTTATACGAGACACAAATATCAATCGTTTATATTTCCTAGAAATTCTCCTAAATTCTTTTAATTGTCTGTGTTTTGCTTTGAAGAATACACTAATCAATAATCGGATAAAAATATATATATTTATTACGTATACAAAAAAGTTTCAAATCTCATATCATAATCAAAGATTTATAATCAACCACAACATCCATCTGCACATAGACACTAGCGTCTCAATATATGTATCTCCTGTTAGTAACTTCATATATGATTAATATCATTTACCTTATCAGTTAGTAACTATACACAAATGGTTAATAAACATTTCTGCTTAACGAAAACAATTAACATGTATTTCCCAGCAAACCAATGTTTAATAAGCTAGATCTTGCAGAGATATATGTATCTCTTTATGCTACGTGGATCAACAAAAGATGAGCTATCACTTATTCTATTTATAGAATGTTAATTAATAAAAACTTATTTAGTGAATCCTCCCCTAATATCGAGAAATAAGCTTCTAATCTTCTGCTTTTTATATTGTAGTTATATAATTCCTTGCTTATTAATTTCAATCACAGTAATTTCCAAATTCAATATATATATATATATTTGTATTTTATTGCAACAATTACTTTAGGATAAATCCTTATATTCGATTCTTCTTCATATCTCTATCTGCAGAATAGAAATATTTTGAAGACTCTGGATTTAACAGTAATCTGAGATATCTCAGTCTATCTGTTGCAAGAAATACTCCAGATATATAATTACATAAATCTTAAATTTGCTTTCTCATACATTACCTCCAGTCTGGATTCAATGAGTTACAGCCTTTGAATATTCTTTATGTAATATTGTTTTGGAATATGTGAAAATTATCAATGTAGATATTCAATGCATGTGAGTTAGAGATGTGGACCTAAAATCTTGAGTGCATTGTGTCCTGGGATGGTCTGCAGTGCGTTGTCGTGTAAGTCTGAATGAAGTCATGTCCTGGAAGTCTGAATGCCTTGTTGGGTAAATCTGAATGAATTTGTAACGAACAGTACAGCCCCAATTATAGTCAATTTGACGTCACTGACAATCTACCTCTTTTCATTTAAATATTATTCTCTATATTAAATATAATATTTACTATACCTCAAGAGGGCAGTGTTGCACTTCTTATTAATTCCACATTTTAATTTTAATATATCTTATCTTAGGTCAAAGGTCAATCTGTCTTAACAAAGACCCTATTTTCAATGCTAGACTTTTGAGTCTCTCCTGTCAAAATTAAATTAATAATCTCCACCCCTCTCAAAGTTTTTACTGAGTCTCTTTATCAGTTGAATTCCTTTCTCTGGCACTTAGCTTGGCATTATATCAATTAAAAACATTTTAAGGTTTCATCCTTTCTGGCATTTAAAAAAAACTCTAAGGCTGGGGTCAGACCAGCGCACTTTTAACGTGCGTTCTGGCGCACATAATTACGGCCGCACTAGCAGCAGATGACGGGCAATGACGGCCAATATACGATGTACGGCCGCACAAAAGTCCGGCCGTGCAACGCAGGTGGAATTTGAACGCATTTTTCTGAGAACGCTGAACCGCTAGTACTGACGTTGCTGCGGCATAGCGGTGTGTGTGTGAGATTAGGAGATATCAGACGCTGCTAATGTCCGGCCTACATAACGTCCAGACGCAAAAAGAGTTTTATTGATGATCCGTACAAAATCACGCCCGAAAATGCGCGTCGTCTGACCGTTATTGCGCATTCCGTGAAAAAATACGTCAATGCGTTCGGATGCACTTTTTCACATTCGCAGGGAAAAATGCTTTCGTCTGACCCTAGCCTTAAGGTTTCATCTAGCCATGAACTATATAAAAAAAAATCTCTGTTCATTTCTAAAACTAGGGAAAATTGAAAAAGAAAGACTTTACATTTAAAACAAGATGGCTACAGGCATCCATTTTAATTTTTCCATTCTAAAATACCCGACACCGCTGAACACAGCCAATGACTGCCGAACACACAGCCGAACGCCACCGGGAAAAGCCGACCAGCAGCTGAACAGGGGTGAAAGAAATAAAAAAATGTAACTTTTAAAAGGTGTTTTAACCAAAAATAATGCAGGGAAATAATATATTTATTTATTTATAATGGATTTTACCAGGAAGGATAGATTGAGATTTCTCTCGTTTTCAAGTATGTCCTGGGTTCAAGAACATTGAATTGTCACAGTTATATTCATATATACAGAAAAAATGGCGTCGCGCAGATACTCACGGGAGCAGCTGCAACAGCCAGGAGTAGCAGCCCAGTTAATGTATAACACATAAGGGAAAAAGGTGTCATCTGCGCTCGTTTCTATGTATTTCCATGTACAACAAAACACTATGAGGTTTTAGTTTGTGTCAATGGCCATTGCAACGTAAGCTCACTCGCCCCTTCAAGGCACCTCTTTGTAGAGTGAGTACCTAACCAATGTACCAAAAGCCACTCTACTGAGCAGCTCCATGCCCCTTCTGCTGCTTTTCAGCTAAGGAGAGGCAGAAAGATGGTGGGTTTTATTTATACACGCACCAAACACTTCCCATTTGGGGTTAAAAACCAAAACATGGAAAAAGGAACAGCTGCAAAACTATGAACTGGTGTTACAAGCATGATATACATACATACAGAAAAAATGGCGTCACGCCCATACTCACGGGAGCGGCTGCAACAGCCAGGAGTAACATGTATAAAACATAAGAGAAAAAGGTGTCATCTGCGCTCGTTTCTATGTATTTCCATGTACAACAAAACATTGGTGTAATGGCGAGCCCCCAAATAGGGTGATGGGGAGCCCCCAATCTGCAGAGGTTGAAGCCTTTAGGGCAGGTATGTGGTAAACAGGCAGTAACAGGAACAAGCACAACACCTTCAGACTATTACTTAGAATCCAGGGAGTAATACAGGAGAACAGGCTACTAAGCTCCAAAGGTTTCGAGACCAATGGATAACTTAGAGCACCCAACAATATAGAGGAAAGCAAAACCTGAGCTCTTGAACTAGAAGGTATTTGGCAAGACAGAATGAATTGTGTAAGCTGCAGGGCAGCACTCAATACTGATACAATAATACAGACTGATGAACCAGACACTCCCAGCCAGGGAGCACAGACAAGGCCCTGAGTGCCACTCAACAGCAAGCTGGCTTCGTAGCCAGATGTCTGCTGAGCGAAAACAGCTACAACTTGCACAAACACAATAATACATAAAACAGACAAGGTTATAACTAGAGAGGTCCAAAATTCCAAGCAAAAGGTCATACACAGGATATCAGAAATACAACAGGGGTCAGGCAAGAGAGGAATCAAACACAAGAGCCAGAGGTCATACACGGGTAGTCAGAACAAGAGGAACAATAATATAGCGCACAGGAACTAGGTAGAATAAGGTCTATCCTGGTCCAAGGATCAAGGGGAATCCTGGGCCTACATATAGGGCAGAACAGGTCATGTGACCGCAGACCAATTAGCCCAACAGATGGTCTGCAGCCTGAAACCAAAAATAAACAGGAATCCCTGCTACCACCAGCAGGGGGCAAGGCCGAGACGTGACAATTGGTACAACAAAATTTTGGTACATTGGTTAGGTACTCACTCTACAAAGAGGTGCCTTGAAGGGGCGAGTGAGCTTACGTTGCAATGGCCATTGAAACAAACTAAAACCTCATAGTGTTTTGTTGTACATGGTACACAATACTCTTTCAAATATCATAATGTATTATAATCCATCAATCTGAACTTAATACACTGCCTGGCCAAAAAAAATCACCACCTGCATTTTACTAAGCCAATAGGTAAGAGCCTTCCATTGGATAATTACTACAGTGACTAATATGTTTCAGCTGGCAAAAAACGAGGTCACGTGACTCCCTGAATATACTGAATGAGCAGGCTTTTCCATCAATGGATTTTTTTCTTCCCTGTAGGAGTGGGCATGTTCCAAGATAGTAATGCCAGGATTCATCGGGCTCAAATTGTGCAAGAGTGGTTGAGGGAGCATGAGATATCATTTTAACGAATAGATTGGCCACTACAAATTCCACTCTTTAACCCCATTGTGCTGGAGAAGACATTACGGAGAGGTCTTACTCAATACAAGATCTTAGTAATAAATGACTGCAACTCTGGACGGAAATAAATGTTGTGACATTGCATAAGCTTATCGAAACGATGACGCAGTGATTGTGTGTCGTAATTAAAACAAAAAAGATGTACCGTGAATTATTAGTGTGTATGACTTTTTTATGGCCAGGCAATGTATTATTTTCTAACCAAACGCCGCTCCTCTGAGCAGCTGCACGCTCTCTTGCTGCTTTTCAGCAAAGAGGCAAAAATGGTGGGTTTCATTTATACACGCACCAAGGACTTCCCATTTGGGGTTGAAAACAAAAACATGGAAAAAGGAACAGCAGCAAAAATTACTTAACTGGTGTTACAGTTACAGCAAGCAGTGGCGACTCTAGGAACAATATATAGGGGGGCCCATAAGATACCACAGTCAAAACCGGGGGGACACTAATAATTTTCGCCACTAAATCGTACGACTGAAAAAAGCTAAAGTATATATATAAATAAGATTCCAAAATCCCAGAGTAATGGGATGCAATGATACCTTTCTGTTTTACTACCATGATACATAAATTCAATATTTTATTTAACAAGAAAAATGAACAGGCGCCCAAACTTGTGCTACCACCAACCAACCAATGCCAGCCAGAAATTTTAGTGGTTTCCCCCAAACCAGTAAACAATGAAGAAAATGGTACGTATCTGGCGGCGCGAAGACAATCGCTATTGTCTTCGCGCCGCCAGATACGTACCATTTTCTTCAATATTTAATTTGCCACAATTCGGTGGTTTTTGCCGATGTCCGTAACTGCTTCAGCAACTCCAATTTTCGTAAATTATGGTGACCATTTGCTAAATAGTTAATTCATCATATTTTTGGCGAAATTGATTCCCCGAAATGTGACAAAAAGCAAAGAATCTAAAGATGACTAAACCCTTTAGGTTCTAACTTCCACAATAACCCCTTAAATGCCATTTTAGCAAGGAAATACAATAAAAATAATAAACAGCAGCCTGCATGCAGCCTACCCATTAACCCCTAAAATGCCAGTTAAAGAGAAAACCTTTAATATGCCCATTACCCCTTAACATACAATTAAACCAAGACAAAAACTAAAGTAATACACAATGTAATTTGTCATGTATATCTGTCACTGCTGAGCCATTTCCACCCTGTAAAATGAAAATATGAAATGAATACACTGTGGGGCATGTAGCCTATCCATTAACCCCTAAAATGCTAGTTATGAAGAGAAAACCTTTAATATGCCCATTACCCCGTAACATACAACTAAACCAAGGCAAAAACTAAAGTAATACACAATGTAATATGTCATGTATATCTGTCACTGCTGAGCCATTTCCACCCTGAAAAAAAGTGTTAGGTTTGTATTTTATTATTTATGATTTTGTCTTTACTCTGAATATGGTCATGGTCATGTTGGGTATTATTGGAAAGGGCAGATTCTGCAGATCCTCGAATGACCATGTATGATGCATGGTGCCGGAGATACAGTGGTCCGAAGATGTGGGGGGAACCTGGATGCTGATCCCTGGTGTGGGGGCACATGGGGGGAGGAATAGCCTAAGGGGGAAATTGCCCCCCTGGCCACCCTAGAGACGCATATAGCATGGCAGCAAAAGAGCATACAGCTGCTCAGAGGAGCGGATATATTGGTTAGGTATTCACTCTACCAAGAGGTGCCGTGATGTAGCGATTGAGCTTACGCTTCAATGGCCATTCGAGCAAACTAAAACCTCTAATTGTGTTTTGTTGCACATGGAATTGTATAGAAACGAGTGCAGATTACATCTTTTTTTCTTGCTATATTTTATACATGAACTGGGTTGTTACTCCTGGTTGTTGCAGCCGCTCTGGTGAGTATGGGCACGACACCATTTTTTCTGTATGAATGTATTATTTTCTGTCTCTGAATTTGAGTTAAAGGGCATATTTTAAGCTGAAATGTTGTCCTAATATACAGTAAGCCCAACAAACCTGCCATTGAAAGAATTTGGAGTGCCTATCCAAAAAAAAATAAAAATAATGTATGTATTAAGTATTGTGGGGGCTGTCCACTCTGGAGTCGTGTGGCACTTGGATTATATGTGGGATATATGCATATTCCCTCATCCTATAACTTCCGATCCAGGACCAGCACCTTACTTGCAATGCCACAATACAAAAAGAAAGTGTCTCGGTCCTCATTTTCCTACAGAGCACCACAATTATGGCATAACCTCCCAGACGCCATCAAATCTTCCCCCAGTCTAAAGTCACATAAGAGATCTATATTAACATACCTCAATACAGAATGCACCTGTAAACATGTAACATAATGACTATTTCCTACCTATTTATTTTCTGTTAACCTGTATATTTGTGTTTTATTTTTAATATCTTGCATTTACTACTTTGTATTTCTGTAATAACTGTAACAATTTAATGTTTTTGAATTCAGGACGTACTTGAAAACGAGAGAAATCTCAATGTATCCTTCGTGGTAAAATCCTTTATAAATAAATAATCATTGTGGATAGGAATTGTGCTGCTGTAACTGTGAATACAGCAGCTGACTTTGCTAGAGCATATCAATGGCTAAGATTTTAGATCAGAACGTTATTTCTGAGTGATGTTTAAGTAGAGCAGATAACGTTCCCATTAGGCACCCTTAGTAATACTGCTATTAATTACATTACTTTCACATTTATCACCTGCCATTGATTTTATTCTCTTTGAGCATCAAAATATATTAGAAAACCCATTGAACATATAAATATTGATTATACATACCCAGAATGCAAAGACATTGAAACATCAAATAAATCTACTGAGGACTTATTTTTCAAATTCAAACTTTATTGAAAACATAAATGTCACTGATCAAAATCGCCACTTGTTACATTTGCATTCTCCATTTATCTGTACTTGGAAACCAGAATTTCAGAAACTGCTGCGAGGAACTTGTCCCAGGCCGATTGGGCAACGGGAGTGAATTCAGATGTAAAGTGAGCGGCCAGAGTCACCTGGATGGAGTGAGACAGCAGCTACAAGAGAAGGGAATGAACACTGTGTTTAGGCTTATATGATCATGCTTGTAATGGATATTTTCAAACTATATATATATAAATTTTATTATTGCAGGAGCCATTTCACATCACACCAATTCAAAGAACTGTATCCCAATACTCCTGTGCTACATTCCTCATTGCTCGCAGAGAGGAACTCTGGGTAAGACATGCAAATGACATCTGTCTTACATTTTTGCATCTTGGGTCTGTTTTCAAACGGAACCCTAAAATCAATGCCATGCCACACTAGATGGCTTTTTTTAGGAGAGATCAGGTTTATGCAACTGGTTTATGCAATATAAAATGATGGAAGGTAGGGCCCTCGTATCCTGTGGGTGACAGACTCCGTGAACGCCCTTAAAGAAAGCAAAGTGGTTGCCCCGGTGCTAAACTCCCTGGCGTAATCAGCATTAGCACCTTGATAAAGGCCTTTAGGGGTCAAAACGTCGGTTTTGAATGCTATGCTAATAAAGTTTGGATTTTAGAAGTCCTCGGGTGCCGCCCTCCACCATTTTTTGTTTATATATATATATATATAAAAATCACAAGTATAGCAGTACATAGTGATACCTTTTTATTGGACTAGTGTTACATTTAAAAGTCAAGTTTTCGAGAGAGTACCTCTCTTCCTCAGGTCTGGATGCTTACTGATCAAAATAATACAATTAAACATTATCGGGCACACGGGTGGGGGTGTTAGATGTTGTAAATCGCCAAATGACATGGTCAAAGTGGGGAAAGAAAAAGGGGAAAGAATAAAAAAAAAACATTGAGGGTTCTCAGGCCCATAAGACAACCTGAAGAAGAGAGGAACACTCTCGAAAACCTGTCTTTTAAATGTAACGTTAGTCCAATAAAAAAAAGGTATCACTACAGACTGCTATACTCGTGATTTTAGCATCCGGACTAACACGGTCTACCTAACTTATATATATGTATATATTACCTCAAACCTGCTAATGCCAACAATGGGTTAAAGTTACACACGGTATTCATTTAATATTATTTCATAAAAACTATTCCTGTATATTTTTCCTATGACAATAAGAGATTTGGGAGACATATATTAGAAGAACATTGAGGGGAAAAAATCACCAGTTTTTGTGACTTCGAGAAAATTGTTGGACCTGCAGGTTAAAACGTGAAGATCAGGATTCGTACGGAAGGAATATGAATCCATCTTATTATATGTGTTATGAAATCTTGATGGTCGTCCCATTTTATTGTACAGAGAAGCCAAAAATATTGATAAACTCTTACCCTGAAGTTTCCAGGGTCGACCCTCAGTTGGAATGCGTGCAGGTCACTCAGGACAGACAGAGCGCCGCTGAGGTCATCCAAGTGGCCAGCAGCGTTTCCAAGGGCATTCACGACTTTTCCTCCGTGCTTGAGGAGATCTGGGGAGCCATGTTTCAGGTTGAAGTGGCTGAAGTAGGTTTTGGTTTGAGGAAAGCTCAAAAACAACCTGTTCAAAATATGGAATCATAAATACAAACAATAAATTATTATCTTCTTTTTATGAAACTAATTGCAACATTATGTGACCAAATCATAACATTCGAGTCCCTAATGACCAATGCAGTTTTTTTTGTTTCAATAATTCACTAATATTCACTAAGGCTTAAAGCCAGGCTTAAAATCACCTCCAGGTTTAACATTTCCGTTCTGAATGGTCAGAAGTTCATATTTAAGTGAAAAAGCACATTTACTGTTCAAACTCCCAGTAAGTTGAGTATATACAACAGTCTAATGTGATCGCATTTAGTAGAGTTATCATATTGTTATGTAGCACACTACTTTATCAGCTTCATTATTGGTATCATCATTACTAACCCCTTCACTGCTGAGGCATTTCACCGCCGTGTGCTGAGCTCATTTTTACCAGTTTCACTCATCATGTTTAAAAGTGATTTGAAGTCACATTTTATTATACAACCCAGACATATTATATATTGTTCTTTCCGGCAGATTCATAATATATCATTTTTATATGTATACGTCATGTCCTGCCTGTATATTATAACAAAAAATGCAATACAATTTTAATTTTTAATCATCTGCAGTGTGTAAAGTGGTTTTTTTTCACATTTTATCATATGAGCGTTTGCGGTTACATTTTCTATGGGGTGCACTTGTACAAAAATTAGAAATGGGGACTTGTTACATTTTTTGGGGGGAATTACGTGATTTTTAGCAAACGCACCACATAAAAAAAATAATTAGTGCAGTATCATAGTCCACATTATAATTGAAATGTGAACAATATTGCTGCATTAATAAAAACAACATACAAAAAAAACATGTTTTTTTTATTTTCTTCATTTTTATTTTTTTTAATTCTATTTTTTCTAATTTTTGTTTTACTTTGAACCTGGTCATTATGTCATTCGAACGGGCATGCTCAGGCCTTTTGAATGATAACCTCCATGACCCCCTAGCTGGCACGGCTCCGGAGATATCGGGGTTCAAACGAACCCCGTATCTCCACCAGGCGATTTCCTTGGGAAATCCCCAAGCAGCTAGGGGTTCCCCGGCCATCTGATGTCATCATGCTATGCACGATACGTCAGGAGCCGAGGGGGAACCCGGAAGTGGAGCCGCCATCCAAGATGGCGGCTCCCACCGGAACTAGATTGTGATCTGGCGCTGAACAGCGCTGGATCGCGATCTAGCGTGTCAGGAGTTAAAAAAAAAGGCACCGCTTTAAACGGCAGACACTGCTCTTCAAAGTGGTGCCTTTTTTTAACTTTAAACCCTCCCGATCGAGAGGGAGAGGGATCCAAAAGGATCCCCCCTCCCTTCCAGGCGATCTCCCGGCATTGCCGGGGGGTCGCCTGGAAATGACATCATCGCGCATGGCACGATGACGTCATTAAGGTTGGGAGGGGCTTGACTTTAGCATCTGAGGACGCTGAAGCCAGAACGCTGCAGGACCCCGGACAGAGAGGTGAGTATCTCTGCTGTGGCTCCCGCAAGCGGATGACGTGTGGGTAACGTCCTCCGCATATAGCGGGAGTCAATGAGGACATTCCCCACACGTCATCCGCAGCGAAGGGGTTAAGAAAAACGTCCAAATTTTTTTTTTTTACATTTTCTAGTATTATCTTTATGATAGCCGCTAGTAATAACAATATATGTAGTATATACAGTTGTGTTCAAAATTATTCAACCCCCAATGCTGTAAAGGGTTTTAGGGAATTTAGTGTACATTTGTAATTGTATTCAGAAGGAAATCCTACAAGGACTTTTTAAAGAACCATATGCAACTAAAATGACATCAATTGGTTTTGTAATACAGTAGTAAATGTTTCTTTTGTGAATTCTTCATTGACACAATTATTCAACCCCTTAAAGACTACCACTCTGAAGAACAGAGGTTCATTCAAGTGTTTTCAATCAGGTATTGAAAACACCTGTGGATGTCACGGAGCAGCAATAAAGCATAATAAGCACCAATTAGGCAGCTTTAAAATGACTGATACTCAGCTCCTTCTAGACATTTACTGGTGTGGTTACAAACATGGTGAAGTCAAGAGAATGGTCCAGGAAGACAAGAGAAGAGGTGATTACTCTTCACAGGAAGGGCAATGGCTATAAGAAGATTGCAAAGATGTTAAACATACCAAGAGAGACAATAGGAAGCATCATTCGCAAATTCAAGGCAAAGGGCACTGTTGAAACGCTACCTGGTTGTGGCAGAAAGAAGATGCTGACTTTGACTGCTGTGCGCTACCTGAAGTGTAGAGTGGAGAAAAGTCCCCGTGTGACTGCTGAGGAACTGAGAAAAGATTTGTCAGATGTGGGTACTGAAGTTTCAGCTCAGACAATACGGCGCACACTGCGTAATGAAGGCCTCCATGCCAGAACTCGCAGGCGCACCCCCTTGCTGTCTCCAAAGAATAAGAAGAGTCGACTGCAGTATGCCAAAAGTCATGTGGACAAACCACAGAAGTTTTGGGATAGTGTTCTGTGGACTGATGAAACAAAATTAGAACTGTTTGGGCCCATGGATCAACGCTATGTTTGGAGGAGGAAGAACAAGGCCTATGAAGAAAAGAACACCTTGCCTACTGTGAAGCATGGCGTTGGGTCAATCATGCTTTGGGGCTGTTTTGCTTCTGCAGGTACAGGGAAGCTTCAGCGTGTGCAAGGTACCATGAATTCTCTTCAGTACCAGGAGATATTGGATGACAATGTGATGCAGTCCGTCACAAACCTGAGGCTTGGGAGACGTTGGACCTTTCAACAGGACAATGATCCCAAGCATACCTCCAAGTCCACTAGAGCATGGTTGCAGATTAAAGGCTGGAACATTTTGGAGTGGCCATCGCAGTCACCTGACTTAAATACGATTGAGAACCTCTGGTGGAACTTAAAGAAAGCAGTTGCAGTGCGCAAGCCTAAGAATGTGACTGAACTGGAGGCTTTTGCCTATGACGAATGGGCAAAGATACCCGTAGATCGCTGCAAGACACTTGTGTCAAGCTATGCTTCACGTTTAAAAGCTGTTATAACTGTAAAAGGATGTTGTACTGAGTACTAAGATTGAATGTCACTTGGGGGTTGAATAAAACTGATAATGATGTGAGCACAGAAAAGACATTTGTGGTTATTTCATTATAAATGTTATGTTATATTTGTCTGACCTACACGTGCCTCTTTGATTTAATTGTAAGCAAGATGACTGAATGATCAAAATCAATGTCAAACTGGCCAAAACACTCAATTTCAGTGGGGGTTGAATAATTTTGAACACAACTGTATATATAAAACAAATTGTCGCTTTTGCTAACTGCACTTTCTATCATTTAAAAAATGCTTCTTCCCCGCCACTCTGCTGTCCTAGACTCAGGCCTAGCTGGTCATACACAATAATGCACATCGTAAGCTCTCGAGCAGAGTCCTCCCTCCTACTGTTCTGCGTGTGTAATGTGTATGTATATTTATTATTCTGTCTCTCCCTTTGTGCAGCACTACAGAACTTGTTAGTGCTTTATAAATGCTTGTAACTGTAACTATTTTTAATAAATCATTAAATAACCTGCGTACATTACCTTTCCAAAGCCTCGGCTCCAATGACATCAGCTTGGCCGGCCACCTTTCCACACATGGAGACAATTGCAGCCTTTTCAGCATCAGAGAAAGTCATTTTGGTTCAGGGGATGCTACACTCTGTCAGAGAATCACAAAGTTCCTAATGAGCCCTCTAATTCTTGCTGTTTTTAAAGACAGCAAAGACACAGAAAGCAATTAATGTAATATTCCCATTGGCTGCTTTTTTGATTAGATATCATAAAACCAAAATCTATATGTCATGGATTTTATAAATGCTGACAAAGAGTCTTATCTTTATCTCACATACAGTATGCAGTATACAGGACGTCTCTTTCTATCACTGTGCAAGGTCTCCTACACAGATAAACTCATAACATCCCTCATCAGCACTGCAAGCCTCTGCATAAAACTAAAATTGGAATGAAATTACTTACTTTCCAATCGGCTGTGTGCATCATGTCTGATTTCTGCATATTTAAAATTTTAAATGAAAATGTGGTCACTTAATGTGGTAACTCACTAAACAGAGAAATAAATTGATTACAGTATTGAAATGATACAATAATGATCAATTATTCCCATTCTCAAAGATATTACAAATGAATAATGCGGGAGAGAAGCAGCTGATATGACCATACAACTCGGATTGCAGAACCAAGCGGTCGCCCCCCTGGCACCGATCAGGAAGTGGCACTGGGGTCCCGGGACCTTGCTCACCCCGGACAACCGTCCATCATCGTCTGCCGATAGGTATCACTGTATCGGCCCAAATGGCTCTGAGACTGCATACATTTTTACTTCAAGAAAATTAAGGGCCCTATTACATTCTTCGCGCAAGTGGTTTTGCGTGCGCAAATGCGCATTTGCGCGGGGGGAAAAACCATTTGCGCGTAGCGTCGTATTCCTATCTATGCGCAACGAACACGCGTTATCGTCTACCGCGGGTGAACCTGCGCGAACGAAAATTCGTGCGCGCATCCTGTACTTAACATTGTCAGCGCAAATGCGTTCATGCGCTGGTACGCGGATGGTATTACAATTTGCGTGCAACGGAGGTTTGCCCGAATTTTCGTAACGTCTTTGAAAAGCAGGTGGTAACTGTAAATTTGATCGTCCTGGCCGAAACGAAATACACCAGCACAAAATAAAAAATACAGCACAGTACAGTTACACATTCTACACAAACCCACACAATAAAATTAATAAATTGCTTAATTTTTTTTTCCTGCAGCATATATATTCAGATTGACTTTGACAGGCGCAACAGCCTAACGTTAGAAAATGGTGGTTCTTAAAGGAACACTCTACTCAAAAATCCCCCCCCCTTTTTTTATCCTAATCTATCCCTATTCCCTTAATAATTTTTTTTTTTGTGTAACTGTAATACTTACCCTAAAATCCACTTGTTTCCAGCGGCGTCTTTTTTTTTTTATACTCACCTCCCTCCTCATCCGCTCCCGTCCTTCTTGCATCGGACTTGCCTTCTGGTTTACGTGAGAAGCAGCCATGCGCGCCTCTCACGTAAGCCAGCCAATCGGCAGGCTTCCTCCCGGCTCCCTCTGAGGATTAGTGTTGCGCGCAAGAGGATGCGCGCAACACTAACCCTCAGCCGCTGCCGCCAGCAACTGCGGCGAGTTGGAGACGTCATTGCGCTGAAAGCGCGATGACATCTCCTACTCGGCAAAAGTCGGCAGACGTGGGAAATATGACTCCCGCTCTGCTGACTGACAGCTGGGAGGGTGGAGTAAACTCCTCCGCCTCTCTCAGCTGTTTTCAGATTTATCTGCTGAACTGCTGAGCGGAGGGGGGACAGAGGGCGGCATACTCCGGGCATCATGACCACCTAAAATAGCTTAGGTGGTCATGTTGCCTAGAGTATCCCTTTAATTCTGATTGGCTGAATCCTGTGAAAAAAAATTACGAACACAGATTTCTGCGCGCAACGTACTTTGCGCACAGTTTTGCGCGTCGTTTTTATGCCTAAAAATTTTTGACGGACGAAAAAATGCGCTCGGATCGAAATAGCACGTAAATTTTCACGCAATCACATTTTTTTTTTCGTGCACAATTGCGCGGAGAATGTAATATAGCCCTAAGTAAAATAATATGTGCAAAAATTAACAGATACAACAATAATATAAATAAAAATTAATTTGTGTCGCTTTAATTTTTTTTCAGGGGGGGCAAAAATAGCTGGTCTTGCCTACGGCGCAAAATAGTCTAGCACCGGCCCTGGGTGTATCGGTACTGCTTTTCTAGGTGAGTGAGGGAATGAGCACAATTGCAGGGATATTGATATATAGGGATGAGCTGCTCGGTTCGATTGGTTCGGAGTTCGCATCGAACACAGCCAGTTCGTTTTTTCGCGAACTACGAACATTTCCGCGTGTTCGCCGCGTGTTTGCCCACAATGCACCACAATGGACCACAATGCACTCTTCCACTGGCCTGAAGCTTGTAATTGGCTACAGCCTTGCACCTGACCACAGGTCAGGTGCAAGACAGGTTCAACACTATGCCAATCACGGCTCAGAGTCCTGATTGGGAAACTTTTTCCCAATCATGGGCTCACAGAGCTAAGTCCCGCAGCACACTATATAAGGTTTCCACACAGCGCTTCTGCACGCATTTGAGAGGAGATTTCATAGGAGATTGTTGTTGTGTTAGTGTGTTCTTCCTGCCAGTCTGCCACCAGCTACTGGGGGGTCTCATTTCTACCAAATATCTGGGAATTGTTGTAATCATTGTGCTCAGTCCCAGCAACTATTTTGGGTGCTCAGTAATTTCTGCAAAATATTTGGGAATTGAGGTGATCTGTGTCTTGTGACTCACTGCCAGTACCACGCAGTATTTTGGGGGTCACTAATTTCTACAAAATATTTGGGAATTGAGGTGATCTGTGTCTTGTGACTCACTGCCAATGCCACGCAGTATTTTGTGGATCACTAATTTCTACAAAATATCTGGGAATTGAGGTGATCTGTGTCTTGTCACACAGCCAGTGCCACGCAGTATTTTGGGGGTTACTAATTTCTACAAAATATCTGGGAATTGAGGTGATGTGTCTTGTCACACAGCCAGTGCCACGCAGTATTTTGGGGGTCACTAATTTCTACAAAATATTTGGGAATTGAGGTGATCTGTGTCTTGTCACACAGCCAGTGCCACGCAGTATTTTGGGGGTCACTAATTTCTACAAAATATTTGGGAATTGAGGTGATCTGTGTCTTGTGACTCACTGCCAGTGCCACGCAGTATTTTGGGGTCACTAATTTCTACAAAATATCTGGGAATTGAGGTGATCTGTGTCTTGTCACACAGCCAGTGCCACGAGGTATTTTGGAGGTCACTAATTTCTACAAAATATTTGGGAATTGAGATGATCTGTGTCTTGTGACTCACTGCCAGTGCCACGCAGTATTTTGGGGGATCACTAATTTCTACAAAATATCTGGGAATTGAGGTGATCTGTGTCTTGTCACACAGCCAGTGCCACGCAGTATTTTGGGGGTCACTAATTTCTACAAAATATTTGGGAATTGAGGTGATCTGTGTCTTGTCACACAGCCAGTGCCACGCAGTATTTTGGGGGTCACTAATTTCTACAAAATATTTGGAAATTGAGGTGATCTGTGTCTTGTCACTCACTGCCAGTACCATGCAGTATTTTGGGGTCACTAATTTCTACAAAATATCTGGGAATTGAGGTGATCTGTGTCTTGTGACTCACTGCCAGTACCACGCAGTATTTTGGGGGTCACTAATTTCTACAAAATATTTGGGAATTGAGGTGATCTGTGTCTTGTGACTCACTGCCAGTGCCACGCAGTATTTTGTGGATCACTAATTTCTACAAAATATCTGGGAATTGAGGTGATCTGTGTCTTGTCACACAGCCAGTGCCACGCAGTATTTTGGGGGTCACTAATTTCTACAAAATATTTGGGAATTGAGATGATCTGTGTCTTGTGACTCACTGCCAGTGCCACGCAGTATTTTGGGGGATCACTAATTTCTACAAAATATCTGGGAATTGAGGTGATCTGTGTCTTGTCACACAGCCAGTGCCACGCAGTATTTTGGGGGTCACTAATTTCTACAAAATATTTGGGAATTGAGGTGATCTGTGTCTTGTCACACAGCCAGTGCCACGCAGTATTTTGGGGGTCACTAATTTCTACAAAATATTTGGAAATTGAGGTGATCTGTGTCTTGTCACTCACTGCCAGTACCATGCAGTATTTTGGGGTCACTAATTTCTACAAAATATTTGGGAATTGAGGTGATCTGTGTCTTGTCACATAGCCAGTGCCACGCAGTATTTTGGGGGTCACTAAGTTCTACAAAATATCTGGGAATTGAGGTGATCTGTGTCTTGTCACTCACTGCCAGTACCACGCAGTATTTTGGGGTCACTAATTTCTACAAAATATTTGGGAATTGAGGTGATCTGTGTCTTGTGACACAGCCAGTGCCACGCAGTATTTTGGGGTCACTAATTTCTACAAAATATTTGGGAATTGAGATGATCTGTGTCTTGTGACTCACTGCCAGTGCCACGCAGTATTTTGGGGGTTACTAATTTCTACAAAATATCTGGGAATTGAGGTGATCTGTGTCTTGTAACTCACTGCCAGTGCCACGCAATATTTTGGGGGTCACTAATTTCTACAAAATATCTGGGAATTGAGGTGATGTGTCTTGTTACACAGCCAGTGCCACGCAGTATTTTGGGGGTCACTAATTTCTACAAAATTTGGGAATTGAGGTGATCTGTGTCTTGTCACACAGCCAGTGCCACACAGTATTTTGGGGTCACTAATTTCTACAAAATATTTGGGAATTGAGGTGATCTGTGTCTTGTGACTCACTGCCAGTGCCACGCAGTATTTTGGGGTCACTAATTTCTACAAAATATCTGGGAATTGAGGTGATCTGTGTCTTGTCACACAGCCAGTGCCACGCAGTATTTTGGAGGTCACTAATTTCTACAAAATATTTGGGAATTGAGATGATCTGTGTCTTGTGACTCACTGCCAGTGCCACGCAGTATTTTGGGGGATCACTAATTTCTACAAAATATCTGGGAATTGAGGTGATCTGTGTCTTGTCACACAGCCAGTGCCACGCAGTATTTTGGGGGTCACTAATTTCTACAAAATATTTGGGAATTGAGGTGATCTGTGTCTTGTCACACAGCCAGTGCCACGCAGTATTTTGGGGGTCACTAATTTCTACAAAATATTTGGAATTGAGGTGATCTGTGTCTTGTCACTCACTGCCAGTGCCACGCAGTATTTTGGGGGTTACTAATTTCTACAAAATATCTGGGAATTGAGGTGATCTGTGTCTTGTAACTCACTGCCAGTGCCACGCAATATTTTGGGGGTCACTAATTTCTACAAAATATCTGGGAATTGAGGTGATCTGTGTCTTGTCACACAGCCAGTGCCACGCAGTATTTTGGGGGTCACTAATTTCTACAAAATATTTGGGAATTGAGGTGATCTGTGTCTTGTCACACAGCCAGTGCCACGCAGTATTTTGGGGGTCACTAATTTCTACAAAATATTTGGGAATTGAGGTGATCTGTGTCTTGTGACTCACTGCCAGTGCCACGCAGTATTTTGGGGGATCACTAATTTCTACAAAATATCTGGGAATTGAGGTGATCTGTGTCTTGTCACACAGCCAGTGCCACGCAGTATTTTGGGGGTCACTAATTTCTACAAAATATTTGGGAATTGAGGTGATCTGTGTCTTGTCACACAGCCAGTGCCACGCAGTATTTTGGGGGTCACTAATTTCTACAAAATATTTGGAAATTGAGGTGATCTGTGTCTTGTCACTCACTGCCAGTGCCACGCAGTATTTTGGGGGTTACTAATTTCTACAAAATATCTGGGAATTGAGGTGATCTGTGTCTTGTAACTCACTGCCAGTGCCACGCAATATTTTGGGGGTCACTAATTTCTACAAAATATTTGGAATTGAGGTGATCTGTGTCTTGTCACTCACTGCCAGTGCCACGCAGTATTTTGGGGTCACTAATTTCTACAAAATATCTGGGAATTGAGGTGATCTGTGTCTTGTAACTCACTGCCAGTGCCACGCAATATTTTGGGGGTCACTAATTTCTACAAAATATCTGGGAATTGAGGTGATCTGTGTCTTGTCACACAGCCAGTGCCACGCAGTATTTTGGGGGTCACTAATTTCTACAAAATATTTGGGAATTGAGGTGATCTGTGTCTTGTCACACAGCCAGTGCCACGCAGTATTTTGGGGGTCACTAATTTCTACAAAATATTTGGGAATTGAGGTGATCTGTGTCTTGTGACTCACTGCCAGTGCCACGCAGTATTTTGGGGGATCACTAATTTCTACAAAATATCTGGGAATTGAGGTGATCTGTGTCTTGTCACACAGCCAGTGCCACGCAGTATTTTGGGGGTCACTAATTTCTACAAAATATTTGGGAATTGAGGTGATCTGTGTCTTGTCACACAGCCAGTGCCACGCAGTATTTTGGGGGTCACTAATTTCTACAAAATATTTGGAAATTGAGGTGATCTGTGTCTTGTCACTCACTGCCAGTGCCACGCAGTATTTTGGGGGTACTAATTTCTACAAAATATCTGGGAATTGAGGTGATCTGTGTCTTGTAACTCACTGCCAGTGCACGCAATATTTTGGGGGTCACTAATTTCTACAAAATATTTGGAAATTGAGGTGATCTGTGTCTTGTCACTCACTGCCAGTGCCACGCAGTATTTTGGGGGTTACTAATTTCTACAAAATATCTGGGAATTGAGGTGATCTGTGTCTTGTCACACAGCCAGTGCCACGCAGTATTTTGGGGGTCACTAATTTCTACAAAATATTTGGGAATTGAGGTGATCTGTGTCTTGTCACACAGCCAGTGCCACGCAGTATTTTGGGGGTCACTAATTTCTACAAAATATTTGGGAATTGAGGTGATCTGTGTCTTGTGACTCACTGCCAGTGCCACGCAGTATTTTGGGGGATCACTAATTTCTACAAAATATCTGGGAATTGAGTGATCTGTGTCTTGTCACACAGCCAGTGCCACGCAGTATTTTGGGGGTCACTAATTTCTACAAAATATTTGGGAATTGAGGTGATCTGTGTCTTGTCACACAGCCAGTGCCACGCAGTATTTTGGGGTCACTAATTTCTACAAAATATTTGGAAATTGAGGTGATCTGTGTCTTGTGACTCACTGCCAGTGCCACGCAGTATTTTGGGGTCACTAATTTCTACAAAATATTTGGGAATTGAGGTGATCTGTGTCTTGTCACATAGCCAGTGCCACGCAGTATTTTGGGGGTCACTAATTTCTACAAAATATTTGGGAATTGAGGTGATTTGTGTCTTGTGACTCACTGCCAGTGCCACGCAGTATTTTGGGGTCACTAATTTCTACAAAATATCTGGGAATTGAGGTGATCTGTGTCTTGTCACACAGCCAGTGCCACGCAGTATTTTGGAGGTCACTAATTTCTACAAAATATTTGGGAATTGAGGTGATCCGTGTCTTCTGAGTCACAGCCAGTGCCACGCAGTATTTTGGGCGTCAGTAATTTCTATAAAATATTTGGGAATTGTTATAATCCGTGTGTTCTCACTGGCTGCCACCCATCAGGGGGTCTCACTGATTTATAGGAGGTTTCTGAGACTTGTAATCTGTGTCTTCTCACTGCCACCCATCAGGGGGTCCCACATACTTCTAGCAGATTTATGCGAATTGTAATTTGTGTCTTCTCACTGCCACCCTTCAGGGGGTCCCACATACTTTTAGCAGATTTATGCGAATTGTAATTTGTGTCTTCTCACTGCCACCCATCAGGGGGTCTCACTGATTTATAGGAGGTTTCTGAGACTTGTAATCTGTGTCTTCTCACTGCCACCCATCAGGGGGTCTCACTGAGTTATAGGAGGTTTCTGGGAATTGTAATCTGTGTCTTGTCACTATTGTCAGCTATCAGGGGGTCCTATGAGGGGGTCTCACTGATTTATTGGAGGTTTCTGGGAATTGTAATCTGTGTCTTGTCACTGGCTGCCAGCTATCAGGGTGTCTCACTGAGTTATACCAGAGTTCTGTAAATCTTTAATCTTTATACCAGAGTTGAATCAGAGTTCTGTATATATTTAATCTATATATCACTCACCATGTCTGAAACAACAAAAAGGACAGGCAGATGCTCCCAGACACAGATAAGAGGGCAAGCAGCCCCTGTGTCGGGAGGCTGTGCCTCTGGTCGTGGTGGACTTGGTGCATCCTCTGCAGGGGCACGCTTGTAATTTCTAACTGGTGCTGGCCGTCTTAAGCAGCAGCAACATACAGAGGATTTGGTGGATTGGCTAACCAGGCCATCCTCATCCTCCAAGTCCTCTGCCAGCCAGGCTTGTAGTGCTTTACAGTCCACCTCAGCTGCCAAAGCATCTAATGCAGCCTCCATGTCCACAGCTACTCCTGCCGTAGCCTCGCTATCACACACGGAGGAGTCAGCTGAATTGTTTGACTACAATGACAGTGACATGCTGCTTGAGGATGCGCAGCAAGTACATTGCTTTGATTCAATCTCTGAGGTTGAAGAAGGGAGTATAATCAACCTAGAGGAAGGGGGTGCCAGTGATGACACACAAATAACTGGCACTCATGTTGCCCCAGCAGCTGCAGCATACTGCAAAGTTGGCTCCAGTGACGAGGAGGTAGGGGGTGATGATGACAATGATGATGAGGTCACTGACTCCACCTGGGTGCCTTATCGAACAGAGGAATCAAGTGAGGAGGAGGGGGAGGCACAGCAAACACGAGGCACAACATCCTCTATGACCAACCGTAGCACTAGCCAGTCCAAGGCATCAGATGTCAGAGCTGCTCAGGTGCAGAGCACTGTTGTCTCAAAGCACACATGCAGGAACTCTGCTGTCTGGGAGTTCTTTAAGAAATGTGCAGCAGACCCCACCGTTGCTATTTGTAATCTATGTCAGATGAGGCTCAAGCGTGGGAATGACACCGGACGCTTGGGTACCACATGCTTGAGGCGACATATGACCTCCTGCCACACATCCCGTTGGCACAAACTTTGCGTAGGTCATCCTCCTCCTCATCTGTCTCTACCCCACTGTATGTCCTGCCATGTCATTGCCTGCTACAACCTCCACTGATAGGGATGATGCTACAGTAATGGATGTACCAGCTCCTTCCTCACAATGTGACAGCATCCCATCAGCTGAAGATTTACGCAGTCAGATTACGTTGCCCCAGCTGCTGCAGTGTAAGAAAAAATATAGTCCCAACCATCCCCGAGCACAGCGTCTAAATGCCAGTTTAGCAAAATTACTCGCAAAGCTGCCTTTCCAGCTGGTGGACTCTGCTCCCTTCCGTGAATTTGCTGAATGTGCTGTACCACAGTGGCAGGTTCCAAAACACCATTACTTTTCACGCAAGGCCATTCCAGCACTATACCAGCACGTGGAAGACAATGTTATCGAGTCATTGGGAAAGGCAGTCAGCATCAAGGTGCATGTGACTTTAGACATGTGGTCCAGCAAGCATGGACAGGGTCGTTACATTTCCTTCACGGCACACTAAGTAAGTCTGATTGCAGCTGGGAGGGATCCAAGACGGGGTTCTGTGCTGGAGCTTGTTCATCCACCACGCCTCCAGAAAGCTGCTTGTATGAGGTCTGTCTGCTCCACCACCACCTCTCCCTCTTCCTCCTCCTCCTCCTCCTCCTTCTGTGTCTCTTTGGCAAAGTGGCAGTTAAACCGACGCGTGGCAGGGGCTACGCAATGGCTCAAGCAAAGAGATGCCATACTGTGCTTGAGCTGGTTTGTTTAGGGGACAGGAGCCACACCAGGCCAGAAATTTTGTCAGCTCTGCACGGGCAGGTGCAGAGATGGTTAACACCACGCCAGCTTCAGCAGGGAATGGTCGTCTGTGATAATGGCAGCAACCTTCTCTCCGCCCTACACCAGGGTAAGTTGACGCATGTACCATGCCTAGCACACGTCCTAAATCTGGTGGTACAGCATTTCCTAACCAGGTACCCAGGGCTGGCAGAGCTTCTCAGGCAGGCCAGAAAAGTCTGCAGCCACTTCAGACGGTCATTCCCAGCAAGCGTTCGCCTGGCAGAAATTCAAAGAGAATTCCACCTTCCCACAAACCGTCTGATCTGTGACATGCTCACCAGGTGGAACTCGACATTAGCAGTGCTGCAGCATCTGCACAAGCAGCAGAGGGCCATCAACGAGTACCTGTGTGAGTATGGCACAAGGATAGGTTCAGGTCAACTTGTTTCCCCCCCCCGCAGTGGCTGATGATCAAGGATGCATGCACTGTACTTTCACCATTTGAGGAGGCAACGAGGATGGTGAGCAGGGACAGTGAATGCATCAGTGACACAATTCCTTTAGTGTTCCTGCTGGAGCACACTCTGTGGGGAATTATAGATGTGGCTCTAGAGGCAGAGCAGCGGGAGAAAGAGGAGGCCTTCCCTAGCTCTGAAGGCCCCAGTCTTTCCGCAGACAGCATTCCAGCGGGGCCTCCTCAGATCAGACAGGAGGAGGATGAGGAGGAGGAATATTTGAGTAGTGGGGGCATTGAAGGTGGGGATTCCTCAAGGGAGGGTTTTGTGTGCCCAGAAACACCAGGACTGGTATGTGGCTGGGAGGAGGAAGTGCACAATGGGGTCATCCTCCTCATTGAGCAGGAAGCTAATGCCACCTCCAACCTACGCTGCATGGGCTCCCTTATTATGCAAAGCCTGCTAAAGGACCCCAGGATTCGTGCTATCAAGGAGCGGGATCATTACTGGTTGGCAACCCTTCTTGATCCACGATACAAGGGTAAAGTTGCAGAGCTCATCCTGCCCGCACAGAGGGAGCACAGGATGAAAAAACTTGAAGACGCTCTAAAGCGACACTTGTGTAACACCTTTCCAGGCACTGGTAGGTTACCAAGTGATGACACAGGTGCTTCTGAGGCTGCGGATGATCAGAGGAATAGTGGTGAAGGCCGGGGCCGCTTGACTGATGCCTTTTTAATTTTTTTTAGTCCACGACGCCCAGGGACGTCAAATGTAGGCACCCATTGCCAGCGTCTTCACCATATGGTGCAGGACTACCTAGGAGCAAGGGCAGACCTGGATAACTTTCCAGCAGATGATCCACTGGCTTACTGGGTGTTGAGATTGGATCACTGGCCAGAACTTAGCCAATATGCTATGCAGCTACTAGGTTGCCCTTCATCTAGAGTGCTTTCTGAAAGGACGTTCAGTGCCGCTGGAGCTTTTGTCACAGACAAAAGAGTGCGTCTGTCCACCGACTCTGTAGACCGGCTGACATTTATAAAAATGACTCAGTCCTGGATCAGCAGCTATCAATCCCCTGATGCTGACATAACGGAATAGATCGGGGATGTCTTCTGCATTCACAAAACCTCCAGCACTGAACTCTTCCACAATACCACAAAAGGGTTACGGTGTGAAGGCACTTGCTGCCATGAAAGGCGCAATATTTGGCTGCACTGATGCCTGTGTGTCACATCTATATCATTTAAATTTTTTGAATCGCAGGGTCCAACCCTGCACTCTTCCACAATACCACAAAAGGGTTACGGTGTGAAGGCACTTGCTGCCATGAAAGGCGCAATATTTGGCTGCACTGACGCCTGTGCCACATCTATATCATTTTAATTTTTTGAACCGCAGGGTCCAACCCTGCTCTCTTCCACAATACCACAAAAGGGTTATGGTGTGAAGGCACTTGCTGCCATGAAAGGCGCAATATTTGGCTGCACTGACGCCTGTGCCACAACTATATCATTTTAATTTTTTGAACCGCAGGGTCCAACCCTTCACTCTTCCACAATACCACAAAAGGGTTACGGTGTGAAGGCACTTGCTGCCATGAAAAGCGCAATATTTGGCTGCGCTGACGCCTGTGCCACATCTATATTTTTTAAATTTTTTGAACCGCAGGGTCCAACCCTGCACTCTTCCACAATACCACAAAAGGGTTATGGTGTAAAGGCACTTGCTGCCATGAAAGGCGCAATATTTGGCTGCACTGACGCCTGTGCCACATCTATATCATTTTAATTTTTTGAACCGCAGGGTCCAACTCTGCACTCTTCCACAATACCACAAAAGGGTTACGGTGTGAAGGCACTTGCTGCCATGAAAGGCACAATATTTGCCTGCACTGATGCCTGCGCCACATCTATATCATTTTAATTTTTTGAACCGCAGGGTCCAACCCTGCACTCTTCCACAATACCACAAAAGGTTTACGGTGTGAGGGCACTTGCTGCCATGAAAGGCGCAATATTTGGCTGCAGTGACGCCTGTGCCACATCTATATCATTTTAATTTTTTGAACCGCAGGGTCAACCCCTGCACTCTTCCACAATACCACAGAGGGGTTACTGTATGAATGCACTTGCTGGCCTGGCACCAAAAGCACAATATCTGGGTGCACTGACGCCTTTAACAGATTCATATCTTTTAATATAGGACCGCATGGTCCACCCCTGCACTCTTCCACAATACCACAGAGGGGTTACTGTATGAATGCACTTGCTGGCCTGGCACCAAAATCACAATATCTGGGTGCACTGACGCTTTTAACAGATTCATATCTTTCAATATAGGACCGCATGGTCCACCCCTGCACTCTTCCACAATACCACAGAGGGGTTACTGTATGAATGCACTTGCTGGCCTGGCACCAAAAGCACAATATCTGGTGCACTGACACCTTTAACAGATTCATATCTTTTAATATAGGACCGCATGGCCCACCCCTGCACTCTTCCACAATACCACAGAGGGGTACTGTATGAATGCACTTGCTGGCCTGGCACCAAAAGCACAATATCTGGGTGCACTGACGCCTTTAACAGATTCATATCTTTTAATATAGGACCGCATGGTCCACCCCTGCACTCTTCCACAATACCACAGAGGGGTTACTGTATGAATGCACTTGCTGGCCTGGCACCAAAATCACAATATCTGGGTGCACTGACGCTTTTAACAGATTCATATCTTTTAATATAGGACCGCATGGTCCACCCCTGCACTCTTCCACAATACCACAGAGGGGTTACTGTATGAATGCACTTGCTGGCCTGGCACCAAAAGCACAATATCTGGGTGCACTGCCACTGACGCCTTTACCAGATTCATATCCTCAGAGGGGTTACTGTGTGACGGCACTGTTGCCGACGCTAAAGGCCCAATTTTAAAGCACCTATTGTTACTTTCATCCAAACCCTGCACCATAATTTACCCCAAAAAATCACTAAACTTTTTCTGCGCATCCTAAAATGTCTTTTCATACAGGCTGCCGCCCCAAGCAGTTGTTTATGAATAGATTAAAGGAAAAGCATTTACCGTCATTTTAAACGTCATTTTTTTTGGTTTTAAATGTTTCTATACATCCTAGAAATCCGCCACTTCACGGGCAGGTTATGGGGACCTCCTAGGCACGATATTTGAAGGAATTTTTTGTTTTTATTTTTAACCCTTATTTCATGGAAAACTCACTGTCCCTTTAAAAACTTTTTTTTTTTACTTTTTGTCCTTGTTTCCTTTCCCCCAGGGCACTACCTGGACCCAAATACACCTTTTATGGCAAATATCTAGCATATATGCCCTCTTGGAGGGCACTCTAAAAATCGAATTTTGAGTCCCATTCACTTTTGAGTTTGAGTTCGAGTTCGAGTTCGAATTCGAACATTTGGAAAGTTCGAGTTCGAATGCGAACCGAACTCGGGGGTGTTCGGCTCATCCCTATTGATATATACAGAGGCACTGGAATAGATGAAATGGGGTTTTTATTAGTACTGCACAAATGATGAGGAATGGGTATGGCAACCAAGAGATGTTCTCACTCTTTCGTTTTGGACTTTACATGCATGTATTTCCTATCATATTGATCAAAGTGCTACACAACACTCTTTTAAATATCATAATGTATTATAATCCATCAATCTGAATTTAATACAACGGCCTAGCTAAAAAAAAATCACATTCTGCATTTTATTAAGCAAATAGGTAAGAGCCTTCCATTGGATAATTACTACAGTGACTAATATGTTTCAGCTGGCAAAAAACGAGGTCACGTGACTTCCTGAATATACTGAATGAGCAGGCTTTTCCATCAATGGATTTTTTTTCTTCCCTGTAGGCGAGGGCATGTTCCAAGATAGTAATGCCAGGATTCATTGGGCTCAAATTGTGCAAGAGTGGTTGAGGGAGCATGAGATATCATTTTAACGAACAGCTTGGCCACTACAAATTCCACTCTTTAACCCCATTGTGCTGGAGAAGACATTACGGAGAGGTCTTACTCAATACAAGATCTTAGTAATAAATGACTGCAACTCTGGACGGAAATAAATGTTGTGACATTGCATAAGCTTATCGAAACGATGACGCAGTGATTGTGTGTCGTAATTAAAACAAAAAAGATGTCCCGTGAAGTATTAGTGTGTATGACTTTTTTATGGCCAGGCAATGTATTATTTACTAACCACACGCCGCTCCTCTGAGCAGCTGCACGCTCTCTTGCTGCTTTTCAGCAAAGAGGCAAAAATGGTGGGTTTCATTTATACACGCACCAAGGACTTCCCATTTGGGGTTGAAAACAAAAACATGGAAAAAGGAACAGCAGCAAAAATGACTTAACTGGTGTTACAGTTACAGCAAGCAGTGGCGACTCTAGGAACACAATATATAGGGGGGGCGTATAAGATAGCACAGTCAAAAACGGGGGGACACTAATATTCTTCGCCACTAAATCGTACGGCTGAAAAAAACTAAAGTATATATGAATAAGATTCCAAAATCCCAGAGCAATGGGATGCAATGATACCTTTCTGTTTTACTAACATGATACATAAATTCAATATTTTATTTGCCACTATTCGGTGGTTTTTGCCGACGTCTGATAACTGCTTCAGTGACTCCAATTTTCGTAAATTATGGTGACCATTCGCTGTGAAATTTTGGTGAAATTTATTCCCCGAAATGTGATGAAAAGCAAAGGATCTAAAGATGAATAAACCCTTTAGATTCTAACTTCCATAATAACCCCATAAATGCCATTTTAGCAGGGAAATACAATAAAAATAATAAACAGCGTGGCATGTACCCATTAACCCCTAAAATGCCAACAATCAAATAAAAATATTAAATGAATCCACTGCGGGCCATGTAGCCTATCCATTGACTCCTAAAATGCCAGTTATCAAGAGAAAACCTTTAATATGCCCATTACCCCCTAACATACAACTAAACCAGGGCAAAAACTAAAGTAATACACAATGTAATATGTCATGTATATCTGTCACTGCTGAGCCATTTCCACCCTGTAAAAAAAGTGTAGGTTTGTATTTTATTATTTATGATTTTGACTTCACTCTGAATATGGTCATGTTTGGTATTATTGGAAAGGGCAGATTCTGCAGATCCTCGAATGACCATGTATGACGCATGGTGCCGGAGATACAGCGGTCGGAAGATGTGGGGGAAGCTGGATGCTGATCCCTGGTGGGGGGCACATGGCGAGGGCAAGGAATAGTCTAAGGGGGGCAATTGCCCCCTGGCCCCCCTAGAGATGCCTATGGCAGCAAAAAAGCATGCAGCTGCTCAAAGAAGCGACTTTGGTTACATTGGTTTGGTATTCACTCTAACAAGTGGTGCCGTGATGTAGTGAGTGAGCTTATGCTTCAATGGCCATTCTAGTAAACTAAAACCTCTAATTGTGTTTTGTTGCACATGGCAATGTATAGAAATGAGCGCAGATGACACCTTTTTTTCTTGCTATATTTTATATATGAACTGGGTTGTTACTCCTGGTTGTTGCAGCCGCTCTGGTGAGTACAGGCGCAACGCCATTTTTTCTGTATGAATGTATTATTTGCTGCCTCTGAATTTGAGTTAAAGGGCATATTTTGAGCTGAAATATTGTTCTAATATAAGCCCAACAAACCTGCAATTGAAAGAATTTGGAGTGCCCATCCCAATCTATACTATAAAAGAGTAAGGCTTGGCGTGTCCGTCGCCAAGCCTTACTCTGCGCATGCGCGCGCAACCAGCGGCGGTTGGTTGCGCGCGCATGCAACCGCCGCGGCACGAGCCGGCTGCCGGCTCGCCGCGGCGGTTACAAGATGCACACAGCAGCCGGGTAGAGGCTGCGCTCGCAGCCTCTACCGGCTGCCGCGCGCATCCAACCCCCGAGCGGCGAAGGAAAGGTCCCTCCGCCGCTCGGGCTTGGATGCGTGCGGCAGCCGGGTAGAGGCTGCGCTCGCAGCCTCTACCCGGCTGCCGAGCGCATCCAAGCGGCGCCGGGGAAGTGAAAGTTTCCCCACTTCCGCTCTTTGAAGGACCCAAGCCCCGGTCACGTGACCGCGGCTTGGGTCCTTCAAAGACCGGAAGTGGGGACACTTTCACTTCCCCGGTGCCGCTCGGAAAGGTAAGTATGGCGCCGAGCTCATGGGGCGGCTGTCCGAATGCCGATAGAGCATTCGAACAGCCGCCCCATGTCTGGTCTGGGGTCTGAGCTGGGGCATATCCATGAGCGCTGGGGGGCCAATATCCATGAGCTGGGGGGCAATATCCATGAGCGCTGGGGGGCCAATATCCATGAGCTGGGGGGCAATATCCATGAGCTGGGGGGTAGTATCTATGAGAGCTTGGGGGGGCAATATCCACGAGCTGGGGGGCAGTATCCACGAGCTGGGGGACAGTATCCACGTGCTGGGGCATAGTATCCACGTGCTGGGGCATATATCCACGTGCTGGGGCAATATCCACGAGCTGGGGCAATATCCACGAGCTGGGGCAGTATCCACGAGCTGGGGCAATATATCCACGAGCTGGGGCAATATCCACGAGCTGGGGCAATATCCACGAGCTGGGGCAGTATCCACGTGCTGGGGCATATATCCACGTGCTGGGGCATATATCCACGTGCTGGGGCATATATCCACGTGCTGGAGCAGTATCCAGGAGCTGGGGGGCAATATCCAGGAGCTGGGACAGTATCCACGTGCTGGGGCATATATCCACGTGCTGGGGCAGTATCCACGAGCTGGGGCAGTATCCACGAGCTGGGGCAATATCCACGAGCTGGGGCAGTATATCCACGTGCTGGGGCAATATCCACGAGCTGGGGCAGTATCCACGAGCTGGGGCAGTATCCACGAGCTGGGGCAGTATCCACGAGCTGGGGCAATATATCCACAAGCTGGGGCAGTATATCCACGAGCTGGGGCAGTATCCACGAGCTGGGGCAGTATATCCACGAGCTGGGGCAGTATCCATGAGCTGGGGCATATATCCATGAGCTGGGGCAGTATATCCACAATAGACTGCCCTCTGGGCAGGCTTTCCACCTTGTGTATGTATAAAGTATTGTGGGGGCTGTCCACACTGGAGTCGTGTGGCACTTGGATTATATGTGGGTTATATGCATATTCCCTCATCCTATAACCTCTGATCCAGGACCAGCACCTTACTTGCAGTGCCACAATACAAAAAGAAAGTGTCTCGATCCTCATTTTCCTACAAAGCACCACAATTATGGAATAACCTCCCAGACACCATCAAATGTTCCCCCAGTCTAAAGTCACTTAAGAGATCTCTATTAACATACCTCGAAACAGAATGCACCTGTAAACATGTAACATAATCAGGCCTTGACTGGGACAAACAATAGGCCCGGCATTTTGGACTGACCAGTCCACTTTTGGTGTGTGTCTTGGAGGGATAGGTAGACCCAGTTGAGGAGTGGGGCATGCTGGTATACTGAGGCAGTGGTATCTATAGCTGACAGCAGGCTCATCTTGCCCCCCTGAAAGACAGAACACACAGCAGCAGCCTTGCGCCGCCCCCCCTTTCCCTGATACGACTTTTATCTCCTGCTCCTTCTTCTCCCTGTTCCTCCTGCCACCCTAGCTTTCCTTTCTATAGGGATTTGGCAGGGTGCTCAGTAGGCACATGGCTGCAATCTTCTCGTTCCGCTCCAAGACCAGGCCAGGGGTGTGGTGAGTGCAGTGGCTTAGCATGGGTTGTCAGGGCAAGGAAAGAATTGCACCCCCCATGTGGATGACAGTGTGGTGAATAGAGAAATTGCCCCAAAATTACACCGTACGGTAAAATTCACTGTGCAATTTGGTGGCAATTTCGGCACCTATTGAATAACCCCTTAAATGCTTGTAAAACTTTTGTATATCATTTTAAAGAGAATCTATTTAAAGAGAGTTGATTTTTCAGGTATTACGTAACTTGGCAATAGTACAGTCTCCTCTCTGTTGTCTGAACAATAAGAAATACATGTAGACACAATTACTATAATATGCCATAAATATTTCCTTGAATCAGTTAGCACCAGCTCTAAGGCTGGGGTCAGATGAACGCAGTGCGAACGTGCGTTTACCCGCACTTTATTACAGCCGTGGTAGCAGCAAATGATGTCCAACGCAGGCTTACACACGAAGTACGGCCGCACGAAAGTTCGGCCGCGCAACACAAGCGGAAAACGAACGCATTTTCGCAAGAACGTCGAACCGCTAGTACTGACGTACAGAGTGCACTGCGTCTGCATAGCGGCGTGTTTGCGTGATTAGGAGACGTCAGACGCTGCTCATGTCCGGCCAACATCACGTCCAGAGACACCCAAAGTTTCCTGGTTTGGATCCGTAAAATATCACGGCCGTAATTGCGCATCGTATGACCGCTATTGCGTCTTCCGTGACAAAATCCGTTCGGACGCATCAACGCACTTTTTGACGGTAGACGTGAAAAACGCGTTCATCTGACCCTAGCCTAAGCTGTAGCAAAAATTTTAGTTAGGGACAGCTGTTAGTAATTAGCGTTAGTACTTTGGGATCCTTACGCCAATTACTCTCTGCTTACTCTTTGCGCTTCCTATACTTGACATGGGGAGCACAAAGTACAGTAAACTCGCGCTATAAAGCGCTATTACCGATCCGCCAACGTTTTTTTTTCCAGTTCTTTATTTTTGAAGTTGCACAGATAGAAATAGCAGGCAAATAGCCAGAAAGTGGCCTCACAGGGCCAAGACATGTCATCCAAAAAACATTAATAAACAAAACCAAAACAAATAATGACAATGGTCAGCAGGATAGGCAACAAGAAAAATAAAATAAAATAAAAAGAACAGTCCGGGTGTATAGCACAAATGAGCCGGGTGTAGTCGCAGGAGGGTTTCGGGGAAAAACCAGGCGAGGTAAAGGGAGAGAGATAGGGGGAAGGGAAAAAAAAAAAGGATGAGTGGACTGTCCAGGAAAAAGGTGTTCCTGGCGCACCCCGGCTACCCAATAAAGGTCGAGGGCCATGAAAGAGGCCAGAAGACCAGGAGACCTGAGAGAGATACGGCCAGAGCCATGGTTGCCGCACTGGTGGCGCACCCAGGGCAACGCATTGTCCCGTACACACATAAAAAAAAAGGAGAGCTGGGGAGGCTCTGGAGAATCCCGGCGCCCCAATAACTTCAGGAAAATCACAGAAACCGGAAAAATAGTCCACTAGAAAGTTGAGCACCCGAACAGGGTGTACAACAGTGATCCATCAATGGGGGTCTCAGCAGTAAAGGGGTGTAGGGCACAGGTCCTGGGTCAACAATAGAGGAAAATGGCAGGTATCAGCAGGGATGGTACATTTCTCAGCCAGTGTCCAGAGGTAAAAAAGCACAAATGACACCGACGCCGCAAACCCCCGCAACCAGGGCTGCACGATCAGTGCCACAGAACCCCAGATCAGCAGTAGAAGGGAGACCTGCACGATGTCTAGCCTGCAGCAGGGCCGCAGCAGGATAACCGCCATCATCACACCACTCCGGAGCTCGAGAGGAAGGCAGGATGTCCACAGGCCCCATCGAACTCCAGCAGTCGGGGGACTGGACTCCGGTCCCGGGTGAGTCAGCAGGTGAATCCGCATCGCCCCCGGTCGGGGGGGGGAAGGACGCCATCCAAGTCGCCAGAGTCATCAGTAGGAGCCACAGGGCTCCACATCCATCCGTTCCACCTCGGGCCGCACAGCATCCACCAGCGGCGGGACCACCTCGGGACACCAGCCAGCCTCACGTCTGTCCAGCAACCAGGCCTTGCGGAACTCTGCCATGAGGGCTGCCAGCACACCCCCGTGAGTAGGATCGGATCCGGGTTAGATATCCGTTCTGACAGGCCGGTCAACCTCTGGGATAAGGGGTGATGCGGTGATGTGCACGACGGCCTGTGACAGGGTAGCAGTCCAAATTGAAGTAGCAGGCTCCAGAAATGGCCACCAGGAGCAGGCCGCAACTATGCCCAAAACTCAGATCGGTCCCTAACGTCGTCAGGGAACCCCACAAGTCAGCTCAGCTCTAGCACCCCAACCTCGGAAGGCAAGGCATCGCAGAAAAGGTCTCAAACCAAACGGGGGGACGCAAAAATGGTACAAAAACAAGAGGTCAGCCAAGGAGCTCTGCAGAATGCATCCTGTCCTGTTGGTAGTCAGCTCCGCCCCCCCCCCTGCCAACATTTTTTAAACCCGTTAGTGATTGGGAGGTAATACAGGCGGCACACTATCATCTCAACCTAGTGCTAATGCTCATTTATGTGAGCGCTAGCGTTAAGGAGGTGATAGTGCCCAGAATATACAAATTCAAAGGCTTGGATGATAAGATGTTGAAAAAACATTTTACATGCTGTAGATGATTGAAATTTTATTGAAAATTCACAGTTTTTTTAAAAAATTTGTCATAACATTCAGGCAGGGCATGACATACTGTTATGAATCTGCTGTCTAAAAAAAGGATATATAATATGTCTCGGTCGTATAATAAAACGTGACTTCAAATCGCGTTTAAACACGATGAGCAAAACCAGTCAAAATTAGCTCAGCACACAGAGATGATATGGCTCAGCAGTGAAAACGTAAATTTACCCCCAGGTGAGAAGGCAAATTGAGGATTTAAAAACAATAATTAAAAAAATCTTGTTCTGAGAAATAAATCGTTTTTATTGGGGGGGGGTGTTATGGGTGTCCAAAATAAACAGGGTTATTCAGAGAGCGTGAAAAGCAGGAGAATGACTGAAGAATGACTGGAGAATGAAAAATTCTAGGTCAAAATAGCCGAACCAGAAAAATTCTCCCTTTCATCTCACTTTCCAAATCGGCTATTTTGACCTAGACGTTTTCATTCTCCAATCATTCTCCTGCTTTTCATGCTCTCTGAATAACCCCGAAAGTATTTTTGCTTTCCAGAGGAGGGGAGGGGCAAATAAACTCAGTCTGGCTTGTGTTGTGATTTTTTTTTGCTGGGGCAGTGGCGTCACAATGGGGCAGGGGGTGAGGCCCGCACCGGGTGACACCACCCCCCAGGGTGACACCCTAAAAATATATATATTTTTTTACACTAAACTATTTTACCAGGAAGGATACATTTAGATTTCTCTCATTTTCAAGTATGTCCTGGGTAGGCAAGGCCTAGGCTGGCACTTTTCAGGTGGCAGCAAAAAAAATACCACTAAAGGGGATATTCAAAGAGCACCGAAATGACACAGACAATTCAGTGTTCTGTTGTTCCCCGCACTTTGGGGAATCAAATTTCCCTGGTAAATTCACTGCAGGGTCCCTGAAGTGCAGGGAATCAGCCACCGAATGCCGCCGCAAACCCGTCGCCCGCTGTTTTCAAAAAAACTACTTAATGAAAATGTCTGGAATTAACATATAAGATCCTATGAATGATAATAAAAAGGTCTGTTACAGAAAAAAAAACACTATTAGAAAGAAAAAAAATTTGATTTTTTTAAAAAAAATGCCTAATAGATACTAAGAGAAAAAAAATAATAAATTAGACTTTTTACTACAGATTAAAGGAATAAATGTTTTATTAGATAAAAATGAGAATATTTGAAACCTATGTAGGGTTATTCAGAGAGAGGTGAAAACCTTTAGAATGACTGGAGAATTCAAAATTCTAGGTCAAAATAGTCAAACCAGAAAAATTCGCACATTTATCTCACTTTCCAAATTGGCTATTTGGTCTAGATTGTTCATTCTCCTGACAATTCTCAAGGTTTTCACCTCTCTCTGAAAAGCCCTAATGGTGTTCGCCTGAATAAACCTGTCGAATGAAACCACTGAACATTAGGGCATTTCTCTGCTGTTCGGTGTCTCTGAACAGATTAACCATTACTTCTCTATAGGGACTTTCACTGCCGTCGAACAGGCACCATACTTGCTGGCAGTTCACCAAAATTTGTGTGTGTGAGCATATGAGAGAGCTCCACAGCAATAAACCTCACAGTAATGTGCCTCGTGTATTATGAGCATTCAGTGTTATATGGGAATACTGATTTATGAGTAGGAGTAGTTAAAAAAAATCCGTAAAAGGATTTGGGGAGGGTGACACCATGAGTTACCACACCGAGTGACACCAACCCTAGTGACGCCACTGTGCTGGGGCAACATGGTTTTTTTTATGAAGCAGGGTTCAGGTACATGGTGACCTCACTCACAGTCCAAGTTCCGGTCGGAGTCGCCTCTTCAGGGCGAAGCCGCGATTCCCGGGTACCGCCAGGATGGGGCATGGCTGGCGATGTTGTTACATGGTGCGCCCTCTCTGACGCCATCAGAGAGGGCCACCCAGCCTGCAGCTTAAAATCTGGTTCTGGGGGGTAGGGGGCGATTGCTCTGTTGTGCGCCACTACCCCTGTGCCCCCACGCCCCTGGGTGAGTGGGACCCACGGCTAGCCTCCTCTTGCTCCTTCCTGCATGACTCTTGATGTCACAGGCGAGGCTGGTTGACCCCAACCACGTGAAGCGTGGCTTCGGCGTGCTGCGCACGTCAGCGTGAGGGAGGAGCTGAAGCCAGCCAAGAAGCCACATGTGCTCCAGTCCTCACTCTAGCGTAAGCAGCGCATCAGATGGCCGGCTGTAAGATCTTACAGTCGGCCTAGGCAAGGCAGCTGGTTGTGTCAACCGGCCCGGAGGCTCGCAGTCTACCGGGCAAACGCTCGGTATGCCCGATGGCCAGTCCGGGCCTGAACATAGTGACTATATTTCCCACATATTTATTTTCTGTTCATCTGTATATTTGTGTTTTATTTTTAATATCTTGCATTTTATTACATTGTATTTCTGTAATAACTGTAACAATTCAATGTTCTTGATCCCAGGACGTACTTGAAAACGAGAGAAATCTCAATGTATCCTTCGTGGTAAAATCCTTTATAAATAAATAATCATTGTGGATAGGAATTGTGCTGCTGTAACTGTGAATACAGCAGCTGACTTTGCTAGAGCATATCAATGGCTAAGATTTTAGATCAGAACGTTATTTCTGAGTGATGTTTAAGTAGAGCAGATAACGTTCCCATTAGGCACCCTTAGTAATACTGCTATTAATTACATTACTTTCACATTTATCACCTGCCATTGATTTTATTCTCTTTGAGCATCAAAATATATTAGAAAACCCATTGAACATATAAATATTGATTATACATACCCAGAATGCAAAGACATTGAAACATCAAATAAATCTGCTGAGGACTTATTTTTCAAATTCAAACTTTATTGAAAACATAAATGTCACTGATCAAAATCGCCACTTGTTACATTTGCATTCTCCATTTATCTGTACTTGGAAACCAGAATTTCAGAAACTGCTGCGAGGAACTTGTCCCAAGCCGATTGGGCAACGGGAGTGAATTCAGATGTAAAGTGAGCGGCCAGAGTCACCTGGATGGAGTGAGACAGCAGCTACAAGAGAAACAAATGAACACTGTGTTTAGACTTATATGATCATGCTTGTAATGGATATTTTCATATATATATATCCCAACGGGTCCAAGCATCCACTGCAACTGGTCATGCCTAGCTCCCAGCTGACGAGGGTCCAATAAACCCGAAACAGCGCTGTCCTAGGAGTGGTTTTGACCCGTCTGATAAACCTGGTCTCTGCTATAAAAAGCCATAGTATGGCATGGCATTGATTTAAGGGTTCTATGTAAAAAACAGACCCAGGATGCAATAAAAGTGAGACAGATGTAATTTGCATATCCTACCCAGAGTACCTTGCTGCATATGTGGAATGTAGCACAGGGGCTCTGGGATGCAGTTCTTTGAATTGCTGTGATGTGAAAATGGCTTCTGCAATAATAAACATATATATATATATATATATATATATCAAAAAATAGTGGAGGGAGGCACTCCAGGACTATATCTTTATAAATCACGAGTATACTGTAGCAGTACATAGTGATACCTTTTTTATATACATATATAAAATGATGGAAGGCCAGGCACTGGTATCCTATGAGTGGCAGACTCCGTGAATGCCCCCCAAAAAAGCAACGTGGTTGCCCCGGTGCTAAACTCTCTGGCATATTCAACATCAGCACCTTGATAAAGGCCTTTAGGGGCCGAAACGTCGGTTTTTAATGCTATAGTAATAAACTTTGGATTTTAGAAGAAGTCCTCGGGTGCCTCCCTCCTCCTTTTTTTGAATTCAGGAAGCAAGAACATGAACCTCAAACCTGCTTATGCCAACAATGGGTTAACGTTACACACGGTATTTATTTACTATTATTTCATATAAACTATTCCTGTATATTTTTCCTATGACAATAAGAGATTTGGGAGACATATATTAGAAGAACATTGAGGGGAAAAAAATCACCAGTTTTTGTGGCTTCGAGAAAATTGTTGGACCTTTGGGGGTTAAACATGAAGATCAGGATTCGTACGGAAGGAATATGAATCCATCTTATTATATGTGTTATGAAATCTTGATGGTCGTCCCATTTTATTGTACAGAGAAGCAAAAAACATATTGATAAACTCTTACCCTGAAGTTTCCAGGGTCGACCCTCAGTTGGAATGCGTGCAGGTCACTCAGGACAGACAGAGCGCCGCTGAGGTCATCCAAGTGGCCAGCAGCGTTTCCAAGGGCATTCACGACTTTTCCTCCATGCTTGAGGAGATCTGGGGAGCCATGTTTCAGGTTGAAGTGGCTGAAGTAGGTTTTGGTTTGAGGAAAGCTCAAAAACAACCTGTTCAAAATATGGAATCATAAATACAAACAATAAATTATTATCTTCTTTTTATGAAACTAATTGAAACATTATGTGACCAAATCATAACATTCAGAGGGGGGGGGGGCTCTACTTACAATTATAGCTTTTATCAATAAAAGTGTTAATTAATATTCACACCTGCAAATCCTAAATTTTACTATATTATGATTAAACCTCTAGGGAAAAAATGAAATAATGAGCTATATTTTTTAAAGTTTGTCCCTTTTTGCTGATTACACTTTCTATCACTTAAGAAATGCTTCCAACCTCCACTCTGCTGTCCTAGGCCCAAGCCTAGCTGGCCCATGCAATAATACCTGCCTGTAAATCAACTGCGTACATTACCTTTCCAAAGCCTCGGCTCCAATGACATCAGCTTGGCCGGCCACCTTTCCCCACATGGAGACAATTGCAGCCTTTTCAGCATCAGAGAAAGTCATTTTGGTTCAGGGGATGCTACACTCTGTCAGAGAATCACAAAGTTCCTAATGAGCCCTCTAATTCTTGCTGTTTTTAAAGACACAGAAAGCAATTAATGTAATATTCCCATTGGCTGCTTTTTTGATTAGATATCATAAAACCAAAATCTATATGTCATGGATTTTATAAATGCTGACAAAGAGCCTTATCTTTATCTCACATACAGTATGCAGTATACAGGACGTCTCTTTCTATCACTGTGCAAGGTCTCCTACACAGATAAACTCATAACATCCCTCATCAGCACTGCAAGCCTCTGCATAAAACTAAAATTGCATTTAAAATAGTTAATTTTAAATAGACTGCGTTCAACACGTCTGGTTTCTGCATATTTTATATCAGAAATGTAATTTTGGTCACTGTATAACCATATCAAATATTTAAAAATATATATAATTGCCAAATCTAATGTAAAAATTTCTTATTTTTAAAGTCAATAGAAAATTGTGATTTATATCTGTTCGTAACAAATTTTTGCACCTTTAAAAAAATTGATCAAAATAACAATATACTTTAAAGGGGTACATTAATAACAAATTTGAATAGATAATAAGAAAAGGGGAAATAAAATAATAACATGGAGTGGTAACTCACGAAAAAGGCAAATAAATACATTGCAGTAGTGCAATGATACAAGAATGTGCAATTATTCTCATTGTCAGTGATATTACAAATGAAAAAGCATACAACTGTTTTACAGTTATTGCCAAGAAGTTGAAAGATCTCAATATATGTATCTCCAATGAAGCAAGATAAATTATACACTATTACATACTTAACGCTAACGTTAGCGCTCAGCTGTGTGAGCATTAATGTTAGCTTAAGTGGCCGTAGCCCCGACCATATCACATTCCGAACGCTAATTGGTTAAAAATCCCGTTAACGTCTCGGAGCTTGCGCTTTTCAGCACGAGTTTACTTTGCGCCTCCTATGCTTAACATGGGGAGCGCAAAGAGTTAATCAGCGTTAGAATTACAAAGTCCTAACGCTATTTGCGTCCCGCTGCAGTTAACCGCAACTAGGAGCCGGTGTTAACTGATTCCAGCTACAAATCCCCCTATAAATCACATGCTCACCTCTCATCCCGCGGCGAAAACAGCAGCCTGATCCGCTGCTTCCGGCCGTCGGGAGTAGAGTGAGACTGGGGAGAAAAAAGTCCCCAGTCTCCCTCTGTGATCACTCCGTCAACCTGCGGAATCTCACGTGAGGCAAGATCTTACATGTCATGTGACCGGCAGTTGAAGCCTCAATGGAGTCCTTTAGACTCCATGGAGGGGATGCTTGCGGCGGCTTAGCGCTGCCTCGAGTATCCTGAGGCTTAGCGCTGCATCACATGGAAGGCTGCCGAATTAGCGCCTGCCCTGTAATGAGGAGCTAAAACAGGGATGCTAAGGAGAAACCTGCAGGCGCAGATTTTGCTCCTTAGCGTCCCGGTTTTAGCGGGCAGTATGTAATACTGCCCACATTGTTTGAAAGCCATCTGTTCCATCATGCAACAATAATGGTATGTTTTTGTTAACAAAAGTATATTTTTTGGTTCTTTCTTATGTAGAAGGAATAACAAATCAAAATGAGTTCCTGACTGTTTATGTTAAGTATCCCAAAACAATAGCCTATAAATTATTCTGCATGATTTATAGTTTCAGTTTTGATATTTCCTAGCATTCCTAATATGTGCCTCCGTTCTCTTTTTTTTCACACAAATTTAGATAATGAGTCTCTGGAAATCACTTGATATTGATCGGTTCTCTTCACATCGGCCGACACATACCGACTACCACCACTCACCAGAGCATCTCTTATGGACAGCAGCTAACCAGGCATGATCTTCCCTCGGCAGAGGCAGCTCTAGACTTTATGAGGCCTTAGGTGAAAATGACGCATAAGACCCAAACCAACAACCATAATGGAAAAAATGCAATAGGGAGATTTTATTGCTGCACAGCTCTGTGATAGACTCATACACACTTTTGCACATTACTGTGAGTTTTATTGCTGTGGAGCTCTGTGATACGCTCATACACACCGCACATTACTGTGAGTTTTATTGCTGTGGAGCTCTGTGATACGCTCATACACACCGCACTTTACTGTGAGTTTTATTGCTCTGGAGCTCTGTGATACGCTCATACACCGTGCATTATAGCATGGAGTGGTAATTCACAAAAGGGCAAACAAATACATTGCAATAATGCAATGATACAAAATAAGAATTTCTTTTCATTCCTAATGATATTACATATGAAAAAACATAGGATGTCAGTCACAGTTATTGCCAAAGAGCTGAAACTACTCAAAAATGAATCTCAAATTAACCAAATAATTTATATACAGGGTTATTCAGAGAAGGTGAAACTCTGGAAAACTTTTGGAGAAGTGAAAATTCTACGTCAAAATAGCCAAACCAGAAAAATTCTCCCATTTATCTCACTTACTAAATCAGCTATTTTGACCTAGAATTTTCACTTCTCCAAAAGTTCTCCAGAGTTTCACCTTTCTCTGAATAACCCTGATAGTGTTTGAAAGTCATCTATTCCATCATGTAGAAATAATGGTATGTTTTAATAACAAAAGTCTATACGTTTTGCATTTTTCTTATAGTCATGGAAAAGCAAATCGTTATTAGTTACTCAGCGCTCTATCACCTCCTTCACGCTAGTGCTAGTGCTCACATATGTGAACATTAGTGCCAGACTAAAAGAGGTAATAGGGGGACACCCAGATCAGATCCCGGTCGCTAATGGGTTAAAAAATTCTGTTAGCGTGTTGGTAATAGCACTTTCTAGCGCGAGGTTAGCACTTGCGCTACTTATGCTTAACATGGGGAGCGCAAAGAATTAATTAGCGTTAGGATCACAAAATAGTAACGGCAATTATATTCTTGAATGATTAGAAAGATGTATCTGTTTTCCATTACAATAAACAGAGAGCCATGCTTCGCTTATGACATTCTAGCATTCCATTTCTGACGAGTCATAATTTCTGTATTTAACAATGATAAGGAAGATAAAGGGCAGGACAGATCAGCACTAGTTTTGCTGTTATCACAGTTTTCATACGAAATAACTGTGTGTGTAGTGTGACATAGTGCATGGATGGGTCTGTATATGCCCCTGTATTTTTTTTAACCCCCAGGAGGGATGTTTTGTTTGGTTCTTGACGCAGTAGTCTCACCTGGCAATTGTGCAGGATAAATAGCTCCTGCTTGAGGGAGGGGAATATTGAGACACAGAGAGAGAGCACAATATCTGCCCAATACGTCACAGAATGTCACAGACTGAGAGGAACATGAGAGATCCCAGACTTCTAAATCCCCAACACGGACTCGCCGCTCATCCCCCTTCACATTATTTATCCCTTACCCCTGATAATGTCCCCCTATATATGTCCCATTACCCCCTCCCATATGACCTCCCCATATGTTTTGGCAATGCTATAATGTATTTGGTCCTGCCAATAAAGTTTATTTGAATTGAATTGAGAGCTTGATAGACACTGACATGATGGTGCTACTCCTGAGTTGGGAGAGTCTGCAGTGGGTGGAGAATGTTAATCCAAAGGTTGGTTTGAATGTTATGTTGTCTTTGATGCTGATACTCCAATAAAGCCTGGAAGATATCACCTTTTAAAGAGACTGTATGTGATTATAATGGCCCTAGAGGACCGTGCTACAGCGCCCTGTGACAGTATGCGATCACAGTAGGAAATAAGTTCAGTAAGAAAATAAGATAATCTTTTGTAAATTGAAAATAAAAAAAAGACAGAGGCATAACAACACCTGTACCATATAAATAAAATCTTAAATATGTAATAGTGATTAAGTTTGAAGCATATATTGATTTCAAATAAATTGTTTCTGTCGTCATTATGATTTAAATAGAGTAAACACACTTGATTGAGAATAAATGGCTTCAGCCAAACACTAACCATGAGTGAAAGAAATGGTTTTGTGTTATCATTCATATTATTATTATTATTCTTTATTTATAAAGCGCCAGCATATTCCGCAGCGCTGTACAATAAGCACAGTATAGACAGGGTTACAATACATTGAACAACATTTGACAAACAGTACAGGAGGAGATGAGGGCCCTATTCCCGTAGGAACTCACAATCTAGGAGGGTTGGGGTTGGAAACAGGAGGAGAGGACTGTAAGGTGAGAGTGATTGATGGTTGCGTCAGTGAGTTGGGTGATAGGCTTCCCTAAATAGGAATGTTTTCATGGAGCGTTTGAAGGAAGAGAAGTTAGGGGAAAGTCTGACAGTACGAGGGAGAGCGTTCCAGAGAGTGGGGGCTGCGCGTGAGAAATCCTGCAGTCTATCATGGGAAGAGGTGATGCGGGGAGAAGCTAGGCGCAGGTCACTGTTTGACCTTAGGGAGCGGGCTGGGGTGTATTTGGTGATTAGTGAGGACAGGTAGTGGGGCGCTGAGTTAGTGAGGGTTTTGTAGGTAAGGATAAGGAATTTGAACTTAATTCTGCAGTGGATGGGGAGCCAGTGAAGGGACTCGCAGAGGGGAGCGGCAGAGACAGAGCGGCAGGTGAGGTGAATTAGCCTGGCGGAGGCGTTCAGGATTGATTGTAGGGGGGAGAGGCGGGACAGAGGGAGACCAGATAAGAGATTATTGCAATAGTCGAGTCAGGAGATTACCAGGGCGTGTATGAGTTGTTTTGTGGTGACAGCGGTAAGAAATGGCCGAATTCTGGAAATATTACGCAGTTGGTATCGGCAGGAGGAGGAAAGAGACTTGATGTGGGGGATGAAGGAAAGAGCAGAGTCAAGTGTAACTCCAAGGCAGCGAACTTGGTTTGATGGGGAGATGGTGATACCCTCCACCGTGATAGAGAAGTCAGGAGGTGGGGAGGCATTCATATTCATATTCTCTGAATAATGGCCAATAAATCATAAATTCTGCCAGGGTAAATTTATAAGCACAACTGTAATTGGTAATGAGTGTTCAGTAGTTTACATTAGTCATTTTACTGAAGAATAACAGTGGTACCTCTGTTCAGAATTGTTATCCACTGTTAGAAAAAGTCATACAATAAACATAAGATTCTCTATTTCATAGTTGTTGCATCTCAATATGTAAGCGTTGGCACTAGGAGTAGTAATTTTATCGTCTGGCATCAATATTCTGTAGTTGACGCTACACTGGGGTGAAATCAGTTGCGCAGGCTTACTGTACTTTGTGTCTCCTATATTTAACATGGGGAGCGCATTTCTAATTTTAGTGTCTCAACAAGTGAGGTATTACAAAGTGCTGGCGCAAATTACTGTCGGGACGTGAAGTGCAAAATTTTAGCAGCTCCTAAAAGCTGGTGTTAAAAGATTCTGCAAATGCTAAATTATTTAACACAGTCTAAAAACCCACCAGTCAGGCTGGGGTCAGACGAGCGCAGATATCACGTCCATGTTGCCGCACATTTGTACGTTCGTGGCAGCATAGCTTTCTGACCAATGGAGCCCCACACACGAAGTACGTCCGTACGGAAGTGCACATGCATGACGGACGTGACAAACAGACGCAGGTTAGGCAAGAACGTAATACTGCTAGAACGGACGTGCGGAGTGCGCCACGTCTGCATAGCTTTGCGTGTGAGTGATGGAACGTGCTCAGACGGACTGCATTTATACATCCAGCATTTTTGACGGACAAAATGTTTTCATTTTAATTTATTTTCCCTCCTACATCCGTCAAAAAATAACTTCAGTGAAAATAAAAAGGACCGTGTGGCCACTACCTTGTTGACACTCAGAAAGTACGTCCGTACTGCACGGACGCACAGTCCGTACAAAATGCGCTCATCTGACCCTAGCCTAAATCCCATAATCACATCTCATCCCGTGGAGAAAAAGGTGGCCTGATCTCATGGAGCAGAGTGAGACGAGATCAAATAGTTCTTAGTCTCCCTCTGCGATCACTCTGCGTTGCTGTGCTGTCTCACGCTCTGGAGGTGCAAGCCTGCATGGAGTCATATGGACTCCAGTGTCAAGCGGACTTTGCGTGGGTCGCATGTGTGAGCCCAGTGTGCAGTGAGCAGTGATGAAATATGCAAGTTGAGGGGTCAAAAACAAAAATATTTATTAATATACAAAACAGCAAAAAACAAATGAATCTGCTTCGCTGAGCACAAAATGGAGGAATAATTCTGAACAGAAAAGATAAAGTCCAAGGCAAGGTATCCGTTAAGGATGAGGCAAACTCGTGGTCAGGGTGGCAAGCAGATATCGAGGGGTACAGAAATCAGGATAGTCAAAAGTCCATAGCCAGGGGGTCATACACGGAAATCCAAAAAAGGGGGTACTTGAGACAATAGAAGAGAGTTACCGGTATGCAGAGGGAGGATGGTTCACAGATGGGTTCCTGATGGGTATTCAGAGGCTATGGTCAGCACAAGGAGTATCCAAAACATAGATCAGCAAAGTCCAAACTTCAATGAGGAAGTAAAGCTACAGGAGAGAGGCCTCCTTATATACACAAGGAGGCTGGGCAGGATGATCTGCAGGTGATGATCTTTAGAATGCCAGTAATCAAGGTTGAGCTGAACGTGAGAGAAAAAAAAAAGAAAAACCAAAACAAAGTCCTGGCATCTACATAGGACATGCAGGTAACGGCAAAAGGGGTGACCAAGGGAGGCGTCAGAGGATCCAGACCGAGACAGCGCCCCAGGTGGATCATGACATCCAGGAGCTGATACTCGTGGCAGTACGGAAGCACTACTGAGGTTATAAGGGAGGTTAGGGCTGCATTAATAGACGAGGTGTTGAGATTGAACCTTCCCGACGTTAACATGGAGAAGGTAAGGGAAAATCTGCATGCACAGATTTGCTGGTGCTTGCTGAAGTTGCAGACACCTTTGAAAAACTAGCAAAAATGTTTACATTTCTCAATCCCATAATGGCAGTCATTAGGTGACTAGAAGAAGACCTGTCATCGATAGGATACATTGGCATTGTGACAGGCTTAAGCAATTTATGGCCATATATTGTGAACTAAATTCCTATGATGTTTAAGCAGAGCTTAGGGCTACACATTTGTGAAAATTCTTTAATGGGTTTAAAGTTGTTAAAATCTTTTAGGCTAGGGTCAAATGAAAGCATTTTTACACGCGAACGTAAAAAAGTGCGTCCGAACGCATTGATGTATTTTTTCACGGAATATGCGAAACCGGTCATACGATGCGCATTTTCGTGCGTGATGTTTTACGAATCCAAACCAGGAAACTTTTTGCGTCTGGACGTTATGTTGACCGGACATGAGCAGGGTCTGATGTCTCCAAATCACACACACACACCGCTAGCGGGCGCAGCGCACTCTGTACGTCCGTACTAGAGGTTCTGCTTTCTCGAAAAAATGCGTTCATTTTCCACTTGCGTTGCGCGGCCGGACTTTCGTGCGACCGTACTTCGTATATTGGCTGTCATTGCCCGTCATTTGCTGCTAGTGCGGCCGTGATTAAGTGCGCCAGAACGCACGTTAAAAATGCGCTGGTCTGACCCCAGCCTTAAGGGTTAAGAGTTGTTGGAGTCTTTGAAACCTATTTATTCTTTAAATGTGTGAGCTACTGTTAAAGTTGTTGAATATCTTGTGTAGAGTTAAAAGTTTGTTTGATCCTCCTAGTAAACGGGCCTCTATTAACCCTTTCACTGCGGTGGACGCGCTGAGCTGAGCGCGTCCACCCGCAGGTAGCGTTCCGTGCGGAGGACGCGCTGAGCGCGTCCACCCTTTGGGGCCAGCGATCGGCCGCTGTGCCCCCCGGTGCGGGCTGACATCCTCGATGTCAGCCCAGCACCCGGAACCGCCGGCGGCCGAATTAGATGTCATCGCAGTGGCGCGATGACATCTAATTCAGGCCCCCTCCCACGTGTGCGGAGGAGGCGCCTGAAAGGGAGGGGGGGAGATCCTTCAGACCTCTCTCCCTCCCGATCGTTGGGGTGCAGGGGGTTAATCCAGGCACCGTTTGGAAGGGCACAGCCTGCCCTTCCTAACGGTGCCTGGCATTAACCCCATGGGGTCCGGATCACGAATCGGCGCCGAAAAGCGCCGGTTCGTGATCCTTTCCCGGAGCTGGCCGACATCTTGGATGTCGGCCAAGCCTCCGGGAACTCCCCCTGAGGACTGGCGTCATCGTGCATAGCACGATGACGCCAGTCCTGGAGTTAACCCCTAACTGCCACCAATGGTGGAGATAGGGGGTTCCAATGAACCCCCTATCTCCCGATCCGTGGCAGCTAGGGGTTAATATTTGGTACTGTTGGATCGGCCAGAGCATGGCCGTTCCAACGATACCAAACATGACTGTGAAAAAAGTTTTTTAAAAAAAATAAAAAATAAAAATTAAAAAATATCTTAAAAAATAAAAAAAAATCTAGTTTTTTTTCTTTTTTTTGGTTCGTTAATGCAGCAATATTGTTCCCATTTCAATTATAATGTGAACAATGATGCTGCACTAACGATTTTTGTATGCGGTGCGTTTGTTAAAAATCGCGTAATTTTCCCCCAAAAAAGTGTAACGAGACCCCATTTCTAATTTTTTTAACAAGCGCACCCCATACAAAATATAACCGCATTTGCTCGCATGTTAAAATGTGAAAAAAAACACTTTACACATTGTAAATTATTGAAAATTCATATTTTATTGCATTTTTTGTTATAATATACAGACAGGACATGACGTATACATATAATAATGACATATTATGAATCTGCCGAGTCTGACGGAAAGAATGATATATAATATGTCTGGGTCATATACTAAAATAAGCCTTCAAAACACGTTTAAACATGATGAGCGAAACAGGTAAAAATAAGCTCAGCACAGAGGCGTGAAACGCCTCAGCAGCGAAAGGGTTAAAACATTTCTGTGGAGGGTCAAGAATGAAGCGAAGGTTGCCATAAAGTCAAGGAAAAGGTTTAATTTGAACTGTGGTAGAAAAGATATGGAGGCCATTAGTTCACTTGCAGCAGACAGTAGCATTGTGATCCGGCCTGCAGATGAGGCGGTGGCAATGTAATTCAAAATTATAATGAATACTGCCAGGAAATTCTCTCAGAGTTGTCCGATCAAACCACCTATAAGCAGTTACAATCAGACCCCCTAATGGATATTGGCAACGACATTGAGGAAACACTTCAGCGAGGCTTACAAATGTCATATATTTCTGAAATACCCCAGAACTCTGGTGCTGTATGCTATCCCAAAAATACATAAAGACTCTATTCATCCTCCTGGTCGACCTATTGTTTCAGAGGTGGGGGACTTCTTGTACCGGCTGGGTGGAGTAGAAGTAACATCACTGCTCTGCGTGGAGAGAGTCTGTGGAGACACAGGTTCAAATCCTGGTAAGAGCACCTCTCCACTAAGTGTCCTTGGGCAAGACACCTAACGGTACATACTCGCCACCCAGGACATACTTGAAAATGAGAGAAATCTCAATGTATCCTTCCTGGTAAAATCCTTTCTCCAAAAAAAAAAAAAACTTTCTCAACGGCTGGAATTTTTGTTTATGGCACCAGTATTGCATTTAGAAACCTGTTTGAAGGACACACGGCAGTTAATGATGGCATTGGCATAATCGATCCTACCACCAGGACCAATTAGATGGGTAACCTGTGATGTTAGGCGTCTGTTTACAATCATCCGAAGGAGGATGGAATAGTAGCTATGCGACCAACATTAATATTAATCAAAACAATTAATTAAACATTAACCAAGTTATCACTCCCCCCCCCCCATAGAGTTTATCTTGGAACTTTTGGATTTAATTTTGTCTCACAATTATTTTCGATATGAGAATCAATGGTACCTGCAAGTTACCGGGATGTCTATGGGAGTGGCGGCGGCTCCCATGTACCTGAATTCCTATATGCATCACTTTCAACAGCAAAAGATAGTCCCTAAATTTGGAGACACTATTGTTTATTACTCTTTTCATCCAAAAAAATATTTTTTGTTGTGTTTCACGACACAAGCAGACACATACAGGGTTATTAAAAGAGCACCGAATTGGCCATGAAATTGTACCAAACAGTGAATTTCCCTGTACGGTGCAATTTCGTGGCCATTCGGCTATCCAAAAAGCAGGCAGTTTGCCAAATACTGGAGAATTGCCAAGAAATTCTGTGACCTTTGGCGACAGTGAAATCCCCATAGAGAACACCGAACAGCAGAGAATTGTCAGGGAAATACCCCGATTTTCAATGGTTTCATTTGACAGGTTTAAAAAGGAGAATCCCACAGGTTTCGATGTAAAAAAAAATTCCCCGTTTTTCTTAAATATTTATTCAAAAAAATATTTATTCTTTTTATTTGCAACAAGAAGTCTCTTTATTTTTTAGGCTATTTTAGGCATTTTTCAGGATTTTTTTCAGCTAAGTTTGTATTCCTGATTTTTTTTTAAATGACTTTTTTTTACTGTAACAGCCTTTTTTTTATTATTATTCAAAGGACCTTATATATTATTCACAGGCATTTTCTTGCAGTATTTTTTTAAAAAAAACACCTTTTAAAAGTTGCGTTTTCTTTATTTTTACCCCGTTTGGCAGCTTGTTGGCTTTTTCCGGTGGCTGGTCGGCGCTCTGCTCTTAGACTTTTTTTGGATCGATTCGGTAGTTTTTTTTTGGATCGATTTATGTTTTTTTGCGGATCGCTACAGCGGTTTTTGGGCCATTTTTCATATTGATTCGGCGGTTTTGCAGCAGTTTTTCAATTCATTTGGCGGGTCGATTCGCTAAACTTCTGGGGCCCTGCAGTGAATGCTGAATTCACTGCAGGGCTGGCGAAATTAACTCGCCAAAGTGTGGCGAAGTGACATTTTGGTGCTCTCTGAATAACCCTGATCATATGAGAGCTCTTAAGAGCCCCTCCACCATCTTGAAACATCTTCAGTCATCATGAAATAAGTATAAAAGTGACCTGGTTAAAAACACCATCTTGGTACACCTGCGGCCATCTTAGGGCGCCCCGAAATAACATGCTCTTACAATGTCGACGCCATAAAGGACAGACCTGGCTCTAGTGTTTGTGCTTGGACACCTAAGACATCTTGGACATCTAAGGATACCTTTAATGTAGTACTGCATCTAAATGAGACTAATGACTGAGAAAGCTGACAGAGCTGAGGCAGCGAGACGCTTTTCATTATAGTCTTTTCATTATACCCCTTTTTTCTTATTTTCTGTCTTGTGTTCTCTTCTACATCTTTATTGGCATTCTATTGCACCAGCAAGTTTTATCTAGCTGCACCTTTGTGCCATTTGTTGTTTTTATCCTATTCTTCCTATCTACCTCAATAAATTCCATTCTTATGTGAATTTATATATATTAGGGTTGTGCATGACTTTTTTTCGTTTAGTTTTTTTCGGGTGTTTTTTCTCGTTTTGGATCATTTCGGACAGTTTTTCTTTTGTTTCGGATCATGCGATTTGGTGATTCGAATCAATTCGGCGATTCGGATCATTTCAGCAATTCGGCTCATTTCAGCGATCTGGATCATTTTGCCGATTCGGCTCATTACGGGTGATTCGGATCAGTTGGTTTTTCACCTTTTTATGACTTATTTAGTTTTTTATTGCTTATTTAAGAATGGGAAGTAGATTACTAGCAAAAGAATGAAAGTTTCTTTACTTAATTATTCTTTTAGGATTTTTTAGGCATTTTTTGGTTGAAATTTTAGGCTTCCGAACTTTTTTTTTAGAGAAACAAGGCTTTTTAACCCATAGGTTTCAATGCAGCATATGAATCCGCACACTGCCGGGCAGCACCTCTCTGCAGTATAATTAGTGCAGCATATGAATCCGCACACTGCTGGGAAGCAATAAAAAATGAAATAAGTCATAAAAAAGCGAAAAACCAAATGATTCGAATCACCCGAAATGAGCCGAATCGTCGAAAAGTGCCGGATCGTCGAAATGAGCTGAATCGCCGTAATGATCCGAATCGCCAAATCGATTCGAATCACCGAATCGATCCGAATCACTAAATTGAATGATCCAAAACGAAAGAAAAACTGTCCGAAATGATCCAAAACAAAAAAGAAAACACTGAAAAAGTCATGCACAACCCTAATCCTGATCGCCGAAATGATCCAAATCGCCGAATGATCCGAATCATTGTATCGAATTGATCTGAAATTTCGGATTGATCCGAAATTTCAGGTGCTCGATATTTCGTTTTCGGAAATACTCCCGAACCACGAAAATGGTTAATTTTGTCCGAATTTCAATTCTGAACAAAACGAATTGCACATCTCTAATATATAATCATCTCAAGTAGGTATTAAACCCTAAGACAAGGAAGCTCCTGGCATCATAGGCTGGTAGAAGAACTGTGGAAGAAACGTCACCACCATATGAGGTTTGGACACTACCGTGAAAGAAGTGTCCAAGGCGCAAACACTAGAGCCAAGTAAAAGGAAAGACTCCAACATGTGTCCTTAAACTGGCTATTTATATGATTGATACTCTGAACAGGGATATACTACCCTATGAGTTCTCTCTCTCACTTTTTATTTGGAGGAGCAGAGGAAACCGCAGAGAAAAGGGCAGTGCCATCCTATAGTTGACACAAGGTGCACAAAACAGAGCCAGTGTTTTAGGCTCTAGAATATAAGAGTGGAAATTCTTAAGGATTCTTTTTACTTGCACTTTAAATATGGACAAATTGCTGAACTATGAGTTTTTAACTCTCTTTTAAGAGACCTGAAGTGACCTGCATGGATTCTATGAAAAATATAAGTATTGTTTTCCATTTTATATTCTTATAGCACTTGAGCCATTTATATATTTTATCACACTACAGACACTTTTAGTGTGTGTGTTCACAGATATATTTATTTTCGCTGGAAGGAGTGACTCTTTTAAAGTATTTTAGCTTTTCCCTTCTGTCCACGATTGCAGGCTTCAAGCTGCGAGTTACCCTTGTGTTTAGGGAATTGTATATTTTTCAGCTATTTTACGATATTGCATGTGGTGGCAAAACATGTTTGGAGAATATTGTTATTTTTGTTCATGATTTCTAATAATTAATTTTAGATAAATGAAGCTGTTGTGTGTAGGGGGATTTGCCACAATCCATACTGGCCAATACGTGTTTCTATACCTGTAATGGCGAGACTCCATTGGACGGACCATGTTACTGTCTTAGTATCTTCATGCTTATCTAGTTATTTTTGGTATCTTCTATGAGGGGACAACACTTAGCTAGTGGGTTGATTAGGAATATTTATATTAATAGTGTTGGTTAGTTTATTATAGTAGTTAGGTTGTTGTCCGACTATAATCAGGGCTGTGGGTTGGCTGTAATTGTAATGTTGTGTATTTTCATATAATGGCTTCTATACTGTATGTACTGTCTGTTAATGTTTGTTCCTCTAATAAATTGTTTTACAAAAGAGGACACACCTATAAAGTATTATTTGAGTCATCACACAAGAGTTTTGCTCCCAAGTATATCAATGATTAAGGTTTGATATCGAAAGGTTATTTCTGAATGATGTGTAAGGTTCTGTACAGAGTAGATAACATTCCCATTAACCATCCTCAGTAATATTGCAGTGAATTATAATTTATTTTTTCACCTTTATCACATGCCATGGATATTATTTTTGGCCATCAAAACATATTTGAAAACCAACTGAAGAAATAAACAACTATTGATTATACATAACCAAAAAAGCAAAGGCATGGAAACATCAAAACCAGTAAATCCTCATAAGAGCTTCACTTGATAAAACTTTAATGAAAAAATAAATGCCAATGAACAAAATCGCCACTTGTTACGTTTTCATCCTCCATTTATCTGTACTTGGAAACCAGAATTTCTGAAACTGCAGCGATGAACTTGTCCCAGGCCGATTGGGCAACGGGAGTGAATTCCGATCCAAAGTGAGCGGCCAGAGTCACCTGGATGGAGTGAGACAGCAGCTACAAGAGAAAGGAATCGAATATTATATTTAAGAAACATCATACTGAAGAGCAAACATTTCTGTACAATATTCATCTTGCAGTAGCCATTGATTTTGACTAATTATTGGATTTTCAGTGATATTCTTTCAGCATAACTACTACCAAGTGATATCAATACAAGTTAATTGAAGTATTTGAGTACCACAAAAGATCAAAGGTTATGTCTTCCCTTCCAGGTCATAGATAAAATATATTAAATTAATACATAATATATCTAATGCACATGCCAAAGCAACAAAGACATTTTATTAACTAAGCCAAGAAATTTAGTAGTCCTACCTTTTTGCACTTTGGAATTAGAATATCATAATAAACTCTTACCCTGAAGTTTCCAGGGTCAACCCTCAGCTGGAATGCATGCAGATCACTGAGGGCAGACAGAGCGCCACTGAGGTCATCCAAGTGGCCAGCAGCGTTTATGAGGGCATTCACTACTTTTCCTCCATGTCTCAGGAGATCGGGGGAGCCATGGCTCAGGTTGAAGTGGCTGAAGTAGGTTTTGGTCTGAGGAAAGCTCAAGAACAACCTGTTTATAATGAAAAATAATATGTATGACCGGATTATTACAGGATTATTATTACTGACCAAGGGCTCTGTCTGACACAGCACACTATTTGTTATCTGAATGCTATACAGTAAGATCTGAAAAGTATGAGATTTTACAACCTCTCAATAATGAATGAATACTGTTTAAGGTCAATATGACAGCATCCCCAATAAAGGTGAATAGAACTTTACACAATGTAGAAATAGTCATTTACTTTTGGAATATACATTATTACTTTATGATGGCATATTTACTGTACTAAATATATTTCTAGTATTCCATTCATGTTTTTTTTTAAGTTTATGACTGTGTGTTGTAAATACCCTGCATATACATGTTGACTTTTAGGCTGGTGTCAGACGAATGCAGTGCGAATGCGTGTGCAGCCGCACTTTATCACGGCCGTAGTAGCAGCAAATGACGGCCAGTGACGGCCAATATACGAAGTACGGCCGCACAAAAGTTCGGCCGGGCAGCGCAAACGGCAAATAAACGCATTTTTTCGAGAACGTCAAACCGCTAGTACTGACGTACAGAGTGCGCTGTGTCCGCTAGCGGCGTGTGTGATTAGGAGACGTCAGACGCTGCTAATGTGCGGCCTACATAACGTCCAGACGCAGAAAGTGTTTTATTGATGATCCGTACAAAATCACGGACGAAAATGCGCATCGTATGACCGCTATCGCGTACTCCGTGGAAAAATACGTCCATTCGTTCGAACGCACTTTTTCACGGACGACGCGAAAAATGCGTTAGTCTGACCCTATCCTAAAAGGCTTTATTTGATTACACGTGAAAATCACTCCAGGGTTTACTCACTGAAATGGGAATTTTTACAATAATCTAGTAATATTTGCAACACTGTATCAATTCCTTACATTAGTGTAGAAGGTAAATTTTTATTTCACTACCAAATACTTTTTGTTGAGAAAAATATTATCATAAGATTTATTTGGGGCATGGAATACCTAGTTAACAATTAAAAGTAGGAAAAAATAGCAGTTTTGCATACAGACTGTTATTCTAAGATAAGTAAAACATTAAAATATTGCAAATCTACTTATTTTAAATATATTTTTATTTATTAACCCTTAACAGAACAACTGCTTGGGTGTATGGTCCTAGATGGCACCCCTTATGCTGCAACATTTCAAAAGGGTACGTATTATTAATTATTATTGTGTCAAACACATTCATATAGATAATAAAATGGTCAGATATCCTGCTTATAAGATTATTAACAATACAGCTTCCAAACAAATAACAGAAGAATATACAAATAATATCTGTTGAATATAATGGCTACATGTAAAAATTACACAAACACATTGGGCCCTGTTCCATAGTTGACGGTAAAATGAAGACAGGCAGGAAAATCTGCGCTTGCAGATCTTCCTTACCATCTCCATTTTGCCATCAGTATTCTGAAGTAGGCACTTTATTGGTGCCCGGCCCCAGAATGAAGCGCAGCTTGTGGAGTCCATAGAACTCCGTGGAGCCCTGTGTGTCCGAGCCTCGAGCTCGCTTTTGTGAGATTGTACGGAAGAATTCTGGAGGGAGACTAAGAACTATTTGTTCCCAGTCTCACTCTGCTCCCGGTGAGAGAACGCGGAGGGTCGGGCTGCACCCTTTTTGCAGGATGAGAGTTGAGTATGGAATTTAATAGGAAGGTTTTCAGAGCGTGTCATGTGAATTTGTAAATGCTATGTGTAACTTCTCTTATTGACAACCATGGAATTTGGCCTATTGTATATGTGCTATACTGAGAATGTCCGACATAACCGGCTGTATCTTATCCATGTAAAGTAGTGCGTGATCTCAAAGTTCTACCTGCATTCTGCCCTCTCCCTGGCTCTTGTAATGTAGTAGTAAATTTTGCTGTGCTTCTTGTTACAGTGGGGTGCTCATTGTAGCGTCTTTACAGGAATACAGGTTGTATTTATCCCCTCTTTTCCCCAAAGAACACTATACTTGCATTATAAAGGTATGCAAATGAGGTTTTATATTGTATTTATCAGTTTCCCTTGTATTTCAAAGCAAAATACTGTATGCACATTGTTAGTAGTGAAGGGGATAAGACCAATTAATTAATTAAAATAATTCCTAATGGACCATCTATGTTTCCATTACCTTTCCAAAGCCTCGGCTCCAGTGACATCAGCGTGGCCGGCCACCTTTCCACACAGGGAGACAAGTGTAGACTTTTCAGCATCTGTGAACGTCATTTCGGATCAGGGGGTTATGCACTCTGCAAGTGAATCTGAAAGTCCCTACTGACCATTTGCCATTTTTATAGTCAGAGAAACCATTTAATGCAATATTCCCATTGGCTGATTTCAGGTTGCACCCAAATTTTATATCCTAAAACCAAAATCTATATG